>CAMITZ010000018.1:0-63128 GCA_946251845.1 Andrena fulva | reverse complement strand
ATAGTCGTCGGACAAGTCGGCGGCGGGCCGACCTAGTCCCCGGGTCGTGGGGACGACCCTATAGTCGTCGGACATGTCGGCGGCAGGGCAACTTTGGCTCGTGTTCGTGGGGACGACCCTATAGTCGTCGGACATGTCGGCGGCTGGCCAACCTAGTCCCGGGGTCGTGGAGACGACCCTATAGTCGTCGGACAAGTCGGCGGCGGGCCAACCTAGTCCCGGGGTCGTGGGGACGACCGTATAGTCGTCGGACATGACGGTGGCGGGCTAATCTAGTCCCGGGGTCGTGGGGACGACCGTATAGTCGTCGGACAAGTCGGCGGCGGGCCGACCTAGTCCCGGGGTCGTGGGGACGACCCTATAGTCGTCGGACATGTCGGCGGCGGGCCAACCTAGTCCCGGGGTCGTGGGGACGACCCTATATTCGTCGGACAAGTCGGCGGCAGGACAACTTTGGCCCGTGTTCGTGGGAACGACCCTATAGTCGTCGGACATGTCGGCGGCGGGCCAACCTAGTCCCGGGGTCGTGGGGACAACCCTATAGTCGTCGGACATGACGGTGCCGGGGCAATCTAGCCCCGGGGTCGTGGGGACGACCCTATAGACGTCGGACTTGTCGGCGGCGGGCCAACCTAGTCCCGGGGTCGTGGGGACGACCCTATAGTCGTCGGACATGTCGACGGCAGGGCAACTTTGGCCCGTGGTCGTGGGGACGACCCTATAGTCGTCGGACAAGTCGGCGGCGGGCCGACCTAGTCCCGGGGTCGTGGGGACGACCCTATAGTCGTCGGACATGTCGGCGGCAGGGCAACTTTGGCCCGTGGTCGTGGTGACGACCCAATAGTCGTGGGACATGTCGGTGACTGGCCAACCTAGTCCCGGGGTCGTGGAGACGACCCTATAGTCGTCGGACAAGTCGGCGGCGGGCCAACCTAGTCCCGGGGTCGTGGGGACGACCCTATAGTCGTCGGACATGTCGGCGGCAGGGCAACTTTGGCTCGTGTTCGTGGGGACGACCCTATAGTCGTCGGACATGTCGGCGGCTGGCCAAGCTAGTCCCGGGGTCGTGGAGGCGACCCTATAGTCGTCGGACAAGTCGGTGGCGGGCCAATCTAGTCCCGGGGTCGTGGGGACGACCCTATAGTCGTCGGACATGTCGGCGGCAGGGCAACTTTGGCCCGTGGTCGTGGTGACGACCCAATAGTCGTGGGACATGTCGGTGACTGGCCAACCTAGTCCCGGGGTCGTGGGGACGACCCTATAGTCGTCGGACATGTCGACGGCAGGGCAACTTTGGCCCGTGGTCGTGGTGACGACCCAATAGTCGTGGGACATGTCGGTGACTGGCCAACCTAGTCCCGGGGTCGTGGAGACGACCCTATAGTCGTCGGACAAGTCGGCGGCGGGCCAACCTAGTCCCGGGGTCGTGGGGACGACCCTATAGTCGTCGGACATGACGGTGCCGGGGCAATCTAGCCCCGGGGTCGTGGGGACGACCCTATAGACGTCGGACTTGTCGGCGGCGGGCCAACCTAGTCCCGGGGTCGTGGGGACGACCCTATAGTCGTCGGACATGTCGACGGCAGGGCAACTTTGGCCCGTGGTCGTGGGGACGACCCTATAGTCGTCGGACAAGTCGGCGGCGGGCCGACCTAGTCCCCGGGTCGTGGGGACGACCCTATAGTCGTCGGACATGTCGGCGGCAGGGCAACTTTGGCTCGTGTTCGTGGGGACGACCCTATAGTCGTCGGACATGTCGGCGGCTGGCCAACCTAGTCCCGGGGTCGTGGAGACGACCCTATAGTCGTCGGACAAGTCGGCGGCGGGCCAACCTAGTCCCGGGGTCGTGGGGACGACCGTATAGTCGTCGGACATGACGGTGGCGGGCTAATCTAGTCCCGGGGTCGTGGGGACGACCGTATAGTCGTCGGACAAGTCGGCGGCGGGCCGACCTAGTCCCGGGGTCGTGGGGACGACCCTATAGTCGTCGGACATGTCGGCGGCGGGCCAACCTAGTCCCGGGGTCGTGGGGACGACCCTATATTCGTCGGACAAGTCGGCGGCAGGACAACTTTGGCCCGTGTTCGTGGGGACGACCCTATAGTCGTCGGACATGTCGGCGGCGGGCCAACCTAGTCCCGGGGTCGTGGGGACAACCCTATAGTCGTCGGACATGACGGTGCCGGGGCAATCTAGCCCCGGGGTCGTGGGGACGACCCTATAGACGTCGGACTTGTCAGCGGCGGGCCAACCTAGTCCCGGGGTCGTGGGGACGACCCTATAGTCGTCGGACATGTCGACGGCAGGGCAACTTTGGCCCGTGGTCGTGGGGACGACCCTATAGTCGTCGGACAAGTCGGCGGCGGGCCGACCTAGTCCCGGGGTCGTGGGGACGACCCTATAGTCGTCGGACATGTCGGCGGCAGGGCAACTTTGGCCCGTGGTCGTGGTGACGACCCAATAGTCGTGGGACATGTCGGTGACTGGCCAACCTAGTCCCGGGGTCGTGGAGACGACCCTATAGTCGTCGGACAAGTCGGCGGCGGGCCAACCTAGTCCCGGGGTCGTGGGGACGACCCTATAGTCGTCGGACATGTCGGCGGCAGGGCAACTTTGGCTCGTGTTCGTGGGGACGACCCTATAGTCGTCGGACATGTCGGCGGCTGGCCAAGCTAGTCCCGGGGTCGTGGAGGCGACCCTATAGTCGTCGGACAAGTCGGTGGCGGGCCAATCTAGTCCCGGGGTCGTGGGGACGACCCTATAGTCGTCGGACATGTCGGCGGCAGGGCAACTTTGGCCCGTGGTCGTGGTGACGACCCAATAGTCGTGGGACATGTCGGTGACTGGCCAACCTAGTCCCGGGGTCGTGGGGACGACCCTATAGTCGTCGGACATGTCGACGGCAGGGCAACTTTGGCCCGTGGTCGTGGTGACGACCCAATAGTCGTGGGACATGTCGGTGACTGGCCAACCTAGTCCCGGGGTCGTGGAGACGACCCTATAGTCGTCGGACAAGTCGGCGGCGGGCCAACCTAGTCCCGGGGTCGTGGGGACGACCCTATAGTCGTCGGACATGACGGTGCCGGGGCAATCTAGCCCCGGGGTCGTGGGGACGACCCTATAGACGTCGGACTTGTCGGCGGCGGGCCAACCTAGTCCCGGGGTCGTGGGGACGACCCTATAGTCGTCGGACATGTCGACGGCAGGGCAACTTTGGCCCGTGGTCGTGGGGACGACCCTATAGTCGTCGGACAAGTCGGCGGCGGGCCGACCTAGTCCCCGGGTCGTGGGGACGACCCTATAGTCGTCGGACATGTCGGCGGCAGGGCAACTTTGGCTCGTGTTCGTGGGGACGACCCTATAGTCGTCGGACATGTCGGCGGCTGGCCAACCTAGTCCCGGGGTCGTGGAGACGACCCTATAGTCGTCGGACAAGTCGGCGGCGGGCCAACCTAGTCCCGGGGTCGTGGGGACGACCGTATAGTCGTCGGACATGACGGTGGCGGGCTAATCTAGTCCCGGGGTCGTGGGGACGACCGTATAGTCGTCGGACAAGTCGGCGGCGGGCCGACCTAGTCCCGGGGTCGTGGGGACGACCCTATAGTCGTCGGACATGTCGGCGGCGGGCCAACCTAGTCCCGGGGTCGTGGGGACGACCCTATATTCGTCGGACAAGTCGGCGGCAGGACAACTTTGGCCCGTGTTCGTGGGGACGACCCTATAGTCGTCGGACATGTCGGCGGCGGGCCAACCTAGTCCCGGGGTCGTGGGGACAACCCTATAGTCGTCGGACATGACGGTGCCGGGGCAATCTAGCCCCGGGGTCGTGGGGACGACCCTATAGACGTCGGACTTGTCGGCGGCGGGCCAACCTAGTCCCGGGGTCGTGGGGACGACCCTATAGTCGTCGGACATGTCGACGGCAGGGCAACTTTGGCCCGTGGTCGTGGGGACGACCCTATAGTCGTCGGACAAGTCGGCGGCGGGCCGACCTAGTCCCGGGGTCGTGGGGACGACCCTATAGTCGTCGGACATGTCGGCGGCAGGGCAACTTTGGCCCGTGGTCGTGGTGACGACCCAATAGTCGTGGGACATGTCGGTGACTGGCCAACCTAGTCCCGGGGTCGTGGAGACGACCCTATAGTCGTCGGACAAGTCGGCGGCGGGCCAACCTAGTCCCGGGGTCGTGGGGACGACCCTATAGTCGTCGGACATGTCGGCGGCAGGGCAACTTTGGCTCGTGTTCGTGGGGACGACCCTATAGTCGTCGGACATGTCGGCGGCTGGCCAAGCTAGTCCCGGGGTCGTGGAGGCGACCCTATAGTCGTCGGACAAGTCGGTGGCGGGCCAATCTAGTCCCGGGGTCGTGGGGACGACCCTATAGTCGTCGGACATGTCGGCGGCAGGGCAACTTTGGCCCGTGGTCGTGGTGACGACCCAATAGTCGTGGGACATGTCGGTGACTGGCCAACCTAGTCCCGGGGTCGTGGGGACGACCCTATAGTCGTCGGACATGTCGACGGCAGGGCAACTTTGGCCCGTGGTCGTGGTGACGACCCAATAGTCGTGGGACATGTCGGTGACTGGCCAACCTAGTCCCGGGGTCGTGGAGACGACCCTATAGTCGTCGGACAAGTCGGCGGCGGGCCAACCTAGTCCCGGGGTCGTGGGGACGACCCTATAGTCGTCGGACATGACGGTGCCGGGGCAATCTAGCCCCGGGGTCGTGGGGACGACCCTATAGACGTCGGACTTGTCGGCGGCGGGCCAACCTAGTCCCGGGGTCGTGGGGACGACCCTATAGTCGTCGGACATGTCGACGGCAGGGCAACTTTGGCCCGTGGTCGTGGGGACGACCCTATAGTCGTCGGACAAGTCGGCGGCGGGCCGACCTAGTCCCCGGGTCGTGGGGACGACCCTATAGTCGTCGGACATGTCGGCGGCAGGGCAACTTTGGCTCGTGTTCGTGGGGACGACCCTATAGTCGTCGGACATGTCGGCGGCTGGCCAACCTAGTCCCGGGGTCGTGGAGACGACCCTATAGTCGTCGGACAAGTCGGCGGCGGGCCAACCTAGTCCCGGGGTCGTGGGGACGACCGTATAGTCGTCGGACATGACGGTGGCGGGCTAATCTAGTCCCGGGGTCGTGGGGACGACCGTATAGTCGTCGGACAAGTCGGCGGCGGGCCGACCTAGTCCCGGGGTCGTGGGGACGACCCTATAGTCGTCGGACATGTCGGCGGCGGGCCAACCTAGTCCCGGGGTCGTGGGGACGACCCTATATTCGTCGGACAAGTCGGCGGCAGGACAACTTTGGCCCGTGTTCGTGGGGACGACCCTATAGTCGTCGGACATGTCGGCGGCGGGCCAACCTAGTCCCGGGGTCGTGGGGACAACCCTATAGTCGTCGGACATGACGGTGCCGGGGCAATCTAGCCCCGGGGTCGTGGGGACGACCCTATAGACGTCGGACTTGTCGGCGGCGGGCCAACCTAGTCCCGGGGTCGTGGGGACGACCCTATAGTCGTCGGACATGTCGACGGCAGGGCAACTTTGGCCCGTGGTCGTGGGGACGACCCTATAGTCGTCGGACAAGTCGGCGGCGGGCCGACCTAGTCCCGGGGTCGTGGGGACGACCCTATAGTCGTCGGACATGTCGGCGGCAGGGCAACTTTGGCCCGTGGTCGTGGTGACGACCCAATAGTCGTGGGACATGTCGGTGACTGGCCAACCTAGTCCCGGGGTCGTGGAGACGACCCTATAGTCGTCGGACAAGTCGGCGGCGGGCCAACCTAGTCCCGGGGTCGTGGGGACGACCCTATAGTCGTCGGACATGTCGGCGGCAGGGCAACTTTGGCTCGTGTTCGTGGGGACGACCCTATAGTCGTCGGACATGTCGGCGGCTGGCCAAGCTAGTCCCGGGGTCGTGGAGGCGACCCTATAGTCGTCGGACAAGTCGGTGGCGGGCCAATCTAGTCCCGGGGTCGTGGGGACGACCCTATAGTCGTCGGACATGTCGGCGGCAGGGCAACTTTGGCCCGTGGTCGTGGTGACGACCCAATAGTCGTGGGACATGTCGGTGACTGGCCAACCTAGTCCCGGGGTCGTGGGGACGACCCTATAGTCGTCGGACATGTCGACGGCAGGGCAACTTTGGCCCGTGGTCGTGGTGACGACCCAATAGTCGTGGGACATGTCGGTGACTGGCCAACCTAGTCCCGGGGTCGTGGAGACGACCCTATAGTCGTCGGACAAGTCGGCGGCGGGCCAACCTAGTCCCGGGGTCGTGGGGACGACCCTATAGTCGTCGGACATGACGGTGCCGGGGCAATCTAGCCCCGGGGTCGTGGGGACGACCCTATAGACGTCGGACTTGTCGGCGGCGGGCCAACCTAGTCCCGGGGTCGTGGGGACGACCCTATAGTCGTCGGACATGTCGACGGCAGGGCAACTTTGGCCCGTGGTCGTGGGGACGACCCTATAGTCGTCGGACAAGTCGGCGGCGGGCCGACCTAGTCCCCGGGTCGTGGGGACGACCCTATAGTCGTCGGACATGTCGGCGGCAGGGCAACTTTGGCTCGTGTTCGTGGGGACGACCCTATAGTCGTCGGACATGTCGGCGGCTGGCCAACCTAGTCCCGGGGTCGTGGAGACGACCCTATAGTCGTCGGACAAGTCGGCGGCGGGCCAACCTAGTCCCGGGGTCGTGGGGACGACCGTATAGTCGTCGGACATGACGGTGGCGGGCTAATCTAGTCCCGGGGTCGTGGGGACGACCGTATAGTCGTCGGACAAGTCGGCGGCGGGCCGACCTAGTCCCGGGGTCGTGGGGACGACCCTATAGTCGTCGGACATGTCGGCGGCGGGCCAACCTAGTCCCGGGGTCGTGGGGACGACCCTATATTCGTCGGACAAGTCGGCGGCAGGACAACTTTGGCCCGTGTTCGTGGGGACGACCCTATAGTCGTCGGACATGTCGGCGGCGGGCCAACCTAGTCCCGGGGTCGTGGGGACAACCCTATAGTCGTCGGACATGACGGTGCCGGGGCAATCTAGCCCCGGGGTCGTGGGGACGACCCTATAGACGTCGGACTTGTCGGCGGCGGGCCAACCTAGTCCCGGGGTCGTGGGGACGACCCTATAGTCGTCGGACATGTCGACGGCAGGGCAACTTTGGCCCGTGGTCGTGGGGACGACCCTATAGTCGTCGGACAAGTCGGCGGCGGGCCGACCTAGTCCCGGGGTCGTGGGGACGACCCTATAGTCGTCGGACATGTCGGCGGCAGGGCAACTTTGGCCCGTGGTCGTGGTGACGACCCAATAGTCGTGGGACATGTCGGTGACTGGCCAACCTAGTCCCGGGGTCGTGGAGACGACCCTATAGTCGTCGGACAAGTCGGCGGCGGGCCAACCTAGTCCCGGGGTCGTGGGGACGACCCTATAGTCGTCGGACATGTCGGCGGCAGGGCAACTTTGGCTCGTGTTCGTGGGGACGACCCTATAGTCGTCGGACATGTCGGCGGCTGGCCAAGCTAGTCCCGGGGTCGTGGAGGCGACCCTATAGTCGTCGGACAAGTCGGTGGCGGGCCAATCTAGTCCCGGGGTCGTGGGGACGACCCTATAGTCGTCGGACATGTCGGCGGCAGGGCAACTTTGGCCCGTGGTCGTGGTGACGACCCAATAGTCGTGGGACATGTCGGTGACTGGCCAACCTAGTCCCGGGGTCGTGGGGACGACCCTATAGTCGTCGGACATGTCGACGGCAGGGCAACTTTGGCCCGTGGTCGTGGTGACGACCCAATAGTCGTGGGACATGTCGGTGACTGGCCAACCTAGTCCCGGGGTCGTGGAGACGACCCTATAGTCGTCGGACAAGTCGGCGGCGGGCCAACCTAGTCCCGGGGTCGTGGGGACGACCCTATAGTCGTCGGACATGACGGTGCCGGGGCAATCTAGCCCCGGGGTCGTGGGGACGACCCTATAGACGTCGGACTTGTCGGCGGCGGGCCAACCTAGTCCCGGGGTCGTGGGGACGACCCTATAGTCGTCGGACATGTCGACGGCAGGGCAACTTTGGCCCGTGGTCGTGGGGACGACCCTATAGTCGTCGGACAAGTCGGCGGCGGGCCGACCTAGTCCCCGGGTCGTGGGGACGACCCTATAGTCGTCGGACATGTCGGCGGCAGGGCAACTTTGGCTCGTGTTCGTGGGGACGACCCTATAGTCGTCGGACATGTCGGCGGCTGGCCAACCTAGTCCCGGGGTCGTGGAGACGACCCTATAGTCGTCGGACAAGTCGGCGGCGGGCCAACCTAGTCCCGGGGTCGTGGGGACGACCGTATAGTCGTCGGACATGACGGTGGCGGGCTAATCTAGTCCCGGGGTCGTGGGGACGACCGTATAGTCGTCGGACAAGTCGGCGGCGGGCCGACCTAGTCCCGGGGTCGTGGGGACGACCCTATAGTCGTCGGACATGTCGGCGGCGGGCCAACCTAGTCCCGGGGTCGTGGGGACGACCCTATATTCGTCGGACAAGTCGGCGGCAGGACAACTTTGGCCCGTGTTCGTGGGGACGACCCTATAGTCGTCGGACATGTCGGCGGCGGGCCAACCTAGTCCCGGGGTCGTGGGGACAACCCTATAGTCGTCGGACATGACGGTGCCGGGGCAATCTAGCCCCGGGGTCGTGGGGACGACCCTATAGACGTCGGACTTGTCGGCGGCGGGCCAACCTAGTCCCGGGGTCGTGGGGACGACCCTATAGTCGTCGGACATGTCGACGGCAGGGCAACTTTGGCCCGTGGTCGTGGGGACGACCCTATAGTCGTCGGACAAGTCGGCGGCGGGCCGACCTAGTCCCGGGGTCGTGGGGACGACCCTATAGTCGTCGGACATGTCGGCGGCAGGGCAACTTTGGCCCGTGGTCGTGGTGACGACCCAATAGTCGTGGGACATGTCGGTGACTGGCCAACCTAGTCCCGGGGTCGTGGAGACGACCCTATAGTCGTCGGACAAGTCGGCGGCGGGCCAACCTAGTCCCGGGGTCGTGGGGACGACCCTATAGTCGTCGGACATGTCGGCGGCAGGGCAACTTTGGCTCGTGTTCGTGGGGACGACCCTATAGTCGTCGGACATGTCGGCGGCTGGCCAAGCTAGTCCCGGGGTCGTGGAGGCGACCCTATAGTCGTCGGACAAGTCGGTGGCGGGCCAATCTAGTCCCGGGGTCGTGGGGACGACCCTATAGTCGTCGGACATGTCGGCGGCAGGGCAACTTTGGCCCGTGGTCGTGGTGACGACCCAATAGTCGTGGGACATGTCGGTGACTGGCCAACCTAGTCCCGGGGTCGTGGGGACGACCCTATAGTCGTCGGACATGTCGACGGCAGGGCAACTTTGGCCCGTGGTCGTGGTGACGACCCAATAGTCGTGGGACATGTCGGTGACTGGCCAACCTAGTCCCGGGGTCGTGGAGACGACCCTATAGTCGTCGGACAAGTCGGCGGCGGGCCAACCTAGTCCCGGGGTCGTGGGGACGACCCTATAGTCGTCGGACATGACGGTGCCGGGGCAATCTAGCCCCGGGGTCGTGGGGACGACCCTATAGACGTCGGACTTGTCGGCGGCGGGCCAACCTAGTCCCGGGGTCGTGGGGACGACCCTATAGTCGTCGGACATGTCGACGGCAGGGCAACTTTGGCCCGTGGTCGTGGGGACGACCCTATAGTCGTCGGACAAGTCGGCGGCGGGCCGACCTAGTCCCCGGGTCGTGGGGACGACCCTATAGTCGTCGGACATGTCGGCGGCAGGGCAACTTTGGCTCGTGTTCGTGGGGACGACCCTATAGTCGTCGGACATGTCGGCGGCTGGCCAACCTAGTCCCGGGGTCGTGGAGACGACCCTATAGTCGTCGGACAAGTCGGCGGCGGGCCAACCTAGTCCCGGGGTCGTGGGGACGACCGTATAGTCGTCGGACATGACGGTGGCGGGCTAATCTAGTCCCGGGGTCGTGGGGACGACCGTATAGTCGTCGGACAAGTCGGCGGCGGGCCGACCTAGTCCCGGGGTCGTGGGGACGACCCTATAGTCGTCGGACATGTCGGCGGCGGGCCAACCTAGTCCCGGGGTCGTGGGGACGACCCTATATTCGTCGGACAAGTCGGCGGCAGGACAACTTTGGCCCGTGTTCGTGGGGACGACCCTATAGTCGTCGGACATGTCGGCGGCGGGCCAACCTAGTCCCGGGGTCGTGGGGACAACCCTATAGTCGTCGGACATGACGGTGCCGGGGCAATCTAGCCCCGGGGTCGTGGGGACGACCCTATAGACGTCGGACTTGTCAGCGGCGGGCCAACCTAGTCCCGGGGTCGTGGGGACGACCCTATAGTCGTCGGACATGTCGACGGCAGGGCAACTTTGGCCCGTGGTCGTGGGGACGACCCTATAGTCGTCGGACAAGTCGGCGGCGGGCCGACCTAGTCCCGGGGTCGTGGGGACGACCCTATAGTCGTCGGACATGTCGGCGGCAGGGCAACTTTGGCCCGTGGTCGTGGTGACGACCCAATAGTCGTGGGACATGTCGGTGACTGGCCAACCTAGTCCCGGGGTCGTGGAGACGACCCTATAGTCGTCGGACAAGTCGGCGGCGGGCCAACCTAGTCCCGGGGTCGTGGGGACGACCCTATAGTCGTCGGACATGTCGGCGGCAGGGCAACTTTGGCTCGTGTTCGTGGGGACGACCCTATAGTCGTCGGACATGTCGGCGGCTGGCCAAGCTAGTCCCGGGGTCGTGGAGGCGACCCTATAGTCGTCGGACAAGTCGGTGGCGGGCCAATCTAGTCCCGGGGTCGTGGGGACGACCCTATAGTCGTCGGACATGTCGGCGGCAGGGCAACTTTGGCCCGTGGTCGTGGTGACGACCCAATAGTCGTGGGACATGTCGGTGACTGGCCAACCTAGTCCCGGGGTCGTGGGGACGACCCTATAGTCGTCGGACATGTCGACGGCAGGGCAACTTTGGCCCGTGGTCGTGGTGACGACCCAATAGTCGTGGGACATGTCGGTGACTGGCCAACCTAGTCCCGGGGTCGTGGAGACGACCCTATAGTCGTCGGACAAGTCGGCGGCGGGCCAACCTAGTCCCGGGGTCGTGGGGACGACCCTATAGTCGTCGGACATGACGGTGCCGGGGCAATCTAGCCCCGGGGTCGTGGGGACGACCCTATAGACGTCGGACTTGTCGGCGGCGGGCCAACCTAGTCCCGGGGTCGTGGGGACGACCCTATAGTCGTCGGACATGTCGACGGCAGGGCAACTTTGGCCCGTGGTCGTGGGGACGACCCTATAGTCGTCGGACAAGTCGGCGGCGGGCCGACCTAGTCCCCGGGTCGTGGGGACGACCCTATAGTCGTCGGACATGTCGGCGGCAGGGCAACTTTGGCTCGTGTTCGTGGGGACGACCCTATAGTCGTCGGACATGTCGGCGGCTGGCCAACCTAGTCCCGGGGTCGTGGAGACGACCCTATAGTCGTCGGACAAGTCGGCGGCGGGCCAACCTAGTCCCGGGGTCGTGGGGACGACCCTATAGACGTCGGACTTGTCGGCGGCGGGCCAACCTAGTCCCGGGGTCGTGGGGACGACCCTATAGTCGTCGGACATGTCGACGGCAGGGCAACTTTGGCCCGTGGTCGTGGGGACGACCCTATAGTCGTCGGACAAGTCGGCGGCGGGCCGACCTAGTCCCGGGGTCGTGGGGACGACCCTATAGTCGTCGGACATGTCGGCGGCAGGGCAACTTTGGCCCGTGGTCGTGGTGACGACCCAATAGTCGTGGGACATGTCGGTGACTGGCCAACCTAGTCCCGGGGTCGTGGAGACGACCCTATAGTCGTCGGACAAGTCGGCGGCGGGCCAACCTAGTCCCGGGGTCGTGGGGACGACCCTATATTCGTCGGACAAGTCGGCGGCAGGACAACTTTGGCCCGTGTTCGTGGGGACGACCCTATAGTCGTCGGACATGTCGGCGGCGGGCCAACCTAGTCCCGGGGTCGTGGGGACAACCCTATAGTCGTCGGACATGACGGTGCCGGGGCAATCTAGCCCCGGGGTCGTGGGGACGACCCTATAGACGTCGGACTTGTCGGCGGCGGGCCAACCTAGTCCCGGGGTCGTGGGGACGACCCTATAGTCGTCGGACATGTCGACGGCAGGGCAACTTTGGCCCGTGGTCGTGGGGACGACCCTATAGTCGTCGGACAAGTCGGCGGCGGGCCGACCTAGTCCCGGGGTCGTGGGGACGACCCTATAGTCGTCGGACATGTCGGCGGCAGGGCAACTTTGGCCCGTGGTCGTGGTGACGACCCAATAGTCGTGGGACATGTCGGTGACTGGCCAACCTAGTCCCGGGGTCGTGGAGACGACCCTATAGTCGTCGGACAAGTCGGCGGCGGGCCAACCTAGTCCCGGGGTCGTGGGGACGACCCTATAGTCGTCGGACATGTCGGCGGCAGGGCAACTTTGGCTCGTGTTCGTGGGGACGACCCTATAGTCGTCGGACATGTCGGCGGCTGGCCAAGCTAGTCCCGGGGTCGTGGAGGCGACCCTATAGTCGTCGGACAAGTCGGTGGCGGGCCAATCTAGTCCCGGGGTCGTGGGGACGACCCTATAGTCGTCGGACATGTCGGCGGCAGGGCAACTTTGGCCCGTGGTCGTGGTGACGACCCAATAGTCGTGGGACATGTCGGTGACTGGCCAACCTAGTCCCGGGGTCGTGGGGACGACCCTATAGTCGTCGGACATGTCGACGGCAGGGCAACTTTGGCCCGTGGTCGTGGTGACGACCCAATAGTCGTGGGACATGTCGGTGACTGGCCAACCTAGTCCCGGGGTCGTGGAGACGACCCTATAGTCGTCGGACAAGTCGGCGGCGGGCCAACCTAGTCCCGGGGTCGTGGGGACGACCCTATAGTCGTCGGACATGACGGTGCCGGGGCAATCTAGCCCCGGGGTCGTGGGGACGACCCTATAGACGTCGGACTTGTCGGCGGCGGGCCAACCTAGTCCCGGGGTCGTGGGGACGACCCTATAGTCGTCGGACATGTCGACGGCAGGGCAACTTTGGCCCGTGGTCGTGGGGACGACCCTATAGTCGTCGGACAAGTCGGCGGCGGGCCGACCTAGTCCCCGGGTCGTGGGGACGACCCTATAGTCGTCGGACATGTCGGCGGCAGGGCAACTTTGGCTCGTGTTCGTGGGGACGACCCTATAGTCGTCGGACATGTCGGCGGCTGGCCAACCTAGTCCCGGGGTCGTGGAGACGACCCTATAGTCGTCGGACAAGTCGGCGGCGGGCCAACCTAGTCCCGGGGTCGTGGGGACGACCGTATAGTCGTCGGACATGACGGTGGCGGGCTAATCTAGTCCCGGGGTCGTGGGGACGACCGTATAGTCGTCGGACAAGTCGGCGGCGGGCCGACCTAGTCCCGGGGTCGTGGGGACGACCCTATAGTCGTCGGACATGTCGGCGGCGGGCCAACCTAGTCCCGGGGTCGTGGGGACGACCCTATATTCGTCGGACAAGTCGGCGGCAGGACAACTTTGGCCCGTGTTCGTGGGGACGACCCTATAGTCGTCGGACATGTCGGCGGCGGGCCAACCTAGTCCCGGGGTCGTGGGGACAACCCTATAGTCGTCGGACATGACGGTGCCGGGGCAATCTAGCCCCGGGGTCGTGGGGACGACCCTATAGACGTCGGACTTGTCAGCGGCGGGCCAACCTAGTCCCGGGGTCGTGGGGACGACCCTATAGTCGTCGGACATGTCGACGGCAGGGCAACTTTGGCCCGTGGTCGTGGGGACGACCCTATAGTCGTCGGACAAGTCGGCGGCGGGCCGACCTAGTCCCGGGGTCGTGGGGACGACCCTATAGTCGTCGGACATGTCGGCGGCAGGGCAACTTTGGCCCGTGGTCGTGGTGACGACCCAATAGTCGTGGGACATGTCGGTGACTGGCCAACCTAGTCCCGGGGTCGTGGAGACGACCCTATAGTCGTCGGACAAGTCGGCGGCGGGCCAACCTAGTCCCGGGGTCGTGGGGACGACCCTATAGTCGTCGGACATGTCGGCGGCAGGGCAACTTTGGCTCGTGTTCGTGGGGACGACCCTATAGTCGTCGGACATGTCGGCGGCTGGCCAAGCTAGTCCCGGGGTCGTGGAGGCGACCCTATAGTCGTCGGACAAGTCGGTGGCGGGCCAATCTAGTCCCGGGGTCGTGGGGACGACCCTATAGTCGTCGGACATGTCGGCGGCAGGGCAACTTTGGCCCGTGGTCGTGGTGACGACCCAATAGTCGTGGGACATGTCGGTGACTGGCCAACCTAGTCCCGGGGTCGTGGGGACGACCCTATAGTCGTCGGACATGTCGACGGCAGGGCAACTTTGGCCCGTGGTCGTGGTGACGACCCAATAGTCGTGGGACATGTCGGTGACTGGCCAACCTAGTCCCGGGGTCGTGGAGACGACCCTATAGTCGTCGGACAAGTCGGCGGCGGGCCAACCTAGTCCCGGGGTCGTGGGGACGACCCTATAGTCGTCGGACATGACGGTGCCGGGGCAATCTAGCCCCGGGGTCGTGGGGACGACCCTATAGACGTCGGACTTGTCGGCGGCGGGCCAACCTAGTCCCGGGGTCGTGGGGACGACCCTATAGTCGTCGGACATGTCGACGGCAGGGCAACTTTGGCCCGTGGTCGTGGGGACGACCCTATAGTCGTCGGACAAGTCGGCGGCGGGCCGACCTAGTCCCCGGGTCGTGGGGACGACCCTATAGTCGTCGGACATGTCGGCGGCAGGGCAACTTTGGCTCGTGTTCGTGGGGACGACCCTATAGTCGTCGGACATGTCGGCGGCTGGCCAACCTAGTCCCGGGGTCGTGGAGACGACCCTATAGTCGTCGGACAAGTCGGCGGCGGGCCAACCTAGTCCCGGGGTCGTGGGGACGACCGTATAGTCGTCGGACATGACGGTGGCGGGCTAATCTAGTCCCGGGGTCGTGGGGACGACCGTATAGTCGTCGGACAAGTCGGCGGCGGGCCGACCTAGTCCCGGGGTCGTGGGGACGACCCTATAGTCGTCGGACATGTCGGCGGCGGGCCAACCTAGTCCCGGGGTCGTGGGGACGACCCTATATTCGTCGGACAAGTCGGCGGCAGGACAACTTTGGCCCGTGTTCGTGGGGACGACCCTATAGTCGTCGGACATGTCGGCGGCGGGCCAACCTAGTCCCGGGGTCGTGGGGACAACCCTATAGTCGTCGGACATGACGGTGCCGGGGCAATCTAGCCCCGGGGTCGTGGGGACGACCCTATAGACGTCGGACTTGTCAGCGGCGGGCCAACCTAGTCCCGGGGTCGTGGGGACGACCCTATAGTCGTCGGACATGTCGACGGCAGGGCAACTTTGGCCCGTGGTCGTGGGGACGACCCTATAGTCGTCGGACAAGTCGGCGGCGGGCCGACCTAGTCCCGGGGTCGTGGGGACGACCCTATAGTCGTCGGACATGTCGGCGGCAGGGCAACTTTGGCCCGTGGTCGTGGTGACGACCCAATAGTCGTGGGACATGTCGGTGACTGGCCAACCTAGTCCCGGGGTCGTGGAGACGACCCTATAGTCGTCGGACAAGTCGGCGGCGGGCCAACCTAGTCCCGGGGTCGTGGGGACGACCCTATAGTCGTCGGACATGTCGGCGGCAGGGCAACTTTGGCTCGTGTTCGTGGGGACGACCCTATAGTCGTCGGACATGTCGGCGGCTGGCCAAGCTAGTCCCGGGGTCGTGGAGGCGACCCTATAGTCGTCGGACAAGTCGGTGGCGGGCCAATCTAGTCCCGGGGTCGTGGGGACGACCCTATAGTCGTCGGACATGTCGGCGGCAGGGCAACTTTGGCCCGTGGTCGTGGTGACGACCCAATAGTCGTGGGACATGTCGGTGACTGGCCAACCTAGTCCCGGGGTCGTGGGGACGACCCTATAGTCGTCGGACATGTCGACGGCAGGGCAACTTTGGCCCGTGGTCGTGGTGACGACCCAATAGTCGTGGGACATGTCGGTGACTGGCCAACCTAGTCCCGGGGTCGTGGAGACGACCCTATAGTCGTCGGACAAGTCGGCGGCGGGCCAACCTAGTCCCGGGGTCGTGGGGACGACCCTATAGTCGTCGGACATGACGGTGCCGGGGCAATCTAGCCCCGGGGTCGTGGGGACGACCCTATAGACGTCGGACTTGTCGGCGGCGGGCCAACCTAGTCCCGGGGTCGTGGGGACGACCCTATAGTCGTCGGACATGTCGACGGCAGGGCAACTTTGGCCCGTGGTCGTGGGGACGACCCTATAGTCGTCGGACAAGTCGGCGGCGGGCCGACCTAGTCCCCGGGTCGTGGGGACGACCCTATAGTCGTCGGACATGTCGGCGGCAGGGCAACTTTGGCTCGTGTTCGTGGGGACGACCCTATAGTCGTCGGACATGTCGGCGGCTGGCCAACCTAGTCCCGGGGTCGTGGAGACGACCCTATAGTCGTCGGACAAGTCGGCGGCGGGCCAACCTAGTCCCGGGGTCGTGGGGACGACCGTATAGTCGTCGGACATGACGGTGGCGGGCTAATCTAGTCCCGGGGTCGTGGGGACGACCGTATAGTCGTCGGACAAGTCGGCGGCGGGCCGACCTAGTCCCGGGGTCGTGGGGACGACCCTATAGTCGTCGGACATGTCGGCGGCGGGCCAACCTAGTCCCGGGGTCGTGGGGACGACCCTATATTCGTCGGACAAGTCGGCGGCAGGACAACTTTGGCCCGTGTTCGTGGGGACGACCCTATAGTCGTCGGACATGTCGGCGGCGGGCCAACCTAGTCCCGGGGTCGTGGGGACAACCCTATAGTCGTCGGACATGACGGTGCCGGGGCAATCTAGCCCCGGGGTCGTGGGGACGACCCTATAGACGTCGGACTTGTCGGCGGCGGGCCAACCTAGTCCCGGGGTCGTGGGGACGACCCTATAGTCGTCGGACATGTCGACGGCAGGGCAACTTTGGCCCGTGGTCGTGGGGACGACCCTATAGTCGTCGGACAAGTCGGCGGCGGGCCGACCTAGTCCCGGGGTCGTGGGGACGACCCTATAGTCGTCGGACATGTCGGCGGCAGGGCAACTTTGGCCCGTGGTCGTGGTGACGACCCAATAGTCGTGGGACATGTCGGTGACTGGCCAACCTAGTCCCGGGGTCGTGGAGACGACCCTATAGTCGTCGGACAAGTCGGCGGCGGGCCAACCTAGTCCCGGGGTCGTGGGGACGACCCTATAGTCGTCGGACATGTCGGCGGCAGGGCAACTTTGGCTCGTGTTCGTGGGGACGACCCTATAGTCGTCGGACATGTCGGCGGCTGGCCAAGCTAGTCCCGGGGTCGTGGAGGCGACCCTATAGTCGTCGGACAAGTCGGTGGCGGGCCAATCTAGTCCCGGGGTCGTGGGGACGACCCTATAGTCGTCGGACATGTCGGCGGCAGGGCAACTTTGGCCCGTGGTCGTGGTGACGACCCAATAGTCGTGGGACATGTCGGTGACTGGCCAACCTAGTCCCGGGGTCGTGGGGACGACCCTATAGTCGTCGGACATGTCGACGGCAGGGCAACTTTGGCCCGTGGTCGTGGTGACGACCCAATAGTCGTGGGACATGTCGGTGACTGGCCAACCTAGTCCCGGGGTCGTGGAGACGACCCTATAGTCGTCGGACAAGTCGGCGGCGGGCCAACCTAGTCCCGGGGTCGTGGGGACGACCCTATAGTCGTCGGACATGACGGTGCCGGGGCAATCTAGCCCCGGGGTCGTGGGGACGACCCTATAGACGTCGGACTTGTCGGCGGCGGGCCAACCTAGTCCCGGGGTCGTGGGGACGACCCTATAGTCGTCGGACATGTCGACGGCAGGGCAACTTTGGCCCGTGGTCGTGGGGACGACCCTATAGTCGTCGGACAAGTCGGCGGCGGGCCGACCTAGTCCCCGGGTCGTGGGGACGACCCTATAGTCGTCGGACATGTCGGCGGCAGGGCAACTTTGGCTCGTGTTCGTGGGGACGACCCTATAGTCGTCGGACATGTCGGCGGCTGGCCAACCTAGTCCCGGGGTCGTGGAGACGACCCTATAGTCGTCGGACAAGTCGGCGGCGGGCCAACCTAGTCCCGGGGTCGTGGGGACGACCGTATAGTCGTCGGACATGACGGTGGCGGGCTAATCTAGTCCCGGGGTCGTGGGGACGACCGTATAGTCGTCGGACAAGTCGGCGGCGGGCCGACCTAGTCCCGGGGTCGTGGGGACGACCCTATAGTCGTCGGACATGTCGGCGGCGGGCCAACCTAGTCCCGGGGTCGTGGGGACGACCCTATATTCGTCGGACAAGTCGGCGGCAGGACAACTTTGGCCCGTGTTCGTGGGGACGACCCTATAGTCGTCGGACATGTCGGCGGCGGGCCAACCTAGTCCCGGGGTCGTGGGGACAACCCTATAGTCGTCGGACATGACGGTGCCGGGGCAATCTAGCCCCGGGGTCGTGGGGACGACCCTATAGACGTCGGACTTGTCGGCGGCGGGCCAACCTAGTCCCGGGGTCGTGGGGACGACCCTATAGTCGTCGGACATGTCGACGGCAGGGCAACTTTGGCCCGTGGTCGTGGGGACGACCCTATAGTCGTCGGACAAGTCGGCGGCGGGCCGACCTAGTCCCGGGGTCGTGGGGACGACCCTATAGTCGTCGGACATGTCGGCGGCAGGGCAACTTTGGCCCGTGGTCGTGGTGACGACCCAATAGTCGTGGGACATGTCGGTGACTGGCCAACCTAGTCCCGGGGTCGTGGAGACGACCCTATAGTCGTCGGACAAGTCGGCGGCGGGCCAACCTAGTCCCGGGGTCGTGGGGACGACCCTATAGTCGTCGGACATGTCGGCGGCAGGGCAACTTTGGCTCGTGTTCGTGGGGACGACCCTATAGTCGTCGGACATGTCGGCGGCTGGCCAAGCTAGTCCCGGGGTCGTGGAGGCGACCCTATAGTCGTCGGACAAGTCGGTGGCGGGCCAATCTAGTCCCGGGGTCGTGGGGACGACCCTATAGTCGTCGGACATGTCGGCGGCAGGGCAACTTTGGCCCGTGGTCGTGGTGACGACCCAATAGTCGTGGGACATGTCGGTGACTGGCCAACCTAGTCCCGGGGTCGTGGGGACGACCCTATAGTCGTCGGACATGTCGACGGCAGGGCAACTTTGGCCCGTGGTCGTGGTGACGACCCAATAGTCGTGGGACATGTCGGTGACTGGCCAACCTAGTCCCGGGGTCGTGGAGACGACCCTATAGTCGTCGGACAAGTCGGCGGCGGGCCAACCTAGTCCCGGGGTCGTGGGGACGACCCTATAGTCGTCGGACATGACGGTGCCGGGGCAATCTAGCCCCGGGGTCGTGGGGACGACCCTATAGACGTCGGACTTGTCGGCGGCGGGCCAACCTAGTCCCGGGGTCGTGGGGACGACCCTATAGTCGTCGGACATGTCGACGGCAGGGCAACTTTGGCCCGTGGTCGTGGGGACGACCCTATAGTCGTCGGACAAGTCGGCGGCGGGCCGACCTAGTCCCCGGGTCGTGGGGACGACCCTATAGTCGTCGGACATGTCGGCGGCAGGGCAACTTTGGCTCGTGTTCGTGGGGACGACCCTATAGTCGTCGGACATGTCGGCGGCTGGCCAACCTAGTCCCGGGGTCGTGGAGACGACCCTATAGTCGTCGGACAAGTCGGCGGCGGGCCAACCTAGTCCCGGGGTCGTGGGGACGACCGTATAGTCGTCGGACATGACGGTGGCGGGCTAATCTAGTCCCGGGGTCGTGGGGACGACCGTATAGTCGTCGGACAAGTCGGCGGCGGGCCGACCTAGTCCCGGGGTCGTGGGGACGACCCTATAGTCGTCGGACATGTCGGCGGCGGGCCAACCTAGTCCCGGGGTCGTGGGGACGACCCTATATTCGTCGGACAAGTCGGCGGCAGGACAACTTTGGCCCGTGTTCGTGGGGACGACCCTATAGTCGTCGGACATGTCGGCGGCGGGCCAACCTAGTCCCGGGGTCGTGGGGACAACCCTATAGTCGTCGGACATGACGGTGCCGGGGCAATCTAGCCCCGGGGTCGTGGGGACGACCCTATAGACGTCGGACTTGTCGGCGGCGGGCCAACCTAGTCCCGGGGTCGTGGGGACGACCCTATAGTCGTCGGACATGTCGACGGCAGGGCAACTTTGGCCCGTGGTCGTGGGGACGACCCTATAGTCGTCGGACAAGTCGGCGGCGGGCCGACCTAGTCCCGGGGTCGTGGGGACGACCCTATAGTCGTCGGACATGTCGGCGGCAGGGCAACTTTGGCCCGTGGTCGTGGTGACGACCCAATAGTCGTGGGACATGTCGGTGACTGGCCAACCTAGTCCCGGGGTCGTGGAGACGACCCTATAGTCGTCGGACAAGTCGGCGGCGGGCCAACCTAGTCCCGGGGTCGTGGGGACGACCCTATAGTCGTCGGACATGTCGGCGGCAGGGCAACTTTGGCTCGTGTTCGTGGGGACGACCCTATAGTCGTCGGACATGTCGGCGGCTGGCCAAGCTAGTCCCGGGGTCGTGGAGGCGACCCTATAGTCGTCGGACAAGTCGGTGGCGGGCCAATCTAGTCCCGGGGTCGTGGGGACGACCCTATAGTCGTCGGACATGTCGGCGGCAGGGCAACTTTGGCCCGTGGTCGTGGTGACGACCCAATAGTCGTGGGACATGTCGGTGACTGGCCAACCTAGTCCCGGGGTCGTGGGGACGACCCTATAGTCGTCGGACATGTCGACGGCAGGGCAACTTTGGCCCGTGGTCGTGGTGACGACCCAATAGTCGTGGGACATGTCGGTGACTGGCCAACCTAGTCCCGGGGTCGTGGAGACGACCCTATAGTCGTCGGACAAGTCGGCGGCGGGCCAACCTAGTCCCGGGGTCGTGGGGACGACCCTATAGTCGTCGGACATGACGGTGCCGGGGCAATCTAGCCCCGGGGTCGTGGGGACGACCCTATAGACGTCGGACTTGTCGGCGGCGGGCCAACCTAGTCCCGGGGTCGTGGGGACGACCCTATAGTCGTCGGACATGTCGACGGCAGGGCAACTTTGGCCCGTGGTCGTGGGGACGACCCTATAGTCGTCGGACAAGTCGGCGGCGGGCCGACCTAGTCCCCGGGTCGTGGGGACGACCCTATAGTCGTCGGACATGTCGGCGGCAGGGCAACTTTGGCTCGTGTTCGTGGGGACGACCCTATAGTCGTCGGACATGTCGGCGGCTGGCCAACCTAGTCCCGGGGTCGTGGAGACGACCCTATAGTCGTCGGACAAGTCGGCGGCGGGCCAACCTAGTCCCGGGGTCGTGGGGACGACCGTATAGTCGTCGGACATGACGGTGGCGGGCTAATCTAGTCCCGGGGTCGTGGGGACGACCGTATAGTCGTCGGACAAGTCGGCGGCGGGCCGACCTAGTCCCGGGGTCGTGGGGACGACCCTATAGTCGTCGGACATGTCGGCGGCGGGCCAACCTAGTCCCGGGGTCGTGGGGACGACCCTATATTCGTCGGACAAGTCGGCGGCAGGACAACTTTGGCCCGTGTTCGTGGGGACGACCCTATAGTCGTCGGACATGTCGGCGGCGGGCCAACCTAGTCCCGGGGTCGTGGGGACAACCCTATAGTCGTCGGACATGACGGTGCCGGGGCAATCTAGCCCCGGGGTCGTGGGGACGACCCTATAGACGTCGGACTTGTCGGCGGCGGGCCAACCTAGTCCCGGGGTCGTGGGGACGACCCTATAGTCGTCGGACATGTCGACGGCAGGGCAACTTTGGCCCGTGGTCGTGGGGACGACCCTATAGTCGTCGGACAAGTCGGCGGCGGGCCGACCTAGTCCCGGGGTCGTGGGGACGACCCTATAGTCGTCGGACATGTCGGCGGCAGGGCAACTTTGGCCCGTGGTCGTGGTGACGACCCAATAGTCGTGGGACATGTCGGTGACTGGCCAACCTAGTCCCGGGGTCGTGGAGACGACCCTATAGTCGTCGGACAAGTCGGCGGCGGGCCAACCTAGTCCCGGGGTCGTGGGGACGACCCTATAGTCGTCGGACATGTCGGCGGCAGGGCAACTTTGGCTCGTGTTCGTGGGGACGACCCTATAGTCGTCGGACATGTCGGCGGCTGGCCAAGCTAGTCCCGGGGTCGTGGAGGCGACCCTATAGTCGTCGGACAAGTCGGTGGCGGGCCAATCTAGTCCCGGGGTCGTGGGGACGACCCTATAGTCGTCGGACATGTCGGCGGCAGGGCAACTTTGGCCCGTGGTCGTGGTGACGACCCAATAGTCGTGGGACATGTCGGTGACTGGCCAACCTAGTCCCGGGGTCGTGGGGACGACCCTATAGTCGTCGGACATGTCGACGGCAGGGCAACTTTGGCCCGTGGTCGTGGTGACGACCCAATAGTCGTGGGACATGTCGGTGACTGGCCAACCTAGTCCCGGGGTCGTGGAGACGACCCTATAGTCGTCGGACAAGTCGGCGGCGGGCCAACCTAGTCCCGGGGTCGTGGGGACGACCCTATAGTCGTCGGACATGACGGTGCCGGGGCAATCTAGCCCCGGGGTCGTGGGGACGACCCTATAGACGTCGGACTTGTCGGCGGCGGGCCAACCTAGTCCCGGGGTCGTGGGGACGACCCTATAGTCGTCGGACATGTCGACGGCAGGGCAACTTTGGCCCGTGGTCGTGGGGACGACCCTATAGTCGTCGGACAAGTCGGCGGCGGGCCGACCTAGTCCCCGGGTCGTGGGGACGACCCTATAGTCGTCGGACATGTCGGCGGCAGGGCAACTTTGGCTCGTGTTCGTGGGGACGACCCTATAGTCGTCGGACATGTCGGCGGCTGGCCAACCTAGTCCCGGGGTCGTGGAGACGACCCTATAGTCGTCGGACAAGTCGGCGGCGGGCCAACCTAGTCCCGGGGTCGTGGGGACGACCGTATAGTCGTCGGACATGACGGTGGCGGGCTAATCTAGTCCCGGGGTCGTGGGGACGACCGTATAGTCGTCGGACAAGTCGGCGGCGGGCCGACCTAGTCCCGGGGTCGTGGGGACGACCCTATAGTCGTCGGACATGTCGGCGGCGGGCCAACCTAGTCCCGGGGTCGTGGGGACGACCCTATATTCGTCGGACAAGTCGGCGGCAGGACAACTTTGGCCCGTGTTCGTGGGGACGACCCTATAGTCGTCGGACATGTCGGCGGCGGGCCAACCTAGTCCCGGGGTCGTGGGGACAACCCTATAGTCGTCGGACATGACGGTGCCGGGGCAATCTAGCCCCGGGGTCGTGGGGACGACCCTATAGACGTCGGACTTGTCGGCGGCGGGCCAACCTAGTCCCGGGGTCGTGGGGACGACCCTATAGTCGTCGGACATGTCGACGGCAGGGCAACTTTGGCCCGTGGTCGTGGGGACGACCCTATAGTCGTCGGACAAGTCGGCGGCGGGCCGACCTAGTCCCGGGGTCGTGGGGACGACCCTATAGTCGTCGGACATGTCGGCGGCAGGGCAACTTTGGCCCGTGGTCGTGGTGACGACCCAATAGTCGTGGGACATGTCGGTGACTGGCCAACCTAGTCCCGGGGTCGTGGAGACGACCCTATAGTCGTCGGACAAGTCGGCGGCGGGCCAACCTAGTCCCGGGGTCGTGGGGACGACCCTATAGTCGTCGGACATGTCGGCGGCAGGGCAACTTTGGCTCGTGTTCGTGGGGACGACCCTATAGTCGTCGGACATGTCGGCGGCTGGCCAAGCTAGTCCCGGGGTCGTGGAGGCGACCCTATAGTCGTCGGACAAGTCGGTGGCGGGCCAATCTAGTCCCGGGGTCGTGGGGACGACCCTATAGTCGTCGGACATGTCGGCGGCAGGGCAACTTTGGCCCGTGGTCGTGGTGACGACCCAATAGTCGTGGGACATGTCGGTGACTGGCCAACCTAGTCCCGGGGTCGTGGGGACGACCCTATAGTCGTCGGACATGTCGACGGCAGGGCAACTTTGGCCCGTGGTCGTGGTGACGACCCAATAGTCGTGGGACATGTCGGTGACTGGCCAACCTAGTCCCGGGGTCGTGGAGACGACCCTATAGTCGTCGGACAAGTCGGCGGCGGGCCAACCTAGTCCCGGGGTCGTGGGGACGACCCTATAGTCGTCGGACATGACGGTGCCGGGGCAATCTAGCCCCGGGGTCGTGGGGACGACCCTATAGACGTCGGACTTGTCGGCGGCGGGCCAACCTAGTCCCGGGGTCGTGGGGACGACCCTATAGTCGTCGGACATGTCGACGGCAGGGCAACTTTGGCCCGTGGTCGTGGGGACGACCCTATAGTCGTCGGACAAGTCGGCGGCGGGCCGACCTAGTCCCCGGGTCGTGGGGACGACCCTATAGTCGTCGGACATGTCGGCGGCAGGGCAACTTTGGCTCGTGTTCGTGGGGACGACCCTATAGTCGTCGGACATGTCGGCGGCTGGCCAACCTAGTCCCGGGGTCGTGGAGACGACCCTATAGTCGTCGGACAAGTCGGCGGCGGGCCAACCTAGTCCCGGGGTCGTGGGGACGACCGTATAGTCGTCGGACATGACGGTGGCGGGCTAATCTAGTCCCGGGGTCGTGGGGACGACCGTATAGTCGTCGGACAAGTCGGCGGCGGGCCGACCTAGTCCCGGGGTCGTGGGGACGACCCTATAGTCGTCGGACATGTCGGCGGCGGGCCAACCTAGTCCCGGGGTCGTGGGGACGACCCTATATTCGTCGGACAAGTCGGCGGCAGGACAACTTTGGCCCGTGTTCGTGGGGACGACCCTATAGTCGTCGGACATGTCGGCGGCGGGCCAACCTAGTCCCGGGGTCGTGGGGACAACCCTATAGTCGTCGGACATGACGGTGCCGGGGCAATCTAGCCCCGGGGTCGTGGGGACGACCCTATAGACGTCGGACTTGTCGGCGGCGGGCCAACCTAGTCCCGGGGTCGTGGGGACGACCCTATAGTCGTCGGACATGTCGACGGCAGGGCAACTTTGGCCCGTGGTCGTGGGGACGACCCTATAGTCGTCGGACAAGTCGGCGGCGGGCCGACCTAGTCCCGGGGTCGTGGGGACGACCCTATAGTCGTCGGACATGTCGGCGGCAGGGCAACTTTGGCCCGTGGTCGTGGTGACGACCCAATAGTCGTGGGACATGTCGGTGACTGGCCAACCTAGTCCCGGGGTCGTGGAGACGACCCTATAGTCGTCGGACAAGTCGGCGGCGGGCCAACCTAGTCCCGGGGTCGTGGGGACGACCCTATAGTCGTCGGACATGTCGGCGGCAGGGCAACTTTGGCTCGTGTTCGTGGGGACGACCCTATAGTCGTCGGACATGTCGGCGGCTGGCCAAGCTAGTCCCGGGGTCGTGGAGGCGACCCTATAGTCGTCGGACAAGTCGGTGGCGGGCCAATCTAGTCCCGGGGTCGTGGGGACGACCCTATAGTCGTCGGACATGTCGGCGGCAGGGCAACTTTGGCCCGTGGTCGTGGTGACGACCCAATAGTCGTGGGACATGTCGGTGACTGGCCAACCTAGTCCCGGGGTCGTGGGGACGACCCTATAGTCGTCGGACATGTCGACGGCAGGGCAACTTTGGCCCGTGGTCGTGGTGACGACCCAATAGTCGTGGGACATGTCGGTGACTGGCCAACCTAGTCCCGGGGTCGTGGAGACGACCCTATAGTCGTCGGACAAGTCGGCGGCGGGCCAACCTAGTCCCGGGGTCGTGGGGACGACCCTATAGTCGTCGGACATGACGGTGCCGGGGCAATCTAGCCCCGGGGTCGTGGGGACGACCCTATAGACGTCGGACTTGTCGGCGGCGGGCCAACCTAGTCCCGGGGTCGTGGGGACGACCCTATAGTCGTCGGACATGTCGACGGCAGGGCAACTTTGGCCCGTGGTCGTGGGGACGACCCTATAGTCGTCGGACAAGTCGGCGGCGGGCCGACCTAGTCCCCGGGTCGTGGGGACGACCCTATAGTCGTCGGACATGTCGGCGGCAGGGCAACTTTGGCTCGTGTTCGTGGGGACGACCCTATAGTCGTCGGACATGTCGGCGGCTGGCCAACCTAGTCCCGGGGTCGTGGAGACGACCCTATAGTCGTCGGACAAGTCGGCGGCGGGCCAACCTAGTCCCGGGGTCGTGGGGACGACCGTATAGTCGTCGGACATGACGGTGGCGGGCTAATCTAGTCCCGGGGTCGTGGGGACGACCGTATAGTCGTCGGACAAGTCGGCGGCGGGCCGACCTAGTCCCGGGGTCGTGGGGACGACCCTATAGTCGTCGGACATGTCGGCGGCGGGCCAACCTAGTCCCGGGGTCGTGGGGACGACCCTATATTCGTCGGACAAGTCGGCGGCAGGACAACTTTGGCCCGTGTTCGTGGGGACGACCCTATAGTCGTCGGACATGTCGGCGGCGGGCCAACCTAGTCCCGGGGTCGTGGGGACAACCCTATAGTCGTCGGACATGACGGTGCCGGGGCAATCTAGCCCCGGGGTCGTGGGGACGACCCTATAGACGTCGGACTTGTCGGCGGCGGGCCAACCTAGTCCCGGGGTCGTGGGGACGACCCTATAGTCGTCGGACATGTCGACGGCAGGGCAACTTTGGCCCGTGGTCGTGGGGACGACCCTATAGTCGTCGGACAAGTCGGCGGCGGGCCGACCTAGTCCCGGGGTCGTGGGGACGACCCTATAGTCGTCGGACATGTCGGCGGCAGGGCAACTTTGGCCCGTGGTCGTGGTGACGACCCAATAGTCGTGGGACATGTCGGTGACTGGCCAACCTAGTCCCGGGGTCGTGGAGACGACCCTATAGTCGTCGGACAAGTCGGCGGCGGGCCAACCTAGTCCCGGGGTCGTGGGGACGACCCTATAGTCGTCGGACATGTCGGCGGCAGGGCAACTTTGGCTCGTGTTCGTGGGGACGACCCTATAGTCGTCGGACATGTCGGCGGCTGGCCAAGCTAGTCCCGGGGTCGTGGAGGCGACCCTATAGTCGTCGGACAAGTCGGTGGCGGGCCAATCTAGTCCCGGGGTCGTGGGGACGACCCTATAGTCGTCGGACATGTCGGCGGCAGGGCAACTTTGGCCCGTGGTCGTGGTGACGACCCAATAGTCGTGGGACATGTCGGTGACTGGCCAACCTAGTCCCGGGGTCGTGGGGACGACCCTATAGTCGTCGGACATGTCGACGGCAGGGCAACTTTGGCCCGTGGTCGTGGTGACGACCCAATAGTCGTGGGACATGTCGGTGACTGGCCAACCTAGTCCCGGGGTCGTGGAGACGACCCTATAGTCGTCGGACAAGTCGGCGGCGGGCCAACCTAGTCCCGGGGTCGTGGGGACGACCCTATAGTCGTCGGACATGACGGTGCCGGGGCAATCTAGCCCCGGGGTCGTGGGGACGACCCTATAGACGTCGGACTTGTCGGCGGCGGGCCAACCAAGTCCCGGGGTCGTGGGGACGACCCTATAGTCGTCGGACATGTCGACGGCAGGGCAACTTTGGCCCGTGGTCGTGGGGACGACCCTATAGTCGTCGGACAAGTCGGCGGCGGGCCGACCTAGTCCCCGGGTCGTGGGGACGACCCTATAGTCGTCGGACATGTCGGCGGCAGGGCAACTTTGGCTCGTGTTCGTGGGGACGACCCTATAGTCGTCGGACATGTCGGCGGCTGGCCAACCTAGTCCCGGGGTCGTGGAGACGACCCTATAGTCGTCGGACAAGTCGGCGGCGGGCCAACCTAGTCCCGGGGTCGTGGGGACGACCGTATAGTCGTCGGACATGACGGTGGCGGGCTAATCTAGTCCCGGGGTCGTGGGGACGACCGTATAGTCGTCGGACAAGTCGGCGGCGGGCCGACCTAGTCCCGGGGTCGTGGGGACGACCCTATAGTCGTCGGACATGTCGGCGGCGGGCCAACCTAGTCCCGGGGTCGTGGGGACGACCCTATATTCGTCGGACAAGTCGGCGGCAGGACAACTTTGGCCCGTGTTCGTGGGGACGACCCTATAGTCGTCGGACATGTCGGCGGCGGGCCAACCTAGTCCCGGGGTCGTGGGGACAACCCTATAGTCGTCGGACATGACGGTGCCGGGGCAATCTAGCCCCGGGGTCGTGGGGACGACCCTATAGACGTCGGACTTGTCGGCGGCGGGCCAACCTAGTCCCGGGGTCGTGGGGACGACCCTATAGTCGTCGGACATGTCGACGGCAGGGCAACTTTGGCCCGTGGTCGTGGGGACGACCCTATAGTCGTCGGACAAGTCGGCGGCGGGCCGACCTAGTCCCGGGGTCGTGGGGACGACCCTATAGTCGTCGGACATGTCGGCGGCAGGGCAACTTTGGCCCGTGGTCGTGGTGACGACCCAATAGTCGTGGGACATGTCGGTGACTGGCCAACCTAGTCCCGGGGTCGTGGAGACGACCCTATAGTCGTCGGACAAGTCGGCGGCGGGCCAACCTAGTCCCGGGGTCGTGGGGACGACCCTATAGTCGTCGGACATGTCGGCGGCAGGGCAACTTTGGCTCGTGTTCGTGGGGACGACCCTATAGTCGTCGGACATGTCGGCGGCTGGCCAAGCTAGTCCCGGGGTCGTGGAGGCGACCCTATAGTCGTCGGACAAGTCGGTGGCGGGCCAATCTAGTCCCGGGGTCGTGGGGACGACCCTATAGTCGTCGGACATGTCGGCGGCAGGGCAACTTTGGCCCGTGGTCGTGGTGACGACCCAATAGTCGTGGGACATGTCGGTGACTGGCCAACCTAGTCCCGGGGTCGTGGGGACGACCCTATAGTCGTCGGACATGTCGACGGCAGGGCAACTTTGGCCCGTGGTCGTGGTGACGACCCAATAGTCGTGGGACATGTCGGTGACTGGCCAACCTAGTCCCGGGGTCGTGGAGACGACCCTATAGTCGTCGGACAAGTCGGCGGCGGGCCAACCTAGTCCCGGGGTCGTGGGGACGACCCTATAGTCGTCGGACATGTCGACGGCAGGGCAACTTTGGCCCGTGGTCGTGGGGACGACCCTATAGTCGTCGGACAAGTCGGCGGCGGGCCGACCTAGTCCCCGGGTCGTGGGGACGACCCTATAGTCGTCGGACATGTCGGCGGCAGGGCAACTTTGGCTCGTGTTCGTGGGGACGACCCTATAGTCGTCGGACATGACGGTGCCGGGGCAATCTAGCCCCGGGGTCGTGGGGACGACCCTATAGACGTCGGACTTGTCGGCGGCGGGCCAACCTAGTCCCGGGGTCGTGGGGACGACCCTATAGTCGTCGGACATGTCGACGGCAGGGCAACTTTGGCCCGTGGTCGTGGGGACGACCCTATAGTCGTCGGACAAGTCGGCGGCGGGCCGACCTAGTCCCCGGGTCGTGGGGACGACCCTATAGTCGTCGGACATGTCGGCGGCAGGGCAACTTTGGCTCGTGTTCGTGGGGACGACCCTATAGTCGTCGGACATGTCGGCGGCTGGCCAACCTAGTCCCGGGGTCGTGGAGACGACCCTATAGTCGTCGGACAAGTCGGCGGCGGGCCAACCTAGTCCCGGGGTCGTGGGGACGACCGTATAGTCGTCGGACATGACGGTGGCGGGCTAATCTAGTCCCGGGGTCGTGGGGACGACCGTATAGTCGTCGGACAAGTCGGCGGCGGGCCGACCTAGTCCCGGGGTCGTGGGGACGACCCTATAGTCGTCGGACATGTCGGCGGCGGGCCAACCTAGTCCCGGGGTCGTGGGGACGACCCTATATTCGTCGGACAAGTCGGCGGCAGGACAACTTTGGCCCGTGTTCGTGGGGACGACCCTATAGTCGTCGGACATGTCGGCGGCGGGCCAACCTAGTCCCGGGGTCGTGGGGACAACCCTATAGTCGTCGGACATGACGGTGCCGGGGCAATCTAGCCCCGGGGTCGTGGGGACGACCCTATAGACGTCGGACTTGTCGGCGGCGGGCCAACCTAGTCCCGGGGTCGTGGGGACGACCCTATAGTCGTCGGACATGTCGACGGCAGGGCAACTTTGGCCCGTGGTCGTGGGGACGACCCTATAGTCGTCGGACAAGTCGGCGGCGGGCCGACCTAGTCCCGGGGTCGTGGGGACGACCCTATAGTCGTCGGACATGTCGGCGGCAGGGCAACTTTGGCCCGTGGTCGTGGTGACGACCCAATAGTCGTGGGACATGTCGGTGACTGGCCAACCTAGTCCCGGGGTCGTGGAGACGACCCTATAGTCGTCGGACAAGTCGGCGGCGGGCCAACCTAGTCCCGGGGTCGTGGGGACGACCCTATAGTCGTCGGACATGTCGGCGGCAGGGCAACTTTGGCTCGTGTTCGTGGGGACGACCCTATAGTCGTCGGACATGTCGGCGGCTGGCCAAGCTAGTCCCGGGGTCGTGGAGGCGACCCTATAGTCGTCGGACAAGTCGGTGGCGGGCCAATCTAGTCCCGGGGTCGTGGGGACGACCCTATAGTCGTCGGACATGTCGGCGGCAGGGCAACTTTGGCCCGTGGTCGTGGTGACGACCCAATAGTCGTGGGACATGTCGGTGACTGGCCAACCTAGTCCCGGGGTCGTGGGGACGACCCTATAGTCGTCGGACATGTCGACGGCAGGGCAACTTTGGCCCGTGGTCGTGGTGACGACCCAATAGTCGTGGGACATGTCGGTGACTGGCCAACCTAGTCCCGGGGTCGTGGAGACGACCCTATAGTCGTCGGACAAGTCGGCGGCGGGCCAACCTAGTCCCGGGGTCGTGGGGACGACCCTATAGTCGTCGGACATGACGGTGCCGGGGCAATCTAGCCCCGGGGTCGTGGGGACGACCCTATAGACGTCGGACTTGTCGGCGGCGGGCCAACCTAGTCCCGGGGTCGTGGGGACGACCCTATAGTCGTCGGACATGTCGACGGCAGGGCAACTTTGGCCCGTGGTCGTGGGGACGACCCTATAGTCGTCGGACAAGTCGGCGGCGGGCCGACCTAGTCCCCGGGTCGTGGGGACGACCCTATAGTCGTCGGACATGTCGGCGGCAGGGCAACTTTGGCTCGTGTTCGTGGGGACGACCCTATAGTCGTCGGACATGTCGGCGGCTGGCCAACCTAGTCCCGGGGTCGTGGAGACGACCCTATAGTCGTCGGACAAGTCGGCGGCGGGCCAACCTAGTCCCGGGGTCGTGGGGACGACCGTATAGTCGTCGGACATGACGGTGGCGGGCTAATCTAGTCCCGGGGTCGTGGGGACGACCGTATAGTCGTCGGACAAGTCGGCGGCGGGCCGACCTAGTCCCGGGGTCGTGGGGACGACCCTATAGTCGTCGGACATGTCGGCGGCGGGCCAACCTAGTCCCGGGGTCGTGGGGACGACCCTATATTCGTCGGACAAGTCGGCGGCAGGACAACTTTGGCCCGTGTTCGTGGGGACGACCCTATAGTCGTCGGACATGTCGGCGGCGGGCCAACCTAGTCCCGGGGTCGTGGGGACAACCCTATAGTCGTCGGACATGACGGTGCCGGGGCAATCTAGCCCCGGGGTCGTGGGGACGACCCTATAGACGTCGGACTTGTCGGCGGCGGGCCAACCTAGTCCCGGGGTCGTGGGGACGACCCTATAGTCGTCGGACATGTCGACGGCAGGGCAACTTTGGCCCGTGGTCGTGGGGACGACCCTATAGTCGTCGGACAAGTCGGCGGCGGGCCGACCTAGTCCCGGGGTCGTGGGGACGACCCTATAGTCGTCGGACATGTCGGCGGCAGGGCAACTTTGGCCCGTGGTCGTGGTGACGACCCAATAGTCGTGGGACATGTCGGTGACTGGCCAACCTAGTCCCGGGGTCGTGGAGACGACCCTATAGTCGTCGGACAAGTCGGCGGCGGGCCAACCTAGTCCCGGGGTCGTGGGGACGACCCTATAGTCGTCGGACATGTCGGCGGCAGGGCAACTTTGGCTCGTGTTCGTGGGGACGACCCTATAGTCGTCGGACATGTCGGCGGCTGGCCAAGCTAGTCCCGGGGTCGTGGAGGCGACCCTATAGTCGTCGGACAAGTCGGTGGCGGGCCAATCTAGTCCCGGGGTCGTGGGGACGACCCTATAGTCGTCGGACATGTCGGCGGCAGGGCAACTTTGGCCCGTGGTCGTGGTGACGACCCAATAGTCGTGGGACATGTCGGTGACTGGCCAACCTAGTCCCGGGGTCGTGGGGACGACCCTATAGTCGTCGGACATGTCGACGGCAGGGCAACTTTGGCCCGTGGTCGTGGTGACGACCCAATAGTCGTGGGACATGTCGGTGACTGGCCAACCTAGTCCCGGGGTCGTGGAGACGACCCTATAGTCGTCGGACAAGTCGGCGGCGGGCCAACCTAGTCCCGGGGTCGTGGGGACGACCCTATAGTCGTCGGACATGACGGTGCCGGGGCAATCTAGCCCCGGGGTCGTGGGGACGACCCTATAGACGTCGGACTTGTCGGCGGCGGGCCAACCTAGTCCCGGGGTCGTGGGGACGACCCTATAATCGTCGGACATGTCGACGGCAGGGCAACTTTGGCCCGTGGTCGTGGGGACGACCCTATAGTCGTCGGACAAGTCGGCGGCGGGCCGACCTAGTCCCCGGGTCGTGGGGACGACCCTATAGTCGTCGGACATGTCGGCGGCAGGGCAACTTTGGCTCGTGTTCGTGGGGACGACCCTATAGTCGTCGGACATGTCGGCGGCTGGCCAACCTAGTCCCGGGGTCGTGGAGACGACCCTATAGTCGTCGGACAAGTCGGCGGCGGGCCAACCTAGTCCCGGGGTCGTGGGGACGACCGTATAGTCGTCGGACATGACGGTGGCGGGCTAATCTAGTCCCGGGGTCGTGGGGACGACCGTATAGTCGTCGGACAAGTCGGCGGCGGGCCGACCTAGTCCCGGGGTCGTGGGGACGACCCTATAGTCGTCGGACATGTCGGCGGCGGGCCAACCTAGTCCCGGGGTCGTGGGGACGACCCTATATTCGTCGGACAAGTCGGCGGCAGGACAACTTTGGCCCGTGTTCGTGGGGACGACCCTATAGTCGTCGGACATGTCGGCGGCGGGCCAACCTAGTCCCGGGGTCGTGGGGACAACCCTATAGTCGTCGGACATGACGGTGCCGGGGCAATCTAGCCCCGGGGTCGTGGGGACGACCCTATAGACGTCGGACTTGTCGGCGGCGGGCCAACCTAGTCCCGGGGTCGTGGGGACGACCCTATAGTCGTCGGACATGTCGACGGCAGGGCAACTTTGGCCCGTGGTCGTGGGGACGACCCTATAGTCGTCGGACAAGTCGGCGGCGGGCCGACCTAGTCCCGGGGTCGTGGGGACGACCCTATAGTCGTCGGACATGTCGGCGGCAGGGCAACTTTGGCCCGTGGTCGTGGTGACGACCCAATAGTCGTGGGACATGTCGGTGACTGGCCAACCTAGTCCCGGGGTCGTGGAGACGACCCTATAGTCGTCGGACAAGTCGGCGGCGGGCCAACCTAGTCCCGGGGTCGTGGGGACGACCCTATAGTCGTCGGACATGTCGGCGGCAGGGCAACTTTGGCTCGTGTTCGTGGGGACGACCCTATAGTCGTCGGACATGTCGGCGGCTGGCCAAGCTAGTCCCGGGGTCGTGGAGGCGACCCTATAGTCGTCGGACAAGTCGGTGGCGGGCCAATCTAGTCCCGGGGTCGTGGGGACGACCCTATAGTCGTCGGACATGTCGGCGGCAGGGCAACTTTGGCCCGTGGTCGTGGTGACGACCCAATAGTCGTGGGACATGTCGGTGACTGGCCAACCTAGTCCCGGGGTCGTGGGGACGACCCTATAGTCGTCGGACATGTCGACGGCAGGGCAACTTTGGCCCGTGGTCGTGGTGACGACCCAATAGTCGTGGGACATGTCGGTGACTGGCCAACCTAGTCCCGGGGTCGTGGAGACGACCCTATAGTCGTCGGACAAGTCGGCGGCGGGCCAACCTAGTCCCGGGGTCGTGGGGACGACCCTATAGTCGTCGGACATGACGGTGCCGGGGCAATCTAGCCCCGGGGTCGTGGGGACGACCCTATAGACGTCGGACTTGTCGGCGGCGGGCCAACCTAGTCCCGGGGTCGTGGGGACGACCCTATAGTCGTCGGACATGTCGACGGCAGGGCAACTTTGGCCCGTGGTCGTGGGGACGACCCTATAGTCGTCGGACAAGTCGGCGGCGGGCCGACCTAGTCCCCGGGTCGTGGGGACGACCCTATAGTCGTCGGACATGTCGGCGGCAGGGCAACTTTGGCTCGTGTTCGTGGGGACGACCCTATAGTCGTCGGACATGTCGGCGGCTGGCCAACCTAGTCCCGGGGTCGTGGAGACGACCCTATAGTCGTCGGACAAGTCGGCGGCGGGCCAACCTAGTCCCGGGGTCGTGGGGACGACCGTATAGTCGTCGGACATGACGGTGGCGGGCTAATCTAGTCCCGGGGTCGTGGGGACGACCGTATAGTCGTCGGACAAGTCGGCGGCGGGCCGACCTAGTCCCGGGGTCGTGGGGACGACCCTATAGTCGTCGGACATGTCGGCGGCGGGCCAACCTAGTCCCGGGGTCGTGGGGACGACCCTATATTCGTCGGACAAGTCGGCGGCAGGACAACTTTGGCCCGTGTTCGTGGGGACGACCCTATAGTCGTCGGACATGTCGGCGGCGGGCCAACCTAGTCCCGGGGTCGTGGGGACAACCCTATAGTCGTCGGACATGACGGTGCCGGGGCAATCTAGCCCCGGGGTCGTGGGGACGACCCTATAGACGTCGGACTTGTCGGCGGCGGGCCAACCTAGTCCCGGGGTCGTGGGGACGACCCTATAGTCGTCGGACATGTCGACGGCAGGGCAACTTTGGCCCGTGGTCGTGGGGACGACCCTATAGTCGTCGGACAAGTCGGCGGCGGGCCGACCTAGTCCCGGGGTCGTGGGGACGACCCTATAGTCGTCGGACATGTCGGCGGCACGGCAACTTTGGCTCGTGTTCGTGGGGACGACCCTATAGTCGTCGGACATGACTGTGGCGGGCCAATCTAGCCCCGGGGTCGTGGGGACGACCCTATAGTCGTCGGACATGTCGGCGGCGGGCCAACCTAGTCCCGGGGTCGTGGGGACGACCCTATATTCGTCGGACAAGTCGGCGGCAGGACAACTTTGGCCCGTGTTCGTGGGGACGACCCTATAGTCGTCGGACATGTCGGCGGCGGGCCGACCTAGTCCCGGGGTCGTGGGGACGACCCTATAGTCGTCGGACATGACGGTGCGGGGGCAATCTAGCCCCGGGGTCGTGGGGACGACCCTATAGTCGTCGGACATGTCGACGGCAGGGCAACTTTGGCTCGTGTTCGTTGGGACGACCCTACAGTCGTCGGACATGTCGGCGGCTGGCCAACCTAGTCCCGGGGTCGTGGAGACGACCCTATAGTCGTCGGACAAGTCGGCGGCGGGCCAACCTAGTCCCGGGGTCGTGGGGACGACCCTATAGTCGTCGGACATGACGGTGCCGGGGCAATCTAGCCCCTGGGTCGTGGGGACGACCCTATAGTCGTCGGACATGTCGGCGGCTGGCCAACTTTGGACCGGGGTCGTGGGGACGACCCTATAGTCGTCGGACATGTCGACGGCAGGGCAACTTTGGCCCGTGGTCGTGGGGACGACCCTATAGTCGTCGGACATGTCGACGGCAGGGCAACTTTGGCTCGTGTTCGTGGGGACGACCCTATAGTCGTCGGACATGACGGTGGTGGGGCAATCTAGCCCCCGGGTCGTGGGGACGACCCTATAGTCGTCGGACATGTCGGCGGCAGGGCAACTTTGGCCCGTGGTCGTGGTGACGACCCAATAGTCGTGGGACATGTCGGTGACTGGCCAACCTAGTCCCGGGGTCGTGGAGACGACCCTATAATCTACGGACTTGTCGGCGGCGGGCCAACCTAGTCCCGGGGTCGTGGGGACGAACCTATAGTCGTCGGACAAGTCGGCGGCGGGCCAACCTAGTCCGGGGGTCGTGGGAACGACCCTATAGTCGTCGGACATGTCGGCGGCTGGCGAACCTAGTCCCGGGGTCGTGGGGACGTCCCTATTGTCGTCGGACATGACGGTGGCGGGGCAATCTACTCCTGGGGTCGTGGGGACGACCCTATAGTCGTCGGACATGTCGGCGGCTGGGCAACTTTGGCCCGTGGTCGTGGGGACGACCCAATAGTCGTCGGACATGACGGTGGCGGGCCAATCTAGTCCCGGGGTCGTGGGGACGACCCTATAGTCGTCGGACATGTCGGCGGCAGGGCAACATTGGCCCGTGGTCGTGGTGACGACCCTATAGTCGTCGGACTTGTCGGCGGCGGGCCAACCTAGTCCCGGGGTCGTGGGGACGACCCTATAGTCGTCGGACATGTCGACGGCAGGGCAACTTTGGCCCGTGGTCGTGGGGACGACCCTATAGTCGTCGGACAAGTCGGCGGCGGGCCGACCTAGTCCCGGGGTCGTGGGGACGACCCTATAGTCGTCGGACATGTCGGCGGCAGGGCAACTTTGGCTCGTGTTCGTGGGGACGACCCTATAGTCGTCGGACATGTCGGCGGCTGGCCAAGCTAGTCCCGGGGTCGTGGAGGCGACCCTATAGTCGTCGGACAAGTCGGCGGCGGGCCAACCTAGTCCCGGGGTCGTGGGGACGACCCTATAGTCGTCGGACATGTCGACGGCAGGGCAACTTTGGCCCGTGGTCGTGGGGACGACCCTATAGTCGTCGGGCAAGTCGGCGGCGGGCCGACCTAGTCCCGGGGTCGTGGGGACGACCCTATAGTCGTCGGACATGACGGTGCCGGGGCAATCTAGCCCCGGGGTCGTGGGGACGACCCTATAGTCGTCGGACATGACTGTGGCGGGCCAATCTAGCCCCGGGGTCGTGGGACGACCCTATAGTCGTCGGACAAGTCGGCGGCGGGCCAACGTAGTCCCGGGGTCGTGGGGACGACCGTATAGTCGTCGGACATGACGGTGGCGGGCCAATCTAGTCCCGGGGTCGTGGGGACGACCCTATAGTCGTCGGACAAGTCGGCGGCGGGCCGACCTAGTCCCGGGGTCGTGGGGACGACCCTATAGTCGTCGGACATGACGGTGCCGGGGCAATCTAGCCCCGGGGTCGTGGGGACGACCCTATAGTCGTCGGACATGACTGTGGCGGGCCAATCTAGCCCCGGGGTCGTGGGGACGACCCTATAGTCGTCGGACATGTCGGCGGCGGGCCAACCTAGTCCCGGGGTCGTGGGGACGACCCTATATTCGTCGGACAAGTCGGCGGCAGGACAACATTGGCCCGTGTTCGTGGGGACGACCCTATAGTCGTCGGACATGTCGGCGGCGGGCCGACCTAGTCCCGGGGTCGTGGGGACGACCCTATAGTCGTCGGACATGACGGTGCCGGGGCAATCTAGCCCCGGGGTCGTGGGGACGACCCTATAGTCGTCGGACATGTCGACGGCAGGGCAACTTTGGCTCGTGTTCGTGGGGACGACCCTATAGTCGTCGGACATGTCGGCGGCTGGCCAACCTAGTCCCGGGGTCGTGGAGACGACCCTATAGTCGTCGGACAAATTGGCGGCGGGCCAACCTAGTCCCGGGGTCGTGGGGACGACCCTATAGTCGTCGGACATGACGGTGCCGGGGCAATCTAGCCCCGGGGTCGTGGGGACGACCCTATAGTCGTCGGACATGTCGGCGGCTGGCCAACTTTGGACCGGGGCGTGGGGACGACACTATAGTCGTCGGACATGTCGGCGGCGGGCCAACCTAGTCCCGGGGTCGTTCGGACGACCCTATAGTCGTCGGACATGACGGTGCCGGGACAATCTAGCCCCGGGGTCGTGGGGACGACCCTATAGACGTCGGACTTGTCGGCGGCGGGCCAACCTAGTCCCGGGGTCGTGGGGACGACCCTATAGTCGTCGGACATGTCGACGGCAGGGCAACTTTGGCTCGTGTTCGTGGGGACGACCCTATATTCGTCGGACATGTCGGCGGCTGGCCAACCTAGTCCCGGGGTCGTGGAGACGACCCTATAGTCGTCGGACAAGTCGGCGGCGGGCCAACCTAGTCCCGGGGTCGTGGGGACGACCCTATAGTCGTCGGACATGACGGTGCCGGGGCAATCTAGCCCCGGGGTCGTGGGGACGACCCTATAGTCGTCGGACATGTCGGCGGCTGGCCAACCTAGTCCCGGGGTCGTGGAGACGACCCTATAGTCGTCGGACAAGTCGGCGGCGGGCCAACCTAGTCCCGGGGTCGTGGGGACGAACCTATAGTCGTCGGACATGACGGTGCCGGGGCAATCTAGCCCCGGGGTCGTGGGGACGACCCTATAGTCGTCGGACATGTCGGCGGCTGGCCAACTTTGGACCGGGGCGTGGGGACGACCCTATAGTCGTCGGACATGTCGACGGCAGGGCAACTTTGGCTCGTGTTCGTGGGGACGACCCTATAGTCGTCGGACATGACGGTGGCGGGGCAATCTAGCCCCGGGGTCGTGGGGACGACCCTATAGTCGTCGGACATGTCGGCGGCAGGGCAACTTTGGCCCGTGGTCGTGGTGACGACCCAATAGTCGTGGGACATGTCGGTGACTGGCCAACCTAGTCCCGGGGTCGTGGAGACGACCCTATAGTCTACGGACATGTCGGCGGCGGGCCAACCTAGTCCCGGGGTCGTGGGGACGACCCTATAGTCGTTGGACATGTCGGCGGCGGGCCAACCTAGTCCCGTGGTCGTGGGGACGACCCTATAGTCGGCGGACATGACGGTGGCGGGCCAATCTAGCCCCGGGGTCGTGGGGACGACCCTATAGTCGTCGGACATGTCGGCGGCAGGGCAACTTTGGCCCGTGGTCGTGGTGACGACCCAATAGTCGTGGGACATGTCGGTGACTGGCCAACCTAGTCCCGGGGTCGTGGAGACGACCCTATAGTCTACGGACATGTCGGCGGCGGGCCAACCTAGTCCCGGGGTCGTGGGGACGACCCTATAGTCGTTGGACATGTCGGCGGCGGGCCAACCTAGTCCCGTGGTCGTGGGGACGACCCTATAGTCGGCGGACATGTCGGCGGCGGGCCAACCTAGTCCCGGGGTCGTGGGGAGGACCCTATAGTCGTCGGACATGACGGTGGCGTGCCAATCTAGTCCCGGGGTCGTGGGGACGACCCTATAGTCGTCGGACATGACGGTGGCGGGGCAATCTACTCCCGGGGTCGTCGGGACGACCCTATAGTCCTCGGACATGACGGTGGCGGGCCAATCTAGTCCCGGGGTCGTGGGGACGACCCTATAGTCGTCGGACAAGTCGGCGGCGGGCCAACATATTCCGGGGGTCGTGGGAACGACCCTATAGTCGTCGGACATGTCGGCGGCTGGCGAACCTAGTCCCGGGGTCGTGGGGACGACCCTATAGTCGTCGGACATGACGGTGGCGGGGCAATCTACTCCTGGGGTCGTGGGGACGACCCTATAGTCGTCGGACAAGTCGGCGGCGGGCCAACCTAGCCCCGGGGTCGTGGGGACGACCCTATAGTCGTCGGACAAGTCGGCGGCGGGCCAACCTAGCCCCGGGGTCGTGGGGACGACCCTATAGTCGTCGAACATGTCGGCGGCGGGCCAACCTAGTCCCGTGGTCGTGGGGACGACCCTATAGTCATATGACATGACGGCGGCTGGGCAACTTTGGCCCGTGGTCGTGGGGACGACCCTATAGTCGTCGGACAAGTCGGCGGCGGGCCAATCTAGTCCCGGGGTCGTGGGGACGACCCTATAATCGTCGGACTAGTCGGCGGCTGGGCAACTTTGGCCCGGGGGCGTGGGGACGACCCTATAGTCGTCGGACATGACGGTGGCGGGCCAATCTAGTCCCGGGGTCGTGGGGACGACCCTATAGTCGTCGGACATGTCGGCGGCAGGGCAACTTTGGCCCGTGGTCGTGGGGACGACCCTATGGTCGTCGGACAAGTCGGCGGCGGGCCAACCTAGTCCCGGGGTCGTGGGGAGGACCCTATAGTCGTCGGACATGACGGTGGCGGGCCAATCTAGACCCGGGGTCGTGGGGACGACCCTATAGTCGTCGGACATGTCGGCGGCAGGGCAACTTTGGCCCGTGGTCGTGGGGACGACCCTATAGTCGGCGGACATGACGGTGGCGGGCCAATCTAGCCCGGGGTCGTGGGGACGACCCTATAGTCGTCGGACATGTCGGCGGCTGGGCAACTTTGGCCCGTGGTCGTGGGGACGACCCTATAGTCGTCGGACAAGTCGGCGGCGGGCCAACCTAGTCCGGGGGTCGTGGGAACGACCCTATAGTCGTCGGACATGTCGGCGGCTGGCGAACCTAGTCCCGGGGTCGTGGGGACGACCCTATAGTCGTCGGACATGACGGTGGCGGGGCAATCTACTCCTGGGGTCGTGGGGACGACCCTATAGTCGTCGGACAAGTCGGCGGCGGGCCAACCTAGCCCCGGGGTCGTGGGGACGACCCTATTGTCGTCGAACATGTCGGCGGCGGGCCAACCTAGTCCCGGGGTCGTGGGAACGACCCTATAGTCGTCGGACATGTCGGCGGCTGGCGAACCTAGTCCCGGGGTCGTGGGGACGACCCTATAGTCGGCGGACATGACGGTGGCGGGCCAATCTAGCCCCGGGGTCGTGGGGACGACCCTATAGTCGTCGGACATGTCGGCGGCTGGGCAACTTTGGCCCGTGGTCGTGGGGACGACCCTATAGTCGTCGGACATGACGGTGGCGGGCCAATCTAGTCCCGGGGTCGTGGGGACGACCCTATTGTCGTCGGACATGTCGGCGGCTGGGCAACTTTGGCCCGTGGTCGTGGGGACGACCCTATAGTCGTCGGACAAGTCGGCGGCGGGCCAACCTAGTCCCGGGGTCGTGGGGACGACCCTATAGTCGTCGGGCAAGTCGGCGGCGGTCCAACCTAGTCCCGGGGTCGTGGGGACGACCCTATAGTCGTCGGACATGTCGGCGGCTGGGCAACTTTTGCCCGTGGTCGTGGGGACGACCCTATAGTCGTCGGACAAGTCGGCGGCGGGCCAACCTAGTCCCGGGGTCGTGGGGACGACCCTATAGTCCTCGGACATGACGGTGGCGGGGCAATCTACTCCTGGGGTCGTGGGGACGACCCTATAGTCGTCGGACATGTCGGCGGCGGGGCAACTTTGGCCCGTGGTCGTGGGGACGACCATATAGTCGTCGGACAAGTCGGCGGCGGGCCAACCTAGTCCGGGGGTCGTGGGAACGACCCTATAGTCGTCGGACATGTCGGCGGCTGGCGAACCTAGTCCCGGGGTCGTGGGGACGACCCTATAGTCGTCGGACATGACGGTGGCGGGGCAATCTACTCCTGGGGTCGTGGGGACGACCCTATAGTCGTCGGACATGTCGGCGGCTGGGCAACTTTGGCCCGTGGTCGTGGGGACGACCCTATAGTCGTCGGACATGACGGTGGCGGGCCAATCTAGTCCCGGGGTCGTGGGGACGACCCTATTGTCGTCGGACATGTCGGCGGCTGGGCAACTTTGGCCCGTGGTCGTGGGGACGACCCTATAGTCGTCGGACAAGTCGGCGGCGGGCCAACCTAGTCCCGGGGTCGTGGGGACGACCCTATAGTCCTCGGACATTACGGTGGCGGGCCAATCTAGTCCCGGGGTCGTGGGGACGACCCTATAGTCGTCGGACATTTCGGCGGGTGGGCAACTTTGGCCCGCGGTCGTGGGGACGACCCTATAGTCGTCGGACATGACGGTGGCGGGCCAATCTAGTCCCGGGGTCGTGGGGACGACCCTATTGTCGTCGGACATGTCGGCGGCTGGGCAACTTTGGCCCGTGGTCGTGGGGACGACCCTATAGTCGTCCGACAAGTCGGCGGCGGGCCAACCTAGTCCCGGGGTCGTGGCGACGACCCTATAGTCGTCGGACAAGTCGGCGGCGGTCCAACCTAGTCCCGGGGTCGTGGGGACGACCCTATAGTCGTCGGACATGTCGGCGGCTGGGCAACTTTGGCCCGTGGTCGTGGGGACGACCCTATAGTCGTCGGACAAGTCGGCGGCGGGCCAACCTAGTCCCGGGGTTGTGGGGACGACCCTATAGTCCTCGGACATTACGGTGGCGGGCCAATCTAGTCCCGGGGTCGTGGGGACGAGCCTATAGTCGTCGGACATGTCGGCGGCTGGGCAACTTTGGCCCGTGGTCGTGGGGACGACCCTATAGTCGTCGGACATGACGGTGGCGGGCCAATCTGGTCCCGGGGTCGTGGGGACGACCCTATTGTCGTCGGACATGTCGGCGGCTGGGCAACTTTGGCCCGTGGTCGTGGGGACGACACTATAGTCGTCGGACAAGTCGGCGGCGGGCCAACCTAGTCCCGGGGTCGTGGGGACGACCCTATAGTCGTCGGACAAGTCGGCGGCGGTCCAACCTAGTCCCGGGGTCGTGGGGACGACCCTATAGTCGTCGGACATGTCGGCGGCTGGGCAACTTTGGCCCGTGGTCGTGGGGACGACCCTATAGTCGTCGGACAAGTCGGCGGCGGGCCAACCTAGTCCCGGGGTCGTGGGGACGACCCTATAGTCGTCGGACATGTCGGCGGCTGGGCAACTTTGGCCCGTGGTCGTGGGGACGACCCTATAGTCGTCGGACATTTCGGCGGCTGGGCAACTTTGGCCCGCGGTCGTGGGGACGACCCTATAGTCGTCGGACATGACGGTGGCGGGCCAATCTAGTCCCGGGGTCGTGGGGACGACCCTATTGTCGTCGGACATGTCGGCGGCTGGGCAACTTTGGCCCGTGGTCGTGGGGACGACCCTATAGTCGTCGGACAAGTCGGCGGCGGGCCAACCTGGTCCCGGGGTCGTGGGGACGACCCTATAGTCGTCGGACAAGTCGGCGGCGGTCCAACCTAGTCCCGGGGTCGTGGGGACGACCCTATAGTCGTCGGACATGTCGGCGGCTGGGCAACTTTGGCCCGTGGTCGTGGGGACGACCCTATAGTCGTCGGACAAGTCGGCGGCGGGCCAACCTAGTCCCGGGGTCGTGGGGACGACCCTATAGTCCTCGGACATTACGGTGGCGGGCCAATCTAGTCCCGGGGTCGTGGGGACGACCCTATAGTCGTCGGACATGTCGGCGGCTGGGCAACTTTGGCCCGTGGTCGTGGGGACGACCCTATAGTCGTCGGACATGACGGTGGCGGGCCAATCTAGTCCCGGGGTCGTGGGGACGACCCTATTGTCGTCGGACATGTCGGCGGATGGGCAACTTTGGCCTGTGGTCGTGGGGACGACCCTATAGTCGTCGGACAAGTCGGCGGCGGGCCAACCTAGTCCCGGGGTCGTGGGGACGACCCTATAGTCGTCGGACAAGTCGGCGGCGGTCCAACCTAGTCCCGGGGTCGTGGGGACGACCCTATAGTCGTCGGACATGTCGGCGGCTGGGCAACTTTGGCCCGTGGTCGTGGGGACGACCCTATAGTCGTCGGACAAGTCGGCGGCGGGCCAACCTAGTCCCGGGGTCGTGGGGACGACCCTATAATCCTCGGACATTACGGTGGCGGGCCAATCTAGTCCCGGGGTCGTGGGGACGACCCTATAGTCGTCGGACATGTCGGCGGCTGGGCAACTTTGGCCCGTGGTCGTGGGGACGACCCTATAGTCGTCGGACAAGTCGGCGGCGGGCCAAACTAGTCCCGCGGTCGTGGAGACGACCCTATAGTCGTCGGACATGACGGTGGCGGGTTAATCTATTCCCGGGGTCGTGGGGACGACCCTATAGTCGTCGGACATGACGGTGGCGGGTCAATCTAGTCTCGGGGTCGTGGGGACGACCCTATAGTCGTCGGACAAGTCGGCGGCGGGCCAACCTAGTCCGGGGGTCGTGGGAACGACCCTATAGTCGTCGGACATGTCGGCGGCTGGCGAACCTAGTCCCGGGGTCGTGGGGACGACCCTATAGTCGTCGGACATGACGGTGGCGGGGCAATCTACTCCTGGGGTCGTGGGGACGACCCTGTAGTCGTCGGACAAGTCGGCGGCGGGCCAACCTAGCCCCGGGGTCGTGGGGACGACCCTATAGTCGTCGGACAAGTCGGCGGCGGGCCAACCTAGCCCCGGGGTCGTGGGGACGACCCTATAGTCGTCGGACATGTCAGCGGCTGGGTAACTTTGGCCCGTGGTCGTGGGGACGACCCTATAGTCGTCGGACATGACGGTGGCGGGCCAATCTAGTCCCGTGGTCGTGGGGACGACCCTATAGTCGTCGGACATGACGGTGGCGGGCCAACCTAGCCCCGGGGGTCGTGGGGACGACCCTATTGTCGTCGAACATGTCGGCGGCGGGCCAACCTAGTCCCGGGGTCGTGGAGACGACCCTATAGTCGTCGGACATGACGGTGGCGGGCCAATCTAGTCCCGGGGTCGTGGGGACGACCCTATAGTCGTCGGACAAGTCAGCGGCGGGACAACCTATTCCCGGGGTCGTGGGGACGACCCTATAGTCGTCGGACATGACGGTGGCGGGCCAACCTAGCCCCGGGGTCGTGGGGACGACCCTATTGTCGTCGAACATGTCGGCGGCGGGCCAATCTAGTCCCGGGGTCGTGGGGACGACCCTATAGACGTCGGACATGTCGGCGGCTGGCGAGCTTTGGCCCGGGGTCGTGGGGACGACCCTATAGTCGTCGGACATGTCGGCGGCTGACCAACTTTGGCCCGTGGTCGTGGGGACGACCCCATAGTCGTCGGACAAGTCGGCGGCGGGCCAACCTAGTCCCGGGGTCGTGGGGAGGACCCTATAGTCGTCGGACAAGTCATCGGCGGGACAACCTATTCCCGGGGTCGTGGGGACGACCCTATAGTCGTCGGACATGACGGTGGCGGGTCAATCTAGTCCCGGGGTCGTGGGGAGGACCCTATAGTCGTCGGACAAGTCATCGGCGGGACAACCTATTCCCGGGGTCGTGGGGACGACCCTATAGTCGTCGGACATGACGGTGGCGGGTCAATCTAGTCCCGGGGTCGTGGGGACGACCCTATAGTCGTCGGACATGACGGTGGCGGGTCAATCTAGTCCCGGGGTCGTGGGGACGACCCTATAGTCTCGGACAAGTCGGCGGCGGGCCAACCTACTCCGGGGGTCGTGGGAACAACCCTATAGTCATTGGACATGACGGCGGCTGGGCAACTTTGGCCCGTGGTCGTGGGGACGACCCTATAGTCGTCGGACAAGTCGGCGGCGGGCCAACCTAGTCCCGGGGCCGTGGAGACGACCCTATAGTCGTCGGACATGACGGTGGCGGGTCAATCTAGTCCCGGGGTCGTGGGGACGACCCTATAGTCTCGGACAAGTCGGCGGCGGGCCAACCTACTCCGGGGGTCGTGGGAACGACCCTATAGTCGTCGGACATGTCGGCGGCTGGCGAACCTAGTCCCGGGGTCGTGGGGACGACCCTATAGTCGTCGGACATGACGGTGGCGGGGCAATCTACTCCTGGGGTCGTGGGGACGACCCTATAGTCGTCGGACAAGTCGGCGGCGGGCCAACCTAGCCCCGGGGTCGTGGGGACGACCCTATTGTCGTCGAACATGTCGGCGGCGGGCCAATCTAATCCCGCGGTCGTGGGGACGACCCTATAGACGTCGGACATGTCGGCGGCTGGCGAGCTTTGGCCCGGGGTCGTGGGGACGACCCTATAGTCGTCGGACATGTCGGCGGCTGACCAACTTTGGCCCGTGGTCGTGGGGACGACCCCATAGTCGTCGGACAAGTCGGCGGCGGGCCAACCTAGTCCCGGGGTCGTGGGGAGGACCCTATGGTCGTCGGACATGTCGTCGGCTGGCCAACCTAGTTCCGGTGTGGGAGGGACGACCCTATAGTCGTCGGACAAGTCGGCGGTGGGCCAACCTATTTCCGGGGTCGTGGGGACGACCCTAGAGTCGTCGGACATGACGGTGGCGGGCCAATCCAGTCCCGGGGTCGTTGGGACGGCCGTATAGTCGTCGGACATGTCGGCGGCTGACCAACTTTGGCCCGTGGTCGTGGGGACGACCCTATAGTCGTCGGACAAGTCGGCGGCGGGCCAACCTAGTCCGGGGGTCGTGGGAACGACCCTATAGTCGTCGGACATGTCGGCGGCTGGGCAACTTTGGCCCGTGGTCGTGGGGACGACCCTATAGTCGTCGGACAAGTCGGCGGCGGGCCAAACTAGTCCCGCGGTCGTGGAGACGACCCTATAGTCGTCGGACATGATGGTGGCGGGTCAATCTAGTCCCGGGGTCGTGGGGACGACCCTATAGTCGTCGGACAAGTCGGCGGCGGGCCAATCTAGCCCCGGAGTCGTGGGGACGACCCTATAGTCGTCGGAAATGTCGGCGGCTGGGCAACTTTGGCCCGTGGTCGTGGGGACGACCCTATAGTCGTCGGACATGACGGTGGCGGGCCAATCTAGTCCCGGGGTCGTGGGGACGACCCTATTGTCGTCGGACATGTCGGCGGCTGGGCAACTTTGGCCCGTGGACGTGGGGACGACCCTATAGTCGTCGGACAAGTCGGCGGCGGGCCAACCTAGTCCCGGGGTCGTGGGGACGACCCTATAGTCCTCGGACATTACGGTGGCGGGCCAATCTAGTCCCGGGGTCGTGGGGACGACCCTATAGTCGTCGGACATGTCGGCGGCTGGGCAACTTTGGCCCGTGGTCGTGGGGACGACCCTATAGTCGTCGGACATGACGGTGGCGGGCCAATCTAGTCCCGGGGTCGTGGGGACGACCCTATTGTCGTCGGACATGTCGGCGGCTGGGCAACTTTGGCCCGTGGTCGTGGGGACGACCCTATAGTCGTCGGACAAGTCGGCGGCGGGCCAACCTGGTCCCGGGGTCGTGGGGACGACCCTATAGTCGTCGGACAAGTCGGCGGCGGTACAATCTAGTCCCGGGGTTGTGGGGACGACCCTATAGTCGTCGGACAAGTCGGCGGCGGGCCAACCTAGTCCGGGGGTCGTGGGAACGACCCTATAGTCGTCGGACATGTCGGCGGCTGGGCAACTTTGGCCCGTGGTCGTGGGGACGACCCTATAGTCGTCGGACAAGTCGGCGGCGGGCCAAACTAGTCCCGCGGTCGTGGAGACGACCCTATAGTCGTCGGACATGATGGTGGCGGGCCAACCTAGTCCCGGGGTCGTGGGGACGACCCTATAGTCCTCGGACATTACGGTGGCGGGCCAATCTAGTCCCGGGGTCGTGGGGACGACCCTATAGTCGTCGGACATGTCGGCGGCTGGGCAACTTTGGCCCGTGGTCGTGGGGACGACCCTATAGTCGTCGGACATGACGGTGGCGGGCCAATCTAGTCCCGGGGTCGTGGGGACGACCCTATTGTCGTCGGACATGTCGGCGGATGGGCAACTTTGGCCTGTGGTCGTGGGGACGACCCTATAGTCGTCGGACAAGTCGGCGGCGGGCCAACCTAGTCCCGGGGTCGTGGGGAGGACCCTATAGTCGTCGGACATGACGGTGGCGGGCCAATCTAGACCCGGGGTCGTGGGGACGACCCTATAGTCGTCGGACATGTCGGCGGCAGGGCAACTTTGGCCCGTGGTCGTGGGGACGACCCTATAGTCGGCGGACATGACGGTGGCGGGCCAATCTAGCCCGGGGTCGTGGGGACGACCCTATAGTCGTCGGACATGTCGGCGGCTGGGCAACTTTGGCCCGTGGTCGTGGGGACGACCCTATAGTCGTCGGACAAGTCGGCGGCGGGCCAACCTAGTCCGGGGGTCGTGGGAACGACCCTATAGTCGTCCGACAAGTCGGCGGCGGGCCAACCTAGTCCCGGGGTCGTGGCGACGACCCTATAGTCGTCGGACAAGTCGGCGGCGGTCCAACCTAGTCCCGGGGTCGTGGGGACGACCCTATAGTCGTCGGACATGTCGGCGGCTGGGCAACTTTGGCCCGTGGTCGTGGGGACGACCCTATAGTCGTCGGACATGACGGTGGCGGGCCAATCTAGTCCCGGGGTCGTGGGGACGACCCTATTGTCGTCGGACATGTCGGCGGATGGGCAACTTTGGCCTGTGGTCGTGGGGACGACCCTATAGTCGTCGGACAAGTCGGCGGCGGGCCAACCTAGTCCCGGGGTCGTGGGGACGACCCTATAGTCGTCGGACAAGTCGGCGGCGGTCCAACCTAGTCCCGGGGTCGTGGGGACGACCCTATAGTCGTCGGACATGTCGGCGGCTGGGCAACTTTGGCCCGTGGTCGTGGGGACGACCCTATAGTCGTCGGACATGACGGTGGCGGGCCAATCTAGACCCGGGGTCGTGGGGACGACCCTATAGTCGTCGGACATGTCGGCGGCAGGGCAACTTTGGCCCGTGGTCGTGGGGACGACCCTATAGTCGTCGGACAAGTCGGCGGCGGGCCAACCTAGTCCCGGGGTCGTGGGGAGGACCCTATAGTCGTCGGACATGACGGTGGCGGGCCAATCTAGACCCGGGGTCGTGGGGACGACCCTATAGTCGTCGGACATGTCGGCGGCAGGGCAACTTTGGCCCGTGGTCGTGGGGACGACCCTATAGTCGGCGGACATGACGGTGGCGGGCCAATCTAGCCCGGGGTCGTGGGGACGACCCTATAGTCGTCGGACATGTCGGCGGCTGGGCAACTTTGGCCCGTGGTCGTGGGGACGACCCTATAGTCGTCGGACAAGTCGGCGGCGGGCCAACCTAGTCCGGGGGTCGTGGGAACGACCCTATAGTCGTCGGACATGTCGGCGGCTGGCGAACCTAGTCCCGGGGTCGTGGGGACGACCCTATAGTCGTCGGACATGACGGTGGCGGGGCAATCTACTCCTGGGGTCGTGGGGACGACCCTATAGTCGTCGGACAAGTCGGCGGCGGGCCAACCTAGCCCCGGGGTCGTGGGGACGACCCTATTGTCGTCGAACATGTCGGCGGCGGGCCAACCTAGTCCCGGGGTCGTGGGAACGACCCTATAGTCGTCGGACATGTCGGCGGCTGGCGAACCTAGTCCCGGGGTCGTGGGGACGACCCTATAGTCGGCGGACATGACGGTGGCGGGCCAATCTAGCCCCGGGGTCGTGGGGACGACCCTATAGTCGTCGGACATGTCGGCGGCTGGGCAACTTTGGCCCGTGGTCGTGGGGACGACCCTATAGTCGTCGGACATGTCGGCGGCTGGCGAGCTTTGGCCCGGGGTCGTGGGGACGACCCTATTGTCGTCGGACATGTCGGCGGCTGGGCAACTTTGGCCCGTGGTCGTGGGGACGACCCTATAGTCGTCGGACAAGTCGGCGGCGGGCCAACCTAGTCCCGGGGTCGTGGGGACGACCCTATAGTCGTCGGACAAGTCGGCGGCGGTCCAACCTAGTCCCGGGGTCGTGGGGACGACCCTATAGTCGTCGGACATGTCGGCGGCTGGGCAACTTTTGCCCGTGGTCGTGGGGACGACCCTATAGTCGTCGGACAAGTCGGCGGCGGGCCAACCTAGTCCCGGGGTCGTGGGGACGACCCTATAGTCCTCGGACATGACGGTGGCGGGGCAATCTACTCCTGGGGTCGTGGGGACGACCCTATAGTCGTCGGACATGTCGGCGGCGGGGCAACTTTGGCCCGTGGTCGTGGGGACGACCATATAGTCGTCGGACAAGTCGGCGGCGGGCCAACCTAGTCCGGGGGTCGTGGGAACGACCCTATAGTCGTCGGACATGTCGGCGGCTGGCGAACCTAGTCCCGGGGTCGTGCGGACGACCCTATAGTCGTCGGACATGACGGTGGCGGGGCAATCTACTCCTGGGGTCGTGGGGACGACCCTATAGTCGTCGGACATGTCGGCGGCTGGGCAACTTTGGCCCGTGGTCGTGGGGACGACCCTATAGTCGTCGGACATGACGGTGGCGGGCCAATCTAGTCCCGGGGTCGTGGGGACGACCCTATTGTCGTCGGACATGTCGGCGGCTGGGCAACTTTGGCCCGTGGTCGTGGGGACGACCCTATAGTCGTCGGACAAGTCGGCGGCGGGCCAACCTAGTCCCGGGGTCGTGGGGACGACCCTATAGTCCTCGGACATTACGGTGGCGGGCCAATCTAGTCCCGGGGTCGTGGGGACGACCCTATAGTCGTCGGACATTTCGGCGGCTGGGCAACTTTGGCCCGCGGTCGTGGGGACGACCCTATAGTCGTCGGACATGACGGTGGCGGGCCAATCTAGTCCCGGGGTCGTGGGGACGACCCTATTGTCGTCGGACATGTCGGCGGCTGGGCAACTTTGGCCCGTGGTCGTGGGGACGACCCTATAGTCGTCCGACAAGTCGGCGGCGGGCCAACCTAGTCCCGGGGTCGTGGCGACGACCCTATAGTCGTCGGACAAGTCGGCGGCGGTCCAACCTAGTCCCGGGGTCGTGGGGACGACCCTATAGTCGTCGGACATGTCGGCGGCTGGGCAACTTTGGCCCGTGGTCGTGGGGACGACCCTATAGTCGTCGGACAAGTCGGCGGCGGGCCAACCTAGTCCCGGGGTTGTGGGGACGACCCTATAGTCCTCGGACATTACGGTGGCGGGCCAATCTAGTCCCGGGGTCGTGGGGACGAGCCTATAGTCGTCGGACATGTCGGCGGCTGGGCAACTTTGGCCCGTGGTCGTGGGGACGACCCTATAGTCGTCGGACATGACGGTGGCGGGCCAATCTGGTCCCGGGGTCGTGGGGACGACCCTATTGTCGTCGGACATGTCGGCGGCTGGGCAACTTTGGCCCGTGGTCGTGGGGACGACCCTATAGTCGTCGGACAAGTCGGCGGCGGGCCAACCTAGTCCCGGGGTCGTGGGGACGACCCTATAGTCGTCGGACAAGTCGGCGGCGGTCCAACCTAGTCCCGGGGTCGTGGGGACGACCCAATAGTCGTCGGACATGTCGGCGGCTGGGCAACTTTGGCCCGTGGTCGTGGGGACGACCCTATAGTCGTCGGACAAGTCGGCGGCGGGCCAACCTAGTCCCGGGGTCGTGGGGACGACCCTATAGTCGTCGGACATGTCGGCGGCTGGGCAACTTTGGCCCGTGGTCGTGGGGACGACCCTATAGTCGTCGGACATTTCGGCGGCTGGGCAACTTTGGCCCGCGGTGGTGGGGACGACCCTATAGTCGTCGGACATGACGGTGGCGGGCCAATCTAGTCCCGGGGTCGTGGGGACGACCCTATTGTCGTCGGACATGTCGGCGGCTGGGCAACTTTGGCCCGTGGTCGTGGGGACGACCCTATAGTCGTCGGACAAGTCGGCGGCGGGCCAACCTGGTCCCGGGGTCGTGGGGACGACCCTATAGTCGTCGGACAAGTCGGCGGCGGTCCAACCTAGTCCCGGGGTCGTGGGGACGACCCTATAGTCGTCGGACATGTCGGCGGCTGGGCAACTTTGGCCCGTGGTCGTGGGGACGACCCTATAGTCGTCGGACAAGTCGGCGGCGGGCCAACCTAGTCCCGGGGTCGTGGGGACGACCCTATAGTCCTCGGACATTACGGTGGCGGGCCAATCTAGTCCCGGGGTCGTGGGGACGACCCTATAGTCGTCGGACATGTCGGCGGCTGGGCAACTTTGGCCCGTGGTCGTGGGGACGACCCTATAGTCGTCGGACATGACGGTGGCGGGCCAATCTAGTCCCGGGGTCGTGGGGACGACCCTATTGTCGTCGGACATGTCGGCGGATGGGCAACTTTGGCCTGTGGTCGTGGGGACGACCCTATAGTCGTCGGACAAGTCGGCGGCGGGCCAACCTAGTCCCGGGGTCGTGGGGACGACCCTATAGTCGTCGGACAAGTCGGCGGCGGTCCAACCTAGTCCCGGGGTCGTGGGGACGACCCTATAGTCGTCGGACATGTCGGCGGCTGGGCAACTTTGGCCCGTGGTCGTGGGGACGACCCTATAGTCGTCGGACAAGTCGGCGGCGGGCCAACCTAGTCCCGGGGTCGTGGGGACGACCCTATAATCCTCGGACATTACGGTGGCGGGCCAATCTAGTCCCGGGGTCGTGGGGACGACCCTATAGTCGTCGGACATGTCGGCGGCTGGGCAACTTTGGCCCGTGGTCGTGGGGACGACCCTATAGTCGTCGGACAAGTCGGCGGCGGGCCAAACTAGTCCCGCGGTCGTGGAGACGACCCTATAGTCGTCGGACATGACGGTGGCGGGTTAATCTATTCCCGGGGTCGTGGGGACGACCCTATAGTCGTCGGACATGACGGTGGCGGGTCAATCTAGTCTCGGGGTCGTGGGGACGACCCTATAGTCGTCGGACAAGTCGGCGGCGGGCCAACCTAGTCCGGGGGTCGTGGGAACGACCCTATAGTCGTCGGACATGTCGGCGGCTGGCGAACCTAGTCCCGGGGTCGTGGAGACGACCCTATAGTCGTCGGACATGACGGTGGCGGGCCAACCTAGCCCCGGGGTCGTGGGGACGACCCTATAGTCGTCGGACAAGTCGGCGGCGGGCCAACCTAGCCCCGGGGTCGTGGGGACGACCCTATAGTCGTCGGACATGTCAGCGGCTGGGTAACTTTGGCCCGTGGTCGTGGGGACGACCCTATAGTCGTCGGACATGACGGTGGCGGGCCAATCTAGTCCCGTGGTCGTGGGGACGACCCTATAGTCGTCGGACATGACGGTGGCGGGCCAACCTAGCCCCGGGGTCGTGGGGACGACCCTATTGTCGTCGAACATGTCGGCGGCGGGCCAACCTAGTCCCGGGGTCGTGGAGACGACCCTATAGTCGTCGGACATGACGGTGGCGAGCCAATCTAGTCCCGGGGTCGTGGGGACGACCCTATAGTCGTCGGACAAGTCAGCGGCGGGACAACCTATTCCCGGGGTCGTGGGGACGACCCTATAGTCGTCGGACATGACGGTGGCGGGCCAACCTAGCCCCGGGGTCGTGGGGACGACCCTATTGTCGTCGAACATGTCGGCGGCGGGCCAATCTAGTCCCGGGGTCGTGGGGACGACCCTATAGACGTCGGACATGTCGGCGGCTGGCGAGCTTTGGCCCGGGGTCGTGGGGACGACCCTATAGTCGTCGGACATGTCGGCGGCTGACCAACTTTGGCCCGTGGTCGTGGGGACGACCCCATAGTCGTCGGACAAGTCGGCGGCGGGCCAACCTAGTCCCGGGGTCGTGGGGAGGACCCTATAGTCGTCGGACAAGTCATCGGCGGGACAACCTATTCCCGGGGTCGTGGGGACGACCCTATAGTCGTCGGACATGACGGTGGCGGGTCAATCTAGTCCCGGGGTCGTGGGGACGACCCTATAGTCGTCGGACATGTCGGCGGCTGACCAACTTTGGCCCGTGGTCGTGGGGACGACCCTATAGTCGTCGGACAAGTCGGCGGCGGGCCAACCTAGTCCCGGGGTCGTGGAGACGACCCTATAGTCGTCGGACATGACGGTGGCGGGCCAATCTAGTCCCGGGGTTGTGGGGACGACCCTATAGTCGTCGGACAAGTCAGCGGCGGGACAACCTATTCCCGGGGTCGTGGGGACGACCCTATAGTCTTCGGACATGACGGTGGCGGGTCAATCTAGTCCCGGGGTCGTGGGGACGACCCTATAGTCTCGGACAAGTCGGCGGCGGGCCAACCTACTCCGGGGGTCGTGGGAACAACCCTATAGTCATTGGACATGACGGCGGCTGGGCAACTTTGGCCCGTGGTCGTGGGGACGACCCTATAGTCGTCGGACAAGTCGGCGGCGGGCCAACCTAGTCCCGGGGCCGTGGAGACGACCCTATAGTCGTCGGACATGACGGTGGCGGGTCAATCTAGTCCCGGGGTCGTGGGGACGACCCTATAGTCTCGGACAAGTCGGCGGCGGGCCAACCTACTCCGGGGGTCGTGGGAACGACCCTATAGTCGTCGGACATGTCGGCGGCTGGCGAACCTAGTCCCGGGGTCGTGGGGACGACCCTATAGTCGTCGGACATGACGGTGGCGGGGCAATCTACTCCTGGGGTCGTGGGGACGACCCTATAGTCGTCGGACAAGTCGGCGGCGGGCCAACCTAGCCCCGGGGTCGTGGGGACGACCCTATTGTCGTCGAACATGTCGGCGGCGGGCCAATCTAATCCCGCGGTCGTGGGGACGACCCTATAGACGTCGGACATGTCGGCGGCTGGCGAGCTTTGGCCCGGGGTCGTGGGGACGACCCTATAGTCGTCGGACATGTCGGCGGCTGACCAACTTTGGCCCGTGGTCGTGGGGACGACCCCATAGTCGTCGGACAAGTCGGCGGCGGGCCAACCTAGTCCCGGGGTCGTGGGGAGGACCCTATGGTCGTCGGACATGTCGTCGGCTGGCCAACCTAGTTCCGGGGTGGGAGGGACGACCCTATAGTCGTCGGACAAGTCGGCGGTGGGCCAACCTATTTCCGGGGTCGTGGGGACGACCCTAGAGTCGTCGGACATGACGGTGGCGGGCCAATCCAGTCCCGGGGTCGTTGGGACGGCCGTATAGTCGTCGGACATGTCGGCGGCTGACCAACTTTGGCCCGTGGTCGTGGGGACGACCCTATAGTCGTCGGACAAGTCGGCGGCGGGCCAACCTAGTCCGGGGGTCGTGGGAACGACCCTATAGTCGTCGGACATGTCGGCGGCTGGGCAACTTTGGCCCGTGGTCGTGGGGACGACCCTATAGTCGTCGGACAAGTCGGCGGCGGGCCAAACTAGTCCCGCGGTCGTGGAGACGACCCTATAGTCGTCGGACATGATGGTGGCGGGTCAATCTAGTCCCGGGGTCGTGGGGACGACCCTATAGTCGTCGGACAAGTCGGCGGCGGGCCAATCTAGCCCCGGAGTCGTGGGGACGACCCTATAGTCGTCGGAAATGTCAGCGGCTGGGCAACTTTGGCCCGTGGTCGTGGGGACGACCCTATAGTCGTCGGACATGACGGTGGCGGGCCAATCTAGTCCCGGGGTCGTGGGGACGACCCTATTGTCGTCGGACATGTCGGCGGCTGGGCAACTTTGGCCCGTGGACGTGGGGACGACCCTATAGTCGTCGGACAAGTCGGCGGCGGGCCAACCTAGTCCCGGGGTCGTGGGGACGACCCTATAGTCCTCGGACATTACGGTGGCGGGCCAATCTAGTCCCGGGGTCGTGGGGACGACCCTATAGTCGTCGGACATGTCGGCGGCTGGGCAACTTTGGCCCGTGGTCGTGGGGACGACCCTATAGTCGTCGGACATGACGGTGGCGGGCCAATCTAGTCCCGGGGTCGTGGGGACGACCCTATTGTCGTCGGACATGTCGGCGGCTGGGCAACTTTGGCCCGTGGTCGTGGGGACGACCCTATAGTCGTCGGACAAGTCGGCGGCGGGCCAACCTGGTCCCGGGGTCGTGGGGACGACCCTATAGTCGTCGGACAAGTCGGCGGCGGTCCAACCTAGTCCCGGGGTCGTGGGGACGACCCTATAGTCGTCGGACATGTCGGCGGCTGGGCAACTTTGGCCCGTGGTCGTGGGGACGACCCTATAGTCGTCGGACAAGTCGGCGGCGGGCCAACCTAGTCCCGGGGTCGTGGGGACGACCCTATAGTCGTCGGACATGTCGGCGGCTGACCAACTTTGGCCCGTGGTCGTGGGGACGACCCTATAGTCGTCGGACAAGTCGGCGGCGGGCCAACCTAGTCCCGGGGTCGTGGAGACGACCCTATAGTCGTCGGACATGACGGTGGCGGGCCAATCTAGTCCCGGGGTCGTGGGGACGACCCTATAGTCGTCGGACAAGTCAGCGGCGGGACAACCTATTCCCGGGGTCGTGGGGACGACCCTATAGTCGTCGGACATGACGGTGGCGGGTCAATCTAGTCCCGGGGTCGTGGGGACGACCCTATAGTCTCGAACAAGTCGGCGGCGGGCCAACCTACTCCGGGGGTCGTGGGAACGACCCTATAGTCATCGGACATGACGGCGGCTGGGCAACTTTGGCCCGTGGTCGTGGGGACGACCCTATAGTCGTCGGACAAGTCGGCGGCGGGCCAACCTAGTCCCGGGGTCGTGGAGACGACCCTATAGTCGTCGGACATGACGGTGGCGGGTCAATCTAGTCCCGGGGTCGTGGGGACGACCCTATAGTCTCGGACAAGTCGGCGGCGGGCCAACCTACTCCGGGGGTCGTGGGAACGACCCTATAGTCGTCGGACATGTCGGCGGCTGGCGAACCTAGTCCCGGGGTCGTGGGGACGACCCTATAGTCGTCGGACATGACGGTGGCGGGGCAATCTACTCCTGGGGTCGTGGGGACGACCCTATAGTCGTCGGACAAGTCGGCGGCGGGCCAACCTAGCCCCGGGGTCGTGGGGACGACCCTATTGTCGTCGAACATGTCGGCGGCGGGCCAATCTAGTCCCGGGGTCGTGGGGACGACCCTATAGACGTCGGACATGTCGGCGGCTGGCGAGCCTTGGCCCGGGGTCGTGGGGACGACCCTATAGTCGTCGGACATGTCGGCGGCTGACCAACTTTGGCCCGTGGTCGTGGGGACGACCCCATAGTCGTCGGACAAGTCGGCGGCGGGCCAACCTAGTCCCGGGGTCGTGGGGAGGACCCTATGGTCGTCGGACATGTCGTCGGCTGGCCAACCTAGTTCCGGGGTGGGAGGGATGACCCTATAGTCGTCGGACAAGTCGGCGGTGGGCCAACCTATTTCCGGGGTCGTGGGGACGACCCTAGAGTCGTCGGACATGACGGTGGCGGGCCAATCCAGTCCCGGGGTCGTTGGGACGACCGTATAGTCGTCGGACATGTCGGCGGCTGACCAACTTTGGCCCGTGGTCGTGGGGACGACCCTATAGTCGTCGGACAAGTCGGCGGCGGGCCAACCTAGTCCGGGGGTCGTGGGAACGACCCTATAGTCGTCGGACATGTCGGCGGCTGGCGAACCTAGTCCCGGGGTCGTGGGGACGACCCTATAGTCGTCGGACATGACGGTGGCGGGGCAATCTACTCCTGGGGTCGTGGGGACGACCCTATAGTCGTGGGAGATGTCGGCGGCGGGCCAACCTAGCCCCGGGGTCGTGGGGACGACCCTATAGTCGTCGGACAAGTCGGCGGCGGGCCAACCTAGCCCCGGGGTCGTGGGGACGACCCTATAGTCGTCGAACATGTCGGCGGCGGGCCAATCTAGTCCCGCGGTCGTGGGGACGACCCTATAGTCGTCGGACATGTCGGCGGCTGGGCAACTTTGGCCCGTGGTCATGGGGACGACCCTATAGTCGTCGGACAAGTCGGCGGCGGGCCAAACTAGTCCCGCCGTCGTGGAGACGACCCTATAGTCGTCGGACATGACGGTGGCGGGTCAATCTAGTCCCGGGGTCGTGGGGACGACCCTATAGTCGTCGGACATGACGGTGGCGTGTCAATCTAGTCCCGGGGTCGTGGGGACGACCCTATAGTCGTCGGACAAGTCGGCGGCGGGCAAACCTAGTCCGGGCGTCGTGGGAACGACCCTATAGTCGTCGGACATGTCGGCGGCTGGCGAACCTAGTCCCGGGGTCGTGGGGACGACCCTATAGTCGTCGGACATGACGGTGGCGGGGCAATCTACTCCTGGGGTCGTGGGGACGACCCTATAGTCGTCGGACAAGTCGGCGGCGGGCCAACCTAGCCCCGGGGTCGTGGGGACGACCCTATAGTCGTCGGACAAGTCGGCGGCGGGCCAACCTAGCCCCGGGGTCGTGGGGACGACCCTATAGTCGTCGAACATGTCGGCGGCGGGCCAATCTAGTCCCGGGGTCGTGGGGACGCCCCTATAGTCGTCGGACATGTCGGCGGCTGGGCAACTTTGGCCCGTGGTCGTGGGGACGACCCTATAGTCGTCGGACAAGTCGGCGGCGGGCCAAACTAGTCCCGCGGTCGTGGAGACGACCCTATAGTCGTCGGACATGTCGGCGGCTGGGTAACTTTGGCCCGTGGTCGTGGGGACGACCCTATAGTCGTCGGACAAGTCGGCGGCGGGCCAAACTAGTCCCGCGGTCGTGGAGACGACCCTATAGTCGTCGGACATGACGGTGGCGGGTCAATCTAGTCCCGGGGTCGTGGGGACGACCCTATAGTCGTCGGACAAGTCGGCGGCGGGCCAACCTAGTCCGGGGGTCGTGGGAACGACCCTATAGTCGTCGGACATGTCGGCGGCTGGCGAACCTAGTCCCGGGGTCGTGGGGACGACCCTATAGTCGTCGAACATGTCGGCGGCGGGCCAATCTAGTCCCGGGGTCGTGGGGACGCCCCTATAGTCGTCGGACATGTCGGCGGCTGGGCAACTTTGGCCCGTGGTCGTGGGGACGACCCTATAGTCGTCGGACAAGTCGGCGGCGGGCCAAACTAGTCCCGCGGTCGTGGAGACGACCCTATAGTCGTCGGACATGTCGGCGCCTGGGCAACTTTGGCCCGTGGTCGTGGGGACGACCCTATAGTCGTCGGACAAGTCGGCGGCGGGCCAAACTAGTCCCGCGGTCGTGGAGACGACCCTATAGTCGTCGGACATGACGGTGGCGGGTCAATCTAGTCCCGGGGTCGTGGGGACGACCCTATAGTCGTCGGACAAGTCGGCGGCGGGCCAACCTAGTCCGGGGGTCGTGGGAACGACCCTATAGTCGTCGGACATGTCGGCGGCTGGCGAACCTAGTCCCGGGGTCGTGGGGACGAACCTATAGTCGTCGGACATGACGGTGGCGGGGCAATCTACTCCTGGGGTCGTGGAGACGACCCTATAGTCGTCGGACATGTCGGCGGCTGGGCAACTTTGGCCCGTGGTCGTGGGGACGACCCTATAGTCGTCGGACAAGTCGGCGGCGGGCCAAACTAGTCCCGCGGTCGTGGAGACGACCCTATAGTCGTCGGACATGACGGTGGCGGGTCAATCTAGTCCCGGGGTCGTGGGGACGACCCTATAGTCGTCGGACAAGTCGGCGGCGGGCCAATCTAGCCCCGGGGTCGTGGGGACGACCCTATAGTCGTCGGACATGTCGGCGGCAGGGCAACTTTGGCCCGTGGTCGTGGGGACGACCCTATAGTCGTCGGACATGTCGGTGGCGGGCCAATCTAGTCCCGGGTTCGTGGGGACGACCCTATAGTCGTCGGACATGTCGGCGGCAGGGCAACTTTGGCCCGTGGTCGTGGGGACGACCCTACAGTCGTCGGACAAGTCGGCGGCTGGCCAACCTAGTCCCGGGGTCGTGGGGACAACCCTATAGTCGTCGGACATGACGTTGGCGGGCCAATCTAGTCCCGGGGTCGTGGGGACGACCCTATAGTCGTCGGACATGTCGGCGGCTGAGCAACTTTGGCCCGTGGTCGTGGGGACGACCCTATAGTCGGCGGACATGTCGGCGGCTGGCGAACCTAGTCCCGGGGTCGTGGGGACGACCCTATACTCGTCGGACATGACGGTGGCGGGCCAATCTAGTCCCGGGGTCGTGTGGACGACCCTATAGTCGTCGGACAAGTCAGCGGCGGGACAACCTATTCCCGGGGTCGTGGGGACGACCCTATTGTCGTCGGACATGTCGGCGGCTGGGCAACTTTGGCCCGTGGTCGTGGGGACGACCCTATAGTCGTCGGACAAGTCGGCGGCGGGCCAACCTAGTCCCGGGGTCGTGGGGACGACCCTATAGTCCGCGGACATTACGGTGGCGGGCCAATCTCGTCCCGGGGTCGTGGGGACGACCCTATAGTCGTCGGACATGTCGGCGGCTGGGCAACTTTGGCCCGTGGTCGTGGGGACGACCCTATAGTCGTCGGACATGACGGTGGCGGGCCAATCTAGTCCCGGGGTCGTGGGGACGACCCTATTGTCGTCGGACATGTCGGCGGCTGGGCAACTTTGGCCCGTGGTCGTGGGGACGACCCTATAGTGGTCGGACAAGTCGGCGGCGGGCCAACCTAGTCCCGGGGTCGTGGGGACGACCCTATAGTCGTCGGACAAGTCGGCGGCGGTCCAACCTAGTCCCGGGGTCGTGGGGACGACCCTATAGTCGTCGGACAAGTCGGCGGCGGGCCAACCTAGCCCCGGGGTCGTGGGGACGACCCTATAGTCGTCGGACAAGTCGGCGGCGGGCCAACCTAGCCCCGGGGTCGTGGGGACGACCCTATAGTCGTCGAACATGTCGGCGGCGGGCCAATCTAGTCCCGGGGTCGTGGGGACGCCCCTATAGTCGTCGGACATGTCGGCGGCTGGGCAACTTTGGCCCGTGGTCGTGGGGACGACCCTATAGTCGTCGGACAAGTCGGCGGCGGGCCAAACTAGTCCCGCGGTCGTGGAGACGACCCTATAGTCGTCGGACATGTCGGCGGCTGGGCAACTTTGGCCCGTGGTCGTGGGGACGACCCTATAGTCGTCGGACAAGTCGGCGGCGGGCCAAACTAGTCCCGCGGTCGTGGAGACGACCCTATAGTCGTCGGACATGACGGTGGCGGGTCAATCTAGTCCCGGGGTCGTGGGGACGACCCTATAGTCGTCGGACAAGTCGGCGGCGGGCCAACCTAGTCCGGGGGTCGTGGGAACGACCCTATAGTCGTCGGACATGTCGGCGGCTGGCGAACCTAGTCCCGGGGTCGTGGGGACGACCCTATAGTCGTCGAACATGTCGGCGGCGGGCCAATCTAGTCCCGGGGTCGTGGGGACGCCCCTATAGTCGTCGGACATGTCGGCGGCTGGGCAACTTTGGCCCGTGGTCGTGGGGACGACCCTATAGTCGTCGGACAAGTCGGCGGCGGGCCAAACTAGTCCCGCTGTCGTGGAGACGACCCTATAGTCGTCGGACATGTCGGCGCCTGGGCAACTTTGGCCCGTGGTCGTGGGGACGACCCTATAGTCGTCGGACAAGTCGGCGGCGGGCCAAACTAGTCCCGCGGTCGTGGAGACGACCCTATAGTCGTCGGACATGACGGTGGCGGGTCAATCTAGTCCCGGGGTCGTGGGGACGACCCTATAGTCGTCGGACAAGTCGGCGGCGGGCCAACCTAGTCCGGGGGTCGTGGGAACGACCCTATAGTCGTCGGACATGTCGGCGGCTGGCGAACCTAGTCCCGGGGTCGTGGGGACGAACCTATAGTCGTCGGACATGACGGTGGCGGGGCAATCTACTCCTGGGGTCGTGGAGACGACCCTATAGTCGTCGGACATGTCGGCGGCTGGGCAACTTTGGCCCGTGGTCGTGGGGACGACCCTATAGTCGTCGGACAAGTCGGCGGCGGGCCAAACTAGTCCCGCGGTCGTGGAGACGACCCTATAGTCGTCGGACATGACGGTGGCGGGTCAATCTAGTCCCGGGGTCGTGGGGACGACCCTATAGTCGTCGGACAAGTCGGCGGCGGGCCAATCTAGCCCCGGGGTCGTGGGGACGACCCTATAGTCGTCGGACATGTCGGCGGCAGGGCAACTTTGGCCCGTGGTCGTGGGGACGACCCTATAGTCGTCGGACATGTCGGTGGCGGGCCAATCTAGTCCCGGGTTCGTGGGGACGACCCTATAGTCGTCGGACATGTCGGCGGCAGGGCAACTTTGGCCCGTGGTCGTGGGGACGACCCTACAGTCGTCGGACAAGTCGGCGGCTGGCCAACCTAGTCCCGGGGTCGTGGGGACAACCCTATAGTCGTCGGACATGACGTTGGCGGGCCAATCTAGTCCCGGGGTCGTGGGGACGACCCTATAGTCGTCGGACATGTCGGCGGCTGAGCAACTTTGGCCCGTGGTCGTGGGGACGACCCTATAGTCGGCGGACATGTCGGCGGCTGGCGAACCTAGTCCCGGGGTCGTGGGGACGACCCTATACTCGTCGGACATGACGGTGGCGGGCCAATCTAGTCCCGGGGTCGTGTGGACGACCCTATAGTCGTCGGACAAGTCAGCGGCGGGACAACCTATTCCCGGGGTCGTGGGGACGACCCTATTGTCGTCGGACATGTCGGCGGCTGGGCAACTTTGGCCCGTGGTCGTGGGGACGACCCTATAGTCGTCGGACAAGTCGGCGGCGGGCCAACCTAGTCCCGGGGTCGTGGGGACGACCCTATAGTCCTCGGACATTACGGTGGCGGGCCAATCTCGTCCCGGGGTCGTGGGGACGACCCTATAGTCGTCGGACATGTCGGCGGCTGGGCAACTTTGGCCCGTGGTCGTGGGGACGACCCTATAGTCGTCGGACATGACGGTGGCGGGCCAATCTAGTCCCGGGGTCGTGGGGACGACCCTATTGTCGTCGGACATGTCGGCGGCTGGGCAACTTTGGCCCGTGGTCGTGGGGACGACCCTATAGTGGTCGGACAAGTCGGCGGCGGGCCAACCTAGTCCCGGGGTCGTGGGGACGACCCTATAGTCGTCGGACAAGTCGGCGGCGGTCCAACCTAGTCCCGGGGTCGTGGGGACGACCCTATAGTCGTCGGACATGTCGGCGGCTGGCGAACCTAGTCCCGGGGTCGTGGGGACGACCCTATATTCGTCGGACATGACGGTGGCGGGGCAATCTACTCCCGGGGTCGTGGGGACGACCCTATAGTCCTCGGACATGACGGTGGCGGGCCAATGTAGTCCCGGGGTCGTGGGGACGACCCTATAGTCGTCGGACATGACGGTGGCGGGCCAACCTAGTCCCGGGGTCGTGGGCACGACCCTATAGTCGTCGGACATGTCGGCGGCAGCGCAACTTTGGCCCGTGGTCGTGGGGACGACCCTATAGTCGTCGGACATGACGGTGGCGGGGCAATCTACTCCTGGGGTCGTGGGGACGACCCTATAGACGTCGGACATGTCGGCGGCTGGCGAACCTAGTCCCGGGGTCGTGGGGACGACCCTATATTCGTCGGACATGACG
>CAMITZ010000017.1:0-402500 GCA_946251845.1 Andrena fulva | reverse complement strand
GTCATCTGTACAGCCGCCATCGCCACCATCCCCACCCTCTGAGTGGCCCCTCGGGCTGCACACACCGCCGCAGTCGCCGCAATCCCCACCTCCTCAGTGGCCCGAGGGGGTTTTCACGCCACCGCCGACACCACCACCCCCATCATCGTCGGACTAATTATTATTTTTTCTATTTTTTCTTTTTTCATATATTTTATCATTATCATCTTCATTATATTTATCATTATCATTTTTATTATTTTTTTATTTATTTTGTTCTATTTTTGTTTTTTTATTTTTCATTATCATTATCATTATCATTTTTTTATTTTGTTCTATTTTTATCTATTTTATATTCTATATTATCATTTATATTATCACTTTTATTTATACTTATATTTATATTCATATTTATATTCATATTTATATTCATATTTATATTTATATTTATATTCATATTTATATTTATATTCATATTTATATTTATAATCTACATATATTATCATTATCATTATATTCTTTATTATTTTTCCCATTTATTATGTAACAATATATAATTTCTTAAACATACATTGCTCCTCAATTTTATTTACTCATCATCCATCCTTCTTTCCTCTTCGCATAATTTTAAAAGCAAACAAATATGCATCATGCATTCTTAGCACTGTGAAAATGGTATCGTCTCGCGCGATAACGCGTGTAATTTGACTCTTCTGGTGCAGTCGCGCGAGATGATACCATTTTCATAGTGCTATGAATGCATGATGCATATTTTATTTGCTAGAGTTTGAAAAATTGTTAACTTTAGAATGTTGCATATTTGTTTGAAAAAATATGTCTGTTTTCTACATAGTGGTTCGCTGGATCATTGATTAAAAAATTATTATTTCTCTGCGTTTGGAGAGAAAGTATCTGTGGGTTTGGAAAAAAATATTCAGGCGGTGGATCTGATTTATAAAAATATTTAGGGAAACAATTTCTGGGGTTGGATCGAGTCTGAAAAAAGATTTTTTCATACAAGACCCAACCCCAGAAATTTTTTAGAGGGAGGGGACGACGCTCTGCGGAAATTTCTGCCGGTGGGTCAAGTCTGGAGAGATCTCCGCGGCGGCTCGGCCCGGACTGATCCCCTCCACGATTGCGACTTCCCCCACTCCGCGGCTCATGCGCGCGCAACCGGTCTCCCACTCCCCACTCTCCCCGCGCCCATAGTTCCCTCCACCGCGCTCCCCCGCGCGCCCTCACTTCCTCCCGCCCCCGCGCTCCCCTCAGAGAACCTGGGTTAGAATCCCCATAGCCTTACTACTATCGTTCCTACGACCCTGGGCATACGTTGCCCTGCCGCCGACATGTCCGACGACTATAGGGTCGTCCCCACAACCCCGGGTCTAGGTTGGCCAGCCGCCGACATGTCCGACGTCTTTAGGGGCGTCCCCACGACCCCGGGACTAGGTTGGCCAGCCGCCGACATGTCCGACGACTATACGGTCGTCCCCACGGCCCCGGGACTAGGTTGGCCATCCGCCGACATGTCCGACGAATCTAGGGTCGTCCCCACGCCCCCGGGACTAGATTGGCCCGCAACCGTCATGTCCGACGACTATAGGTTCGTCCCTACGACCCTGAGCATACGTTGGCCTGCCGCCGACATGTCCGACGACTATAGGGTCGTCCCCAGGAACCCGCGACTAGGTTGGCCAGTCACCGACATGTCCGACGACAATAGGGTCGTCCCCACGACCACGGGCCAAAGTTGCCCAACCTCCGACATGTCCGACGACTGTAGGGTCGTCCGCACGACCCCGGGACCAGATTGGCCCGCCACCGTCATGTCCGACGACCATAGGTTCGTCCCTACGACCCTGGGCATACGTTGGCCTGCCGCCGACATGTCCGACGACAATAGGGTCGTCTCCACGACCCCGGGACTAGGTTGGCCCGCCGCCGACATGTCCGACGACAATAGGGTCGTCCCCACGACCACGGGCCAAAGTTGCCCAACCTCCGACATGTCCGACGACTGTAGGGTCGTCCGCACGACCCCGGGACCAGATTGGCCCGCCACCGTCATGTCCGACGACCATAGGTTCGTCCCTACGACCCTGGGCATACGTTGGCCTGCCGCCGACATGTCCGACGACTATAGGGTCGTCTCCACGACCCCGGGACTAGGTTGGCCCGCCGCCGACTTGTCCGACGACTATAGGGTCGTCCCCACGACCACGGGCCAAAGTTGCCCAACCTCCGACATGTCCGACGACTGTAGGGTCGTCCGCACGACCCCGGGACTAGATTGGCCCGCCACCGTCATGTCCGACGACCATAGGTTCGTCCTCACGAACCCGCGACTAGGTTGGCCAGTCACCGACATGTCCGACGACTATAGGGTCGTCCCCACGACCACGGGCCAAAGTTGCCCTGCCGCCGACATGTCCGACGACTATAGGGTCGTCCCCACCACCCCGGGTCTAGGTTGGCCAGCCGCCGACATGTCCGACGACTATAGGGTCGTCCCCACGACCCCGGGACTAGATTGGCCCGCCACCGTCACGTCCGACGACTGTGTAGGGTCGTCTCCACGATCCCGGGACTAGGTTGGCTCGCCGCCGACTTGTCCGACGACTATAGGGTTGTCCCCACGACCCCGGGACTAGATTGGCCCGCCACCATCATGTCCGACGACTATAGGGTCGCCCCCACGACCCCGGGACTAGGTTGGCCTGCCGCCGACTTGTCCGACGACTATAGGGTCGTCCCCACGACCCCGGGACTAGGTTGGCCAGCCACCATCATGTCCGACGACCATAGGGTCGTCCCCACGACCACGGGCTAAAGTTGCCCAACCTCCGACATGTCCGACGACTGTAGGGTCGTCCGCACGACCCCGGGACTAGATTGGCCCGCCACGGTCATGTCCGACGACTATAGGTTCGTCCCTACGACCCTGGGCATACGTTGGCCTGCCGCCGACATGTCCGACGACTATAGGGTCGTCCCCACGAACCCGCGAGTAGGTTGGCCAGTCACCGACATGTCCGACGACTATAGGGTCGTCCCCACGACCACGGGCCAAAGTTGCCCTGCCGCCGACATGTCCGACGTCTATAGGGTCGTCCCCACGACCCCGGGACTAGATTGACCCGCCGCCGTCATGTCCGACGACCATAGGGTCGTCCCCACGACCACGGGCCAAAGTATGCCCAACCTCCGACATGTCCGACGACTGTAGGGTCGTCCATACGACCCCGGGACTAGATTGGCCCGCCACCGTCATGTCCGACGACTATAGGATCGTTCCTACGACCCTGGGCATACGTTGCCCTGCCGCCGACATGTCCGACGACTATAGGGTCGTCCCCACGGCCCCGGGACTAGATTGGCCCGCCACCGTCATGTCCGACGACTATAGGTTCGTCCCTACGACCCTGAGCATACGTTGGCCTGCCACCGTCATGTCCGACGACTATAGGATCGTTCCTACTACCCTGGGCATACGTTGCCCTGCCGCCGACATGTCCGACGACTATAGGGTCGTCCGCACGACCCCGGGACTAGATTGGCCCGCCACGGTCATGTCCGACGACTATAGGTTCGTCCCTACGACCCTGGGCATTCTTTGGCCAGCCGCCGTCATGTCCGACGACTATCGGGTCGTCCCCACGACCCCGGGACTAGGTTGGCCCGCCGCCGACTTGTCCGACGTCTATAGGGTCGTCCCCACGACCCCGGGACTAGGTTGGCCAGCCGCCGACATGTCCGACGACTATACGGTCGTCCCCACGGCCCCGGGACTAGGTTGGCCATCCGCCCACATGTCCGACGAATCTAGGGTCGTCCCCACGACCCCGGGACTAGATTGGCCCGCCACCGTCATGTCCGACGACCATAGGGTCGTCCCCACAACCACGGGCCAAAGTAGCCCAACCTCCGACATGTCCGACGACTGTAGGGTCGTCCGCACGACCCCGGGACTAGATTGGCCCGCCACCGTCATGTCCGACGACTATAGGTTCGTCCCTACGACCCTGAGCATACGTTGGCCTGCCGCCGACATGTCCGACGACTATAGGGTCGTCCCCAGGAACCCGCGACTAGGTTGGCCAGTCACCGACATGTCCGAGGACAATAGGGTCGTCCCCACGACCACGGGCCAAAGTTGCCCTGCCGCCGACATGTCCGACGTCTATAGGGTCGTCCCCACGACCCCGGGACTAGATTGGCCCGCCGCCGACTTGTCCGACGACTACAGGGTCGTCCCCACGACCACGGGCCAAAGTTGCCCAACCTCCGACATGTCCGACGACTGTAGGGTCGTCCCCACGACCCCGGGACTAGGTTGGCTCGCGGCCGACTTGTCCGACGACTATAGGGTCGTCCCCACGACCCCGGGACTAGGTTGGCTCGCCGCCGACTTGTCCGAAGACTATAGGGTCGTCCCCACGACCCCGGGACTAGGTTGGCCAGCCGCCGACATGTTCGACGACTATAGGGTCGTCCCCACGGCCCCGGGATTAGATTGCCCGACCACCGTCATGTCCGACGACTATAGGGTCGTCCCCACGACCCCGGGACTAGGTTGGCCCGCCGCCGACTTGTCCGACGACTATAGGGGCGTCCCAACGACCCCGGGACTAGGTTGGCCAGCCGCCGACATGTCCGACGAATATACGGTCGTCCCCACGGCCCCGGGACTAGATTAGCCCGACACCGTCATGTCCGACGACTACAGGGTCGTCCCCACGACCCCGGGACTAGGTTGGCCCGCCACCATCATGTCCGACGACTATAGGGTCGCCCCCACGACCCCGGGACTAGGTTGGCCTGCCGCCGACTTGTCCGACGACTATAGGGTCGTCCCCACGACCCCGGGACTAGGTTGGCCAGCCGCCGACATGTCCGACGACTATAGGGTCGTCCCCACGGCCCCGGGACTAGATTGGCCCGCCGCCGACATGTCCGACGACTATAGGGTCGTCCCCACGGCCCCGGGAATAGATTGCCCGGCCACCGTCATGTCCGACGACTATCGGGTCGTCCCCACGACCCCGGGACTATGTTGGCCCGCCGCCGACTTGTCCGACGTCTATAGGGGCGTCCCCACGACCCCGGGACTAGGTTGGCCAGCCGCCGACATGTTCGACGACTATGCGGTCGTCCCCACGACCCCGGGACTAGGTTGGCCAGTCGCCGACATGTCCGACGACTATACGGTCGTCCCCACGGCCCCGGGACTAGGTTGGCCATCCGCCGACATGTCCGACGAATCTAGGGTCGTCCCCACGACCCCGGGACTAGATTGGCCCGCCGCCGTCATGCCCGGCGACCATAGGGTCGTCCCCACGACCACGGGCCAAAGTTGCCCAACCTCCGACATGTCCGACGACTGTAGGGTCGTCCGCACGACCCCGGGACCAGATTGGCCCGCCACCGTCATGTCCGACGACCATAGGTTCGTCCCTACGACCCTGGGCATACGTTGGCCTGCCGCCGACATGTCCGACGACTATAGGGTCGTCTCCACGACCCTGGGACTAGGTTGGCCCGCCGCCGACTTGTCCGACGACTATAGGGTCGTCCCCACGACCACGGGCCAAAGTTGCCCAACCTCCGACATGTGCGACGACTGTAGGGTTATCCGCACGACCCCGGGACTAGATTGGCCCGCCGCCGTCATGTCCGACGGCCATAGGGTCGTCCCCACGACCACGGGCCAAAGTTGCCCAACCTCCGACATGTCCGACGACTGTAGGGTCGTCCGCACGACCCCGGGACTAGATTGGCCCGCCACCGTCATGTCCGACGACTATAGGGTCGTCCCCACGAACCCGCGACTAGGTTGGCCAGTCACCGACATGTCCGACGACTACAGGGTCGTCCCCACGACCACGGGCCAAGGTTGCCCAACCTCCGACATGTCCGAAGACTGTAGGGTCGTCCGCACGACCCCGGGACCAGATTGGCCCGCCACCGTCATGTCCGACGACTATAGGTTCGTCCCTACGACCCTGGGCATACGTTGGCCTGCCGCCGACATGTCCGACGACTATAGGGTCGTCTCCACGACCCCGGGACTAGGTTGGCCCGCCGCCGACTTGTCCGACGACTATAGGGTCGTCCCCACGACCACGGGCCAAAGTTGCCCAACCTCCGACATGTCCGACGACTGTAGGGTCGTCCGCACGACCCCGGGACTAGATTGGCCCGCCACCGTCATGTCCGACGACTATAGGGTCGTCCCCACGACCACGGGCCAAAGTTGCCCAACCTCCGACATGTCCGACGACTGTAGGGTCGTCCGCACGACCCCGGGACTAGATTGGCCCGCCACCGTCATGTCCGACGACTATAGGGTCGTCCCCACGACCACGGGCCAAAGTTGCCCAACCTCCGACATGTCCGACGACTGTAGGGTCGTCCGCACGACCCCGGGACTAGATTGGCCCGCCACCGTCATGTCCGACGACTATAGGATCGTTCCTACGACCCTGGGCATACGTTGCCCTGCCGCCGGCATGTCCGACGACTATAGGGTCGTCCCCACGGCCCCGGGAATAGATTGCCCGGCCACCGTCATGTCCGACGACTATCGGGTCGTCCCCACGACCCCGGGACTAGGTTGGCCCGCCGCCGACTTGTCCGACGTCTATAGGGGCGTCCCCACGACCCCGGGACTAGGTTGGCCAGCCGCCGACATGTTCGACGACTATGGGGTCGTCCCCACGACCCCGGGACTAGGTTGGCCAGCCGCCGACATGTCCGATGACTATACGGTCGTCCCCACGGCCCCGGGACTAGGTTGGCCATCCGCCCACATATCCGACGAATCTAGGGTCGTCCCCACGACCCCGGGACTAGATTGGCCCGCCACCGTCATGTCCGACGACCATAGGGGCGTCCCCACAACCACGGGCCAAAGTAGCCCAACCTCCGACATGTCCGACGACTGTAGGGTCGTCCGCATGACCCCGGGACTAGATTGGCCCGCCACCGTCATGTCCGACGACTATAGGTTCGTCCCTACGATCCTGAGCATACGTTGGCCTGCCGCCGACATGTCCGACGACTATAGGGTCGTCCCCACGACCCCGGGACTAGGTTGGCCCGCCGCCGACTTGTCCGACGACTATAGGGTCGTCCCCACGACCACGGGCCAAAGTTGCCCAACCTCCGACATGTCCGACGACTGTAGGGTCGTCCGCACGACCCCGGGACTAGATTGGCCCGCCACCGTCATGTCCGACGACTATAGGGTCGTCCCCACGACCCCGGGACTAGGTTGGCCCGCCGCCGACTTGTCCGACGACTATAGGGGCGTCCCCACGACCCCGGGACTAGGTTGGCCAGCCGCCGACATGTTCGACGACTATGGGGTCGTCCCCACGACCCCGGGACTAGGTTGGCCAGGCGCCGACATGTCCGACGACTATAGGGTCGTCCCCACGACCCCGGGACTAGGTTGGCACGCCGCCGACTTGTCCGACGACTATAGGGTCGTCCCCACGACCCCAGGAGTAGATTGCCCCGCCACCGTCATGTCCGACGAGTATAGGGTCGTCTCCACAACCCCGGGACTAGGTTGGCCCGCCGCCGACTTGTCCGACGACTATAGGGTCGTCGCCACGGCCCCGGGAATAGATTGCCCGGCCACCGTCATGTCCGACGACTATAGGGTCGTCCCCACGACCCCGGGACTAGGTTGGCCCGCCGCCGACTTGTCCGACGACTATAGGGTCGTCCCCACGACCCCAGGACTAGGTTGGCTCGCCGCTGCCATGTCCGACGACTGTAGGGTCGTCCGCACGACCCCGGGACTAGATTGGCCCGCCACCACCATGTCCGACGACTATAGGGTCGCCCCCACGACCCCGGGACTAGGTTGGCCTGCCGCCGACTTGTCCGACGACTATAGCGTCGTCCCCACGACCCCGGGACTAGGTTGGCCAGCCGCCGACATGTCCGACGACTATACGGTCGTCCCCACCACCCCGGGTCTAGGTTGGCCAGCCGCCGACTTGTCCGACGACTATAGGGGCGTCCCCACGGCCCCGGGAATAGATTGGCCCGCCACCGTCATGTCCGACGACTATAGGTTCGTCCCTACGACCCTGGGCATACGTTGGGCTGCCGCCGACATGTCCGACGACTATAGGGTCGTCGCCAGGAACCCGCGACTAGGTTGGCCAGTCACCGACATGTCCGACGACAATAGGGTCGTCCCCACGACCACGGGCCAAAGTTGCCCTGCCGCCTACATGTCCGACGTCTATAGGGTCGTCCCCACGACCCCGGGACTAGATTGGCCCGCCACTGTCACGTCCGACGACTATAGGGTCGTCTCCACGACCCCGGGACTAGGTTGGCCCGCCGCCGACTTGTCCGACGACTACAGGTTCGTCCCCACGACCACGGGCCAAGGTTGCCCAACCTCCGACATGTCCGACGACTGTAGGGTCGTCCGCACGACCCCGGGACCAGATTGGCCCGCCACCGTCATGTCCGACGACTATAGGTTCGTCCCTACGACCCTGGGCATACGTTGGCCTGCCGCCGACATGGCCGACGACTATAGGGTCGTCTCCACGACCCCGGGACTAGGTTGGCCCGCCGCCGACTTGTCCGACGACTATAGGGTCGTCCCCACGACCACGGGCCAAAGTTGCCCAACCTCCGACATGTCCGACGACTGTAGGGTCGTCCGCACGACCCCGGGACTAGATTGGCCCGCCACCGTCATGTCCGACGACTATAGGGTCGTCCCTACGACCCCGGGACTAGGTTGGCCCGCCGCCGACTTGTCCGACGACTATAGGGGCGTCCCCACGACCCCGGGACTAGGTTGGCCAGCCGCCGAAATGCCCGACGAATATGGGGTCGTCCCCACGACCCCGGGACTGGATTGGCCCGCCACCGTCATGTCCGACGACCATAGGGTCGTCCCCACGACCACGGGCCAAAGTTGCCCAACCTCCGACTTGTCCGACGACTGTAGGGTCGTCCGCACGACCCCGGGACTAGATTGGCCCGCCACCGTCATGTCCGACGACTATAGGTTCGTCTCTACGAACCTGGGCATACGTTGGCCTGCCGCCGACATGTCCGACGACTATAGGGTCGTCCCCACGAACCCGCGACTAGGTTGGCCAGTCACCGACATGTCCGACGACTATAGGGTCGTCCCCACGACCACGGGCCAAAGTTGCCCAGCCGCCGACATGTCCGACGACTATAGGGTCGTCCCCACGACCCCGGGACTAGGTTGGCCTGCCGCCGACTTGTCCGACGACTATAGGGTCGTCCCCACGACCCCGGGACCAGGTTGGCCAGCCGCCGACATGTCCGACGAATATACGGTCGTCCCCACGGCCCCGGGACTAGATTGGCCCGCCACCGTCATGTCCGACGACTATAGGGTCGTCCCCACGACCCCGGGACTAGGTTGGCTCGCCGCCGACTTGTCCGACGACTATATAGTCGTCCCCACGACCCCGGGACTAGATTGGCCCGCCACCGTCATGTCCGACGACTATAGGGTCGTCCCCACGACCCCGGGACTAGGTTGGCTCGCGGCCGACTTGTCCGACGACTATAGGGTCGTCCCCACGACCCCGGGACTAGGTTGGCTCGCCGCCGACTTGTCCGAAGACTATAGGGTCGTCCCCACGACCCCGGGACTAGGTTGGGCAGCCGCCGACATGTTCGACGACTATAGGGTCGTCCCCACGGCCCCGGGATTAGATTGCCCGGCCACCGTCATGTCCGACGACTATAGGGTCGTCCCCACGACCCTGGGGCTTGGTTGGCCCGCCGCCGACTTGTCCGACGACTATAGGGGCGTCCCAACGACCCCGGGACTAGGTTGGCCAGCCGCCGACATGTCCGACGAATATACGGTCGTCCCCTCGGCCCCGGGACTAGATTAGCCCGACACCGTCATGTCCGACGACTATAGGGTTGTCCCCACGATCCCGGGACTAGGTTGGCCCGCCGCCGACTTGTCCGACGACTATAGGGGCGTCCCCCGACCCCGGGACTAGGTTGGCCAGCCGCCGACATGTCCGACGACTATAGGGTCGTCCCCACGATCCCGGGACTAGGTTGGCCAGCCGCGGACATGTCCGACGACTATAGGGTTGTCCCCACGATCCCGGGACTAGGTTGGCCTGCCGCCGACTTGTCCGACGACTATAGGGTCGTCCCCACGACCCCGGGACTAGGTTGGCCAGCCGCCGACATGTCCGACGTATATACGGTCGTCCCCACGGCCCCGGGACTAGATTAGCCCGACAGCGTCATGTCCGACGACTACAGGGTCGTCCCCACGACCCCGGGACTAGGTTGGCCAGCCGCCGACATGTCCGACGACTATAGGGTCGTCCCCACGACCCCGGGCCAAAGCTGGCCAGCCGCCGACATGTCCGACGACTATAGGGTCGTCCTCACGACCCCGGGACTAGGTTGGCCTGCCGCCGACTTGTCCGACGACTATAGGGTCGTCCCCACGATCCCGGGACTAGGTTGGCCAGCCGCCGACATGTCCGACGACTATAGGGTCGTCCCCACGATCCCGGGACCAGGTTGGCCAGCCGCCGACATGTCCGGCGACTATCGGGTCGTCCCCACGGCCCCGGGAATAGATTGCCCGGCCACCGTCATGTCCAACGACTATAGGGTCGTCCCCACGACCCCGGGACTAGATTGGCCCGCCACCGTCATGTCCGACGACTATAGGGTCGTCCCCACGGCCCCGGGACTAGATTGGCCCGCCACCGTCATGTCCGACGACTATAGGGTCGTCCCCACGACCACGGGCCAAAGTTGCCCAACCTCCGACATGTCCGACGACTGTAGGGTCGTCCGCACGACCCCGGGACTAGATTGGCCCGCCACCGTCATGTCCGACGACTATAGGGTCGTCCCCACGACCACGGGCCAAAGTTGCCCAACCTCCGACATGTCCGACGACTGTAGGGTCGTCCGCACGACCCCGGGACTAGATTGGCCCGCCACCGTCATGTCCGACGACTATAGGATCGTTCCTACGACCCTGGGCATACGTTGCCCTGCCGCCGGCATGTCCGACGACTATAGGGTCGTCCCCACGGCCCCGGGAATAGATTGCCCGGCCACCGTCATGTCCGACGACTATCGGGTCGTCCCCACGACCCCGGGACTAGGTTGGCCCGCCGCCGACTTGTCCGACGTCTATAGGGGCGTCCCCACGACCCCGGGACTAGGTTGGCCAGCCGCCGACATGTTCGACGACTATGGGGTCGTCCCCACGACCCCGGGACTAGGTTGGCCAGCCGCCGACATGTCCGATGACTATACGGTCGTCCCCACGGCCCCGGGACTAGGTTGGCCATCCGCCCACATATCCGACGAATCTAGGGTCGTCCCCACGACCCCGGGACTAGATTGGCCCGCCACCGTCATGTCCGACGACCATAGGGGCGTCCCCACAACCACGGGCCAAAGTAGCCCAACCTCCGACATGTCCGACGACTGTAGGGTCGTCCGCATGACCCCGGGACTAGATTGGCCCGCCACCGTCATGTCCGACGACTATAGGTTCGTCCCTACGATCCTGAGCATACGTTGGCCTGCCGCCGACATGTCCGACGACTATAGGGTCGTCCCCACGACCCCGGGACTAGGTTGGCCCGCCGCCGACTTGTCCGACGACTATAGGGTCGTCCCCACGACCACGGGCCAAAGTTGCCCAACCTCCGACATGTCCGACGACTGTAGGGTCGTCCGCACGACCCCGGGACTAGATTGGCCCGCCACCGTCATGTCCGACGACTATAGGGTCGTCCCCACGACCCCGGGACTAGGTTGGCCCGCCGCCGACTTGTCCGACGACTATAGGGGCGTCCCCACGACCCCGGGACTAGGTTGGCCAGCCGCCGACATGTTCGACGACTATGGGGTCGTCCCCACGACCCCGGGACTAGGTTGGCCAGGCGCCGACATGTCCGACGACTATAGGGTCGTCCCCACGACCCCGGGACTAGGTTGGCACGCCGCCGACTTGTCCGACGACTATAGGGTCGTCCCCACGACCCCAGGAGTAGATTGCCCCGCCACCGTCATGTCCGACGAGTATAGGGTCGTCTCCACAACCCCGGGACTAGGTTGGCCCGCCGCCGACTTGTCCGACGACTATAGGGTCGTCGCCACGGCCCCGGGAATAGATTGCCCGGCCACCGTCATGTCCGACGACTATAGGGTCGTCCCCACGACCCCGGGACTAGGTTGGCCCGCCGCCGACTTGTCCGACGACTATAGGGTCGTCCCCACGACCCCAGGACTAGGTTGGCTCGCCGCTGCCATGTCCGACGACTGTAGGGTCGTCCGCACGACCCCGGGACTAGATTGGCCCGCCACCACCATGTCCGACGACTATAGGGTCGCCCCCACGACCCCGGGACTAGGTTGGCCTGCCGCCGACTTGTCCGACGACTATAGCGTCGTCCCCACGACCCCGGGACTAGGTTGGCCAGCCGCCGACATGTCCGACGACTATACGGTCGTCCCCACCACCCCGGGTCTAGGTTGGCCAGCCGCCGACTTGTCCGACGACTATAGGGGCGTCCCCACGGCCCCGGGAATAGATTGGCCCGCCACCGTCATGTCCGACGACTATAGGTTCGTCCCTACGACCCTGGGCATACGTTGGGCTGCCGCCGACATGTCCGACGACTATAGGGTCGTCGCCAGGAACCCGCGACTAGGTTGGCCAGTCACCGACATGTCCGACGACAATAGGGTCGTCCCCACGACCACGGGCCAAAGTTGCCCTGCCGCCTACATGTCCGACGTCTATAGGGTCGTCCCCACGACCCCGGGACTAGATTGGCCCGCCACTGTCACGTCCGACGACTATAGGGTCGTCTCCACGACCCCGGGACTAGGTTGGCCCGCCGCCGACTTGTCCGACGACTACAGGTTCGTCCCCACGACCACGGGCCAAGGTTGCCCAACCTCCGACATGTCCGACGACTGTAGGGTCGTCCGCACGACCCCGGGACCAGATTGGCCCGCCACCGTCATGTCCGACGACTATAGGTTCGTCCCTACGACCCTGGGCATACGTTGGCCTGCCGCCGACATGGCCGACGACTATAGGGTCGTCTCCACGACCCCGGGACTAGGTTGGCCCGCCGCCGACTTGTCCGACGACTATAGGGTCGTCCCCACGACCACGGGCCAAAGTTGCCCAACCTCCGACATGTCCGACGACTGTAGGGTCGTCCGCACGACCCCGGGACTAGATTGGCCCGCCACCGTCATGTCCGACGACTATAGGGTCGTCCCTACGACCCCGGGACTAGGTTGGCCCGCCGCCGACTTGTCCGACGACTATAGGGGCGTCCCCACGACCCCGGGACTAGGTTGGCCAGCCGCCGAAATGCCCGACGAATATGGGGTCGTCCCCACGACCCCGGGACTGGATTGGCCCGCCACCGTCATGTCCGACGACCATAGGGTCGTCCCCACGACCACGGGCCAAAGTTGCCCAACCTCCGACTTGTCCGACGACTGTAGGGTCGTCCGCACGACCCCGGGACTAGATTGGCCCGCCACCGTCATGTCCGACGACTATAGGTTCGTCTCTACGAACCTGGGCATACGTTGGCCTGCCGCCGACATGTCCGACGACTATAGGGTCGTCCCCACGAACCCGCGACTAGGTTGGCCAGTCACCGACATGTCCGACGACTATAGGGTCGTCCCCACGACCACGGGCCAAAGTTGCCCAGCCGCCGACATGTCCGACGACTATAGGGTCGTCCCCACGACCCCGGGACTAGGTTGGCCTGCCGCCGACTTGTCCGACGACTATAGGGTCGTCCCCACGACCCCGGGACCAGGTTGGCCAGCCGCCGACATGTCCGACGAATATACGGTCGTCCCCACGGCCCCGGGACTAGATTGGCCCGCCACCGTCATGTCCGACGACTATAGGGTCGTCCCCACGACCCCGGGACTAGGTTGGCTCGCCGCCGACTTGTCCGACGACTATATAGTCGTCCCCACGACCCCGGGACTAGATTGGCCCGCCACCGTCATGTCCGACGACTATAGGGTCGTCCCCACGACCCCGGGACTAGGTTGGCTCGCGGCCGACTTGTCCGACGACTATAGGGTCGTCCCCACGACCCCGGGACTAGGTTGGCTCGCCGCCGACTTGTCCGAAGACTATAGGGTCGTCCCCACGACCCCGGGACTAGGTTGGGCAGCCGCCGACATGTTCGACGACTATAGGGTCGTCCCCACGGCCCCGGGATTAGATTGCCCGGCCACCGTCATGTCCGACGACTATAGGGTCGTCCCCACGACCCTGGGGCTTGGTTGGCCCGCCGCCGACTTGTCCGACGACTATAGGGGCGTCCCAACGACCCCGGGACTAGGTTGGCCAGCCGCCGACATGTCCGACGAATATACGGTCGTCCCCTCGGCCCCGGGACTAGATTAGCCCGACACCGTCATGTCCGACGACTATAGGGTTGTCCCCACGATCCCGGGACTAGGTTGGCCCGCCGCCGACTTGTCCGACGACTATAGGGGCGTCCCCCGACCCCGGGACTAGGTTGGCCAGCCGCCGACATGTCCGACGACTATAGGGTCGTCCCCACGATCCCGGGACTAGGTTGGCCAGCCGCGGACATGTCCGACGACTATAGGGTTGTCCCCACGATCCCGGGACTAGGTTGGCCTGCCGCCGACTTGTCCGACGACTATAGGGTCGTCCCCACGACCCCGGGACTAGGTTGGCCAGCCGCCGACATGTCCGACGTATATACGGTCGTCCCCACGGCCCCGGGACTAGATTAGCCCGACAGCGTCATGTCCGACGACTACAGGGTCGTCCCCACGACCCCGGGACTAGGTTGGCCAGCCGCCGACATGTCCGACGACTATAGGGTCGTCCCCACGACCCCGGGCCAAAGCTGGCCAGCCGCCGACATGTCCGACGACTATAGGGTCGTCCTCACGACCCCGGGACTAGGTTGGCCTGCCGCCGACTTGTCCGACGACTATAGGGTCGTCCCCACGATCCCGGGACTAGGTTGGCCAGCCGCCGACATGTCCGACGACTATAGGGTCGTCCCCACGATCCCGGGACCAGGTTGGCCAGCCGCCGACATGTCCGGCGACTATCGGGTCGTCCCCACGGCCCCGGGAATAGATTGCCCGGCCACCGTCATGTCCAACGACTATAGGGTCGTCCCCACGACCCCGGGACTAGATTGGCCCGCCACCGTCATGTCCGACGACTATAGGGTCGTCCCCACGGCCCCGGGACTAGATTGGCCCGCCACCGTCATGTCCGACGACTATAGGGTCGTCCCCACGACCCCGGGACTAGGTTGGCCTGCCGCCGACTTGTCCGACGACTATAGGGTCGTCCCCACGATCCCGGGACTAGGTTGGCCAGCCGCCGACATGTCCGGCGACTATCGGGTCGTCCCCACGGCCCCGGGACTAGATTGGCCCGCCACCGTCATGTCCGACGACTATAGGGTCGTCCCCACGGCCCCGGGACTAGATTAGCCCGACACCGTCATGTCCGACGACTACAGGTTCGTCCCCACGACCCCGGGACTAGGTTGGCCAGCCGCCGACATGTCCGACGAATATAGGGTCGTCCCCACGACCCCGGGACTGGATTGGCCCGCCACCGTCATGTCCGACGACCATAGGGTCGTCCCCACGACCACGGGCCAAAGTTGCCCAACCTCCGACTTGTCCGACGACTGTAGGGTCGTCCGCACGAACCCGGGACTAGATTGGCCCGCCACCGTCATGTCCGACGACTATAGGTTCGTCCCTACGACCCTGGGCATACGTTGGCCTGCCGCCGACATGTCCGACGACTATAGGGTCGTCCCCACGACCCCGGGACTAGGTTGGCCAGCCGCCGACATGTCCGACGACTATATGGTCGTCCCCACGACCCCGGGACTAGATTGGCCCGCCACCGTCATGTCCGACGACTATAGGGTCGTCCCCACGACCCCGGGACTAGGTTGGCTCGCGGCCGACTTGTCCGACGACTATAGGGTCGTCCCCACGACCCCGGGACTAGGTTGGCCAGCCGCCGACATGTCCGACGACTATAGGTTCGTCCCTACGACCCTGGGCATACGTTGGCCTGCCGCCGACATGTCCGACGACTATAGGGTCGTCCCCACGATCCCGGGACTAGGTTGGCCTGCCGCCGACTTGTGCGACGACTATAGGGTCGTCCCCACGACCCCGGGACTAGGTTGGCTCGCGGCCGACTTGTCCGACGACTATAGGGTCGTCCCCACGACCCCGGGACTAGGTTGGCCAGCCGCCGACATGTCCGACGAATATAGGGTCGTCCCCACGACCCCGGGACTGGATTGGCCCGCCACCGTCATGTCCGACGACCATAGGGTCGTCCCCACGACCACGGGCCAAAGTTGCCCAACCTCCGACTTGTCCGACGACTGTAGGGTCGTCCGCACGAACCCGGGACTAGATTGGCCCGCCACCGTCATGTCCGACGACTATAGGTTCGTCCCTACGACCCTGGGCATACGTTGGCCTGCCGCCGACATGTCCGACGACTATAGGGTCGTCCCCACGACCCCGGGACTAGGTTGGCTCGCGGCCGACTTGTCCGACGACTATAGGGTCGTCCCCACGACCCCGGGACTAGGTTGGCCAGCCGCCGACATGTCCGACGAATATAGGGTCGTCCCCACGACCCCGGGACTGGATTGGCCCGCCACCGTCATGTCCGACGACCATAGGGTCGTCCCCACGACCACGGGCCAAAGTTGCCCAACCTCCGACTTGTCCGACGACTGTAGGGTCGTCCGCACGAACCCGGGACTAGATTGGCCCGCCACCGTCATGTCCGACGACTATAGGTTCGTCCCTACGACCCTGGGCATACGTTGGTCTGCCGCCGACATGTCCGACGACTATAGGGGCGTCCCCACGACCCCGGGACTAGGTTGGCCAGCCGCCGACATGTTCGACGACTATGGGGTCGTCCCCACGACCCCGGGACTAGGTGGGCCAGCCGCCGACATGTCCGACGACTATATGGTCGTCCCCACGACCCCGGGACTAGGTTGGCACGCCGCCGACTTGCCCGACGACTATCGGGTCGTCCCCACGACCACGGGCCAAAGTTGCCCAACCTCCGACATGTCCGACGACTGTAGGGTCGTCCGCACGACCCCGGGACTAGATTGGCCCGCCACCGTCATGTCCGACGACTATAGGATCGTTCCTACGACCCTGGGCATACGTTGCCCTGCCGCCGACATGTCCGACGACTATAGGGTCGTCCCCACGGCCCCGGGAATAGATTGCCCGGCCACCGTCATGTCCGACGACTATCGGGTCGTCCCCACGACCCCGGGACTAGGTTGGCCCGCCGCCGACTTGTCCGACGTCTATAGGGGCGTCCCCACGACCCCGGGACTAGGTTGGCCAGCCGCCGACATGTTCGACGACTATGGGGTCGTCCCCACGACCCCGGGACTAGGTTGGCCAGCCGCCGACATGTCCGACGACTATACGGTCGTCCCCACGGCCCCGGGACTAGGTTGGCCATCCGCCCACATGTCCGACGAATCTAGGGTCGTCCCCACGACCCCGGGAATAGATTGGCCCGCCACCGTCATGTCCGACGACCATAGGGGCGTCCCCACAACCACGGGCCAAAGTAGCCCACCCTCCGACATGTCCGACGACTGTAGGGTCGTCCGCACGACCCCGGGATTAGATTGGCCCGCCACCGTCATGTCCGACGACTATAGGTTCGTCCCTACGACCCTGAGCATACGTTGGCCTGCCGCCGACATGTCCGACGACTATAGGGTCGTCCCCACGACCCCGGGACTAGGTTGGCCTGCCGCCGACTTGTCCGACGACTATAGGGTCGTCCCCACGACCACGGGCCAAAGTTGCCCAACCTCCGACATGTCCGACGACTGTAGGGTCGTCCGCACGACCCCGGGACTAGATTGGCTCGCCACCGTCATGTCCGACGACTATAGGGTCGTCCCCACGACCCCGGGACTAGGTTGGCCCGCCGCCGACTTGTCCGACGACTATAGGGGCGTCCCCACGACCCCGGGACTAGGTTGGCCAGCCGCCGACATGTTCGACGACTATGGGGTCGTCCCCACGACCCCGGGACTAGGTTGGCCAGGCGCCGACATGTCCGACGACTATAGGGTCGTCCCCACGACCCCGGGACTAGGTTGGCACGCCGCCGACTTGTCCGACGACTATAGGGTCGTCCCCACGACCCCAGGAGTAGATTGCCCCGCCACCGTCATGTCCGACGAGTATAGGGTCGTCTCCACAACCCCGGGACTAGGTTGGCCCGCCGCCGACTTGTCCGACGACTATAGGGTCGTCCGCACGACCCCGGGACTAGATTGGCTCGCCACCGTCATGTCCGACGACTATAGGGTCGTCCCCACGACCACGGGCCAAAGTTGCCCAACCTCCGACATGTCCGACGACTGTAGGGTCGTCCGCACGACCCCGGGACTAGATTGGCTCGCCACCGTCATGTCCGACGACTATAGGGTCGTCCCCACGACCACGGGCCAAAGTTGCCCAACCTCCGACATGTCCGACGACTGTAGGGTCGTCCGCACGACCCCGGGACTAGATTGGCTCGCCACCGTCATGTCCGACGACTATAGGTTCGTCCCTACGACCCTGGGCATACGTTGGCCTGCCGCCGACATGTCCGACGACTATAGGGTCGTCCCCACGAACCCGCGAGTAGGTTGGCCAGTCACCGACATGTCCGACGACTATAGGGTCGTCCCCACCACCCCGGGTCTAGGTTGGCCAGCCGCCTACTTGTCCGACGACTATAGGGGCGTCCCCACGGCCCCGGGAATAGATTGGCCCGCCACCGTCATGTCCGACGACTATAGGTTCGTCCCTACGACCCTGGGCATACGTTGGCCTGCCGCCGACATGGCCGACGACTATAGGGTCGTCTCCACGACCCCGGGACTAGGTTGGCCCGCCGCCGACTTGTCCGACGACTATAGGGTCGTCCCCACGACCACGGGCCAAAGTTGCCCAACCTCCGACATGTCCGACGACTGTAGGGTCGTCCGCACGACCCCGGGACTAGATTGGCCCGCCACCGTCATGTCCGACGACTATAGGGTCGTCCCCACGACCCCGGGACTAGGTTGGCTCGCGGCCGACTTGTCCGACGACTATAGGGTCGTCCCCACGAACTCGGGACTAGGTTGGCTCGCCGCCGACTTGTCCGAAGACTATAGGGTCGTCCCCACGACCCCGGGACTAGGTTGGCCAGCCGCCGACATGTTCGACGACTATAGGGTCGTCCCCACGGCCCCGGGATTAGATTGCCCGGCCACCGTCATGTCCGACGACTATAGGGTCGTCCCCACGACCCCGGGACTAGGTTGGCCCGCCGCCGACTTGTCCGACGACTATAGGGGCGTCCCAACGACCCCGGAACTAGGTTGGCCAGCCGCCGACATGTCCGACGAATATACGGTCGTCCCCACGGCCCCGGGACTAGATTAGCCCGACACCGTCATGTCCGATGACTACAGGGTCGTCCCCACGACCCCGGGACTAGGTTGGCCAGCCGCCGACATGTCCGACGACTATAGGGTCGTCCCCACGATCCCGGGACTAGGTTGGCCAGCCGCCGACATGTCCGACGACTATAGGGTTGTCCCCACGATCCCGGGACTAGGTTGGCCTGCCGCCGACTTGTCCGACGACTATAGGGTCGTCCCCACGACCCCGGGACTAGGTTGGCCAGCCGCCGACATGTCCGACGAATATACGGTCGTCCCCACGGCCCCGGGACTAGAGTGGCCCGCCACCGTCATGTCCGACGACTATAGGGTCGTCCCCACGACCCCGGGACTAGGTTGGCTCGCCGCCGACTTGTCCGACGACTATATAGTCGTCCCCACGACCCCGGGACTAGATTGGCCCGCCACCGTCATGTCCGACGATTATAGGGTCGTCCCCACGACCCCGGGACTAGGTTGGCTCGCGGCCGACTTGTCCGACGACTATAGGGTCGTCCCCACGACCCCGGGACTAGGTTGGCTCGCCGCCGACTTGTCCGAAGACTATAGGGTCGTCCCCACGACCCCGGGACTAGGTTGGCCAGCCGCCGACATGTTCGACGACTATAGGGTCGTCCCCACGGCCCCGGGATTAGATTGCCCGGCCACCGTCATGTCCGACGACTATAGGGTCGTCCCCACGACCCCGGGGCTAGGTTGGCCCGCCGCCGACTTGTCCGACGACTATAGGGGCGTCCCAACGACCCCGGAACTAGGTTGGCCAGCCGCCGACATGTCCGACGAATATACGGTCGTCCCCACGGCCCCGGGACTAGATTAGCCCGACACCGTCATGTCCGATGACTACAGGGTCGTCCCCACGACCCCGGGACTAGGTTGGCCAGCCGCCGACATGTCCGACGACTATAGGGTCGTCCCCACGATCCCGGGACTAGGTTGGCCAGCCGCCGACATGTCCGACGACTATAGGGTTGTCCCCACGATCCCGGGACTAGGTTGGCCTGCCGCCGACTTGTCCGACGACTATAGGGTCGTCCCCACGACCCCGGGACTAGGTTGGCCAGCCGCCGACATGTCCGACGAATATACGGTCGTCCCCACGGCCCCGGGACTAGAGTGGCCCGCCACCGTCATGTCCGACGACTATAGGGTCGTCCCCACGACCCCGGGACTAGGTTGGCTCGCCGCCGACTTGTCCGACGACTATATAGTCGTCCCCACGACCCCGGGACTAGGTTGGCCAGCCGCCGATATGTCCGACAACTATAGGGTCGTCCCCACGACCCCGGGCCAAAGCTGGCCAGCCGCCGACATGTCCGGCGACTGTAGGGTCGTACCCACGACCCCGGGAATAGTTTGGCCCGCCGCCGACATGTCCGACGACTATAGGGTCGTCCCCACGACCACGGGCCAAAGTTGGCCAACCGCCGACATGTCCGGCGACTATAGGGTCGTACCCACGACCCCGGGAATAGTTTGGCCCGCCGCCGACATGTCCGACGACTATAGGGTCGTCCCCACGACCACGGGCCAAAGTTGGCCAGCCGCCGACATGTCCGGCACCTATAGGGCCGTACCCACGACCCCGGGAATAGTTTGGCCCGCCGCCGACATGTCCGACGACTATAGGGTCGTCCCCACAACCCCGGGGCTAGATTGGCCCGCTACCGTCATGCCCGACGATTATAGGATCGTCCCCACGACCACGGGACTAGATTGGCCAGCCGCCGACTTGTCCGACGACTGTAGGGTCGTCCCCACGACCACTGGCCAAAGTTGCCCAGCCGCCGACATGTCCGACGACTATAGGGTCGTCCCCACGAACCCGGGACTAGGTTGGCCAGTCGCCGACATGTCCGACGACTATAGGGTCCTCCCCACGACCACGGGCCAAAGTTGGCCAGCGGCCGACATGTCCGACGACTATAGGGTCGTCCCTCCCACCCCGGAACTAGGTTGGCCAGCCGCCGACATGTCCGACGACTATAGGGACGTCCCCACGACCCCGGGGCTAGATTGCCCCGCCACCGTCATGTCCGCCGACTATAGGGTCGTCCACACGACCACGGGCCAAACTTGGTCAGGCGCCTACATGTCCGACGACTATAGGGTCGTCCCCACGACCCCGGGACTAGATTGGCCCGCCACCGTCATGTCCGACGACTATAGGGTCGTCCCCACGACCCCGGGACAAGGTTGGCCCGCCGCCGACTTGTCCGACGACTATAGGGGCGTCCCCACGACCCCGGGACTAGGTTGGCCAGCCGCCGACATGTCCGGCGACTATAGGGTCGTCCCCACGACCCCGGGCCAAAGCTGGTCAGCCGCCGACATGTCCGACGACTATAGGGTCGTCCCCACGACCCCGCGACTAGGTTGGCCAGCCGCCGACATGTCCGGCGACTATAGGGTCGTCCCCACGACCCCGGGCCAAAGCTGGCCAGCCACCATCATGTCCGACGACTATAGGGTCGTCCCCACGACCCCGGGACTAGGATGGCCCGCCGCCGACTTGTCCGACGACTATAGGGTCGTCCCCACGACCCCGGGACTAGGTTGGCCCGCGGCCGACTTGTCCGACGACTATAGGGTCGTTCCCACAACCCCGGGGCTAGATTGGCCCACCACCGCCATGTCCGCCGACTATAGGGTCGTCCACACGACCACGGGCCAAACTTGGTCAGGCGCCGACATGTCCGACGACTATAGGGTCGTCCCCACGACCCCGGGACTAGATTGGCCCGCCACCGTCATGTCCGACGACTATAGGGTCGTCCCCACGACCCCGGGACATGGTTGGCCCGCCGCCGACTTGTCCGACGACTATAGGGGCGTCCCCACGACCCCGGGACTAGGTTGGCCAGCCGCCGACATGTCCGGCGACTATAGGGTCGTCCCCACGACCCCGGGCCAACGTTGGCCAGCCGCCGACATGTCCGACGACTATAGGGTCGTCCCCACAACCCCGGGGCTAGATTGGCCCGCCACCGACTTGTCCGACGACTATAGGGGCGTCCCCACGACCCCGGGACTAGGTTGGGCAGCCGCCGACATGTCCGACGACTATAGGGTCGTCCCCACGACCCAGGGACTAGATTGGCCCGCCACCATCATGTCCGACGACTATAGGGTCGTCCCCACGACCACGGGCCAAAGTTGGCCAGCCGCCGACATGTCCGGCAACTATAGGGTCGTACCCACGACCCCGGGAATAGTTTGGCCCGCCGCCGACATGTCCGACGACTATAGGGTCGTCCCCACAACCCCGGGGCTAGATTGGCCCGCTACCGTCATGCCCGACGACTATAGGGTCGTCCCCACGACCCCGGGACTAGATTGGCCCGCCACCGTCATGTCCGACGACTATAGGGTCGTCCCCACGACCCCGGGACATGGTTGGCCCGCCGCCGACTTGTCCGACGACTATAGGGGCGTCCCCACGACCCCGGGACTAGGTTGGCCAGCCGCCGACATGTCCGGCGACTATAGGGTCGTCCCCACGACCCCGGGCCAACGTTGGCCAGCCGCCGACATGTCCGACGACTATAGGGTCGTCCCCACAACCCCGGGGCTAGATTGGCCCGCCACCGACTTGTCCGACGACTATAGGGGCGTCCCCACGACCCCGGGACTAGGTTGGGCAGCCGCCGACATGTCCGACGACTATAGGGTCGTCCCCACGACCCAGGGACTAGATTGGCCCGCCACCATCATGTCCGACGACTATAGGGTCGTCCCCACGACCACGGGCCAAAGTTGGCCAGCCGCCGACATGTCCGGCAACTATAGGGTCGTACCCACGACCCCGGGAATAGTTTGGCCCGCCGCCGACATGTCCGACGACTATAGGGGCGTCCCCACGACCCCGGGACTAGGTTGGGCAGCCGCCGACATGTCCGACGACTATAGGGTCGTCCCCACGACCCCGGGACTAGATTGGCCTGCCACCATCATGTCCGACGACTATAGGGTCGTCCCCACGACCCCGGGACTAGGTTGGGCAGCCGCCGACATGTCCGACGACTATAGGGTCGTCCCCACGACCCAGGGACTAGATTGGCCCGCCACCATCATGTCCGACGACTATAGGGTCGTCCCCACGACCACGGGCCAAAGTTGGCCAGCCGCCGACATGTCCGACGACTATAGGGTCGTCCCCACGACCCCGCGACTAGATTGGCCCGCCACCGACTTGCCCGACGACTATAGGGGCGTCCCCACGACCCCGGGACTAGGTTGGGCAGCCGCCGACATGTCCGACGACTATAGGGTCGTCCCCACGACCCCGGGACTAGATTGGCCTGCCACCATCATGTCCGACGACTATAGGGTCCTCCCCACGACCCCGGGACTAGGTTGGCCCGCCGCCGACTTGTCCGACGACTATAGGGTCGTCCCCACGATCCCGGGACTAGATAGGCCAGCCGCCGACATGTCCGACGACTATAGGGTCGTCCCCACGACCACGGGACTAGATTGGCCAGCCGCCGACATGTCCGACGTCTATAGGGTCGTCCCCACGACCCCGGGACTAGGTTGGCCAGCCGCCGACATGTCCGACGACTATAGGGTCGTCCCCACGACCCCGGGACTAGGATGGCCCGCTACCGTCATGCCCGACGATTATAGGGTCGTCCCCACGACCACGGGACTCGATTGGCCAGCCGCCGACATGTCCGACGACTATAGGGTCGTCCCCACGACCACTGGCCAAAGTTGCCCAGCCGCCGACATGTCCGACGACTATAGGGTCGTCCCCACGAACCCGGGACTAGGTTGGCCAGTCGCCGACATGTCCGACGACTATAGGGTCCTCCCCACGACCACGGGCCAAAGTTGGCCAGCCGCCGACATGTCCGACGACTATAGGGTCGTCCCCACGACCCCGGGACTAGATTGGCCCGCCACCGTCATGTCCGACGACTATAGGGTCGTCCCCACGACCCCGGGACTAGGATGGCCCGCTACCGTCATGCCCGACGATTATAGGGTCGTCCCCACGACCACGGGACTCGATTGGCCAGCCGCCGACATGTCCGACGACTATAGGGTCGTCCCCACGACCACTGGCCAAAGTTGCCCAGCCGCCGACATGTCCGACGACTATAGGGTCGTCCCCACGACCACGGGACTCGATTGGCCAGCCGCCGACATGTCCGACGACTATAGGGTCGTCCCCACGACCACTGGCCAAAGTTGCCCAGCCGCCGACATGTCCGACGACTATAGGGTCGTCCCCACGAACCCGGGACTAGGTTGGCCAGTCGCCGACATGTCCGACGACTATAGGGTCCTCCCCACGACCACGGGCCAAAGTTGGCCAGCCGCCGACATGTCCGACGACTATAGGGTCGTCCCCACGACCCCGGAACTAGGTTGGCCAGCCGCCGACATGTCCGACGACTATAGGGTTGTCCCCACGACCCCTGGACTAGGATGGCCCGCTACCGTCATGCCCGACGATTATAGGGTCGTCCCCACGACCACGGGACTAGATTGGCCAGCCGCCGACTTGTCCGACGACTATAGGGTCGTCCCCACGACCACTGGCCAAAGTTGCCCAGCCGCCGACATGTCCGACGACTATAGGGTCGTCCCCACGATCCCGGGACTAGATAGGCCAGCCGCCGACATGTCCGACGACTATAGGGTCGTCCCCACGACCACGGGACTAGATTGGCCAGCCGCCGACATGTCCGACGTCTATAGGGTCGTCCCCACGACCCCGGGACTAGGTTGGCCAGCCGCCGACATGTCCGACGACTATAGGGTCGTCCCCACGACCCCGGGACTAGGATGGCCCGCTACCGTCATGCCCGACGATTATAGGGTCGTCCCCACGACCACGGGACTCGATTGGCCAGCCGCCGACATGTCCGACGACTATAGGGTCGTCCCCACGACCACTGGCCAAAGTTGCCCAGCCGCCGACATGTCCGACGACTATAGGGTCGTCCCCACGAACCCGGGACTAGGTTGGCCAGTCGCCGACATGTCCGACGACTATAGGGTCCTCCCCACGACCACGGGCCAAAGTTGGCCAGCCGCCGACATGTCCGACGACTATAGGGTCGTCCCCACGACCCCGGGACTAGATTGGCCCGCCACCGTCATGTCCGACGACTATAGGGTCGTCCCCACGACCCCGGGACTAGGTTGGCCCGCCGCCGACTTGTCCGACGACTATAGGGGCGTCCCCACGACCCCGGGACTAGGTTGGCCAGCCGCCGACATGTCCGGCGACTATAGGGTCGTCCCCACGACCCCGGGCCAAAGCTGGTCAGCCGCCGACATGTCCGACGACTATAGGGTCGTCCCTCCCACCCCGGAACTAGGTTGGCCAGCCGCCGACATGTCCGACAACTATAGGGACGTCCCCACGACCCCGGGGCTAGATTGCCCCGCCACCGTCATGTCCGCCGACTATAGGGTCGTCCACACGACCACGGGCCAAAGCTGGCCAGCCGCCGACATGTCCGGCGACTATAGGGTCGTACCCACGACCCCGGGAATAGTTTGGCCCGCCGCCGACATGTCCGACGACTATAGGGTCGTCCCCACGACCCCGGGACTAGGATGGCCCGCTACCGTCATGCCCGACGATTATAGGGTCGTCCCCACGACCACGGGACTCGATTGGCCAGCCGCCGACATGTCCGACGACTATAGGGTCGTCCCCACGACCACTGGCCAAAGTTGCCCAGCCGCCGACATGTCCGACGACTATAGGGACGTCCCCACGACCCCGGGGCTAGATTGCCCCGCCACCGTCATGTCCGCCGACTATAGGGTCGTCCACACGACCACGGGCCAAACTTGGTCAGGCGCCGACATGTCCGACGACTATAGGGTCGTCACCACGACCCCGGGACTAGATTGGCCCGCCACCGTCATGTCCGACGACTATAGGGTCGTCCCCACGAACCCGGGACTAGGTTGGCCCGCCGCCGACTTGTCCGACGACTATAGGGGCGTCCCCACGACCCCGGGACTAGGTTGGCCAGCCGCCGGCATGTCCGACGACTATAGGGTCGTCCCCACGACCCCGGGACTAGATTGGCCCGCCACCATCATGTCCGACGACTATAGGGTCGTCTCCACGACCCCGGGACTAGGATGGCCCGCCGCCGACATGTCCGACGACTATAGGGACGTCCCCACGACCCCGGGGCTAGATTGCCCCGCCACCGTCATGTCCGCCGACTATAGGGTCGTCCACACGACCACGGGCCAAACTTGGTCAGGCGCCGACATGTCCGACGACTATAGGGTCGTCACCACGACCCCGGGACTAGATTGGCCCGCCACCGTCATGTCCGACGACTATAGGGTCGTCCCCACGACCCCGGGACTAGATTGGCCCGCCACCGTCATGTCCGACGACTATAGGGTCGTCCCCACGACCCCGGGACATGGTTGGCCCGCCGCCGACTTGTCCGACGACTATAGGGGCGTCCCCACGACCCCGGGACTAGGTTGGCCAGCCGCCGACATGTCCGGCGACTATAGGGTCGTCCCCACGACCCCGGGCCAACGTTGGCCAGCCGCCGACATGTCCGACGACTATAGGGTCGTCCCCACAACCCCGGGGCTAGATTGGCCCGCCACCGACTTGTCCGACGACTATAGGGGCGTCCCCACGACCCCGGGACTAGGTTGGGCAGCCGCCGACATGTCCGACGACTATAGGGTCGTCCCCACGACCCAGGGACTAGATTGGCCCGCCACCATCATGTCCGACGACTATAGGGTCGTCCCCACGACCACGGGCCAAAGTTGGCCAGCCGCCGACATGTCCGGCAACTATAGGGTCGTACCCACGACCCCGGGAATAGTTTGGCCCGCCGCCGACATGTCCGACGACTATAGGGGCGTCCCCACGACCCCGGGACTAGGTTGGGCAGCCGCCGACATGTCCGACGACTATAGGGTCGTCCCCACGACCCCGGGACTAGATTGGCCTGCCACCATCATGTCCGACGACTATAGGGTCGTCCCCACGACCCCGGGACTAGGTTGGGCAGCCGCCGACATGTCCGACGACTATAGGGTCGTCCCCACGACCCAGGGACTAGATTGGCCCGCCACCATCATGTCCGACGACTATAGGGTCGTCCCCACGACCACGGGCCAAAGTTGGCCAGCCGCCGACATGTCCGACGACTATAGGGTCGTCCCCACGACCCCGCGACTAGATTGGCCCGCCACCGACTTGCCCGACGACTATAGGGGCGTCCCCACGACCCCGGGACTAGGTTGGGCAGCCGCCGACATGTCCGACGACTATAGGGTCGTCCCCACGACCCCGGGACTAGATTGGCCTGCCACCATCATGTCCGACGACTATAGGGTCCTCCCCACGACCCCGGGACTAGGTTGGCCCGCCGCCGACTTGTCCGACGACTATAGGGTCGTCCCCACGATCCCGGGACTAGATAGGCCAGCCGCCGACATGTCCGACGACTATAGGGTCGTCCCCACGACCACGGGACTAGATTGGCCAGCCGCCGACATGTCCGACGTCTATAGGGTCGTCCCCACGACCCCGGGACTAGGTTGGCCAGCCGCCGACATGTCCGACGACTATAGGGTCGTCCCCACGACCCCGGGACTAGGATGGCCCGCTACCGTCATGCCCGACGATTATAGGGTCGTCCCCACGACCACGGGACTCGATTGGCCAGCCGCCGACATGTCCGACGACTATAGGGTCGTCCCCACGACCACTGGCCAAAGTTGCCCAGCCGCCGACATGTCCGACGACTATAGGGTCGTCCCCACGAACCCGGGACTAGGTTGGCCAGTCGCCGACATGTCCGACGACTATAGGGTCCTCCCCACGACCACGGGCCAAAGTTGGCCAGCCGCCGACATGTCCGACGACTATAGGGTCGTCCCCACGACCCCGGGACTAGATTGGCCCGCCACCGTCATGTCCGACGACTATAGGGTCGTCCCCACGACCCCGGGACTAGGATGGCCCGCTACCGTCATGCCCGACGATTATAGGGTCGTCCCCACGACCACGGGACTCGATTGGCCAGCCGCCGACATGTCCGACGACTATAGGGTCGTCCCCACGACCACTGGCCAAAGTTGCCCAGCCGCCGACATGTCCGACGACTATAGGGTCGTCCCCACGACCACGGGACTCGATTGGCCAGCCGCCGACATGTCCGACGACTATAGGGTCGTCCCCACGACCACTGGCCAAAGTTGCCCAGCCGCCGACATGTCCGACGACTATAGGGTCGTCCCCACGAACCCGGGACTAGGTTGGCCAGTCGCCGACATGTCCGACGACTATAGGGTCCTCCCCACGACCACGGGCCAAAGTTGGCCAGCCGCCGACATGTCCGACGACTATAGGGTCGTCCCCACGACCCCGGAACTAGGTTGGCCAGCCGCCGACATGTCCGACGACTATAGGGTTGTCCCCACGACCCCTGGACTAGGATGGCCCGCTACCGTCATGCCCGACGATTATAGGGTCGTCCCCACGACCACGGGACTAGATTGGCCAGCCGCCGACTTGTCCGACGACTATAGGGTCGTCCCCACGACCACTGGCCAAAGTTGCCCAGCCGCCGACATGTCCGACGACTATAGGGTCGTCCCCACGATCCCGGGACTAGATAGGCCAGCCGCCGACATGTCCGACGACTATAGGGTCGTCCCCACGACCACGGGACTAGATTGGCCAGCCGCCGACATGTCCGACGTCTATAGGGTCGTCCCCACGACCCCGGGACTAGGTTGGCCAGCCGCCGACATGTCCGACGACTATAGGGTCGTCCCCACGACCCCGGGACTAGGATGGCCCGCTACCGTCATGCCCGACGATTATAGGGTCGTCCCCACGACCACGGGACTCGATTGGCCAGCCGCCGACATGTCCGACGACTATAGGGTCGTCCCCACGACCACTGGCCAAAGTTGCCCAGCCGCCGACATGTCCGACGACTATAGGGTCGTCCCCACGAACCCGGGACTAGGTTGGCCAGTCGCCGACATGTCCGACGACTATAGGGTCCTCCCCACGACCACGGGCCAAAGTTGGCCAGCCGCCGACATGTCCGACGACTATAGGGTCGTCCCCACGACCCCGGGACTAGATTGGCCCGCCACCGTCATGTCCGACGACTATAGGGTCGTCCCCACGACCCCGGGACTAGGTTGGCCCGCCGCCGACTTGTCCGACGACTATAGGGGCGTCCCCACGACCCCGGGACTAGGTTGGCCAGCCGCCGACATGTCCGGCGACTATAGGGTCGTCCCCACGACCCCGGGCCAAAGCTGGTCAGCCGCCGACATGTCCGACGACTATAGGGTCGTCCCTCCCACCCCGGAACTAGGTTGGCCAGCCGCCGACATGTCCGACAACTATAGGGACGTCCCCACGACCCCGGGGCTAGATTGCCCCGCCACCGTCATGTCCGCCGACTATAGGGTCGTCCACACGACCACGGGCCAAAGCTGGCCAGCCGCCGACATGTCCGGCGACTATAGGGTCGTACCCACGACCCCGGGAATAGTTTGGCCCGCCGCCGACATGTCCGACGACTATAGGGTCGTCCCCACGACCCCGGGACTAGGATGGCCCGCTACCGTCATGCCCGACGATTATAGGGTCGTCCCCACGACCACGGGACTCGATTGGCCAGCCGCCGACATGTCCGACGACTATAGGGTCGTCCCCACGACCACTGGCCCAAGTTGCCCAGCCGCCGACATGTCCGACGACTATAGGGACGTCCCCACGACCCCGGGGCTAGATTGCCCCGCCACCGTCATGTCCGCCGACTATAGGGTCGTCCACACGACCACGGGCCAAACTTGGTCAGGCGCCGACATGTCCGACGACTATAGGGTCGTCACCACGACCCCGGGACTAGATTGGCCCGCCACCGTCATGTCCGACGACTATAGGGTCGTCCCCACGAACCCGGGACTAGGTTGGCCCGCCGCCGACTTGTCCGACGACTATAGGGGCGTCCCCACGACCCCGGGACTAGGTTGGCCAGCCGCCGGCATGTCCGACGACTATAGGGTCGTCCCCACGACCCCGGGACTAGATTGGCCCGCCACCATCATGTCCGACGACTATAGGGTCGTCTCCACGACCCCGGGACTAGGATGGCCCGCCGCCGACTTGTCCGACGACTATAGGGTCGTCCCCACGAACCCGGGACTAGGTTGGCCCGCCGCCGACATGTCCGACAACTATAGGGTCGTCCCCACGACCCCGGGCCAAAGCTGGCCAGCCGCCGACATGTCCGGCGACTGTAGGGTCGTACCCACGACCCCGGGAATAGTTTGGCCCGCCGCCGACATGTCCGACGACTATAGGGTCGTCCCCACGACCACGGGCCAAAGTTGGCCAACCGCCGACATGTCCGGCGACTATAGGGTCGTACCCACGACCCCGGGAATAGTTTGGCCCGCCGCCGACATGTCCGACGACTATAGGGTCGTCCCCACGACCACGGGCCAAAGTTGGCCAGCCGCCGACATGTCCGGCGACTATAGGGTCGTACCCACGACCCCGGGAATAGTTTGGCCCGCCGCCGACATGTCCGACGACTATAGGGTCGTCCCCACAACCCCGGGGCTAGAATGTCCCGCTACCGTCATGCCCGACGATTATAGGGTCGTCCCCACGACCCCGGGACTAGGTTGGCCAGCCGCCGACATGTCCGACGACCATAGGGTCGTCCCCACGGCCCTGGGACTAGACTGGCCCGCCACCGTCATGTCCGACGACTATAGGATCGTCCCCACGACTACGGGCCAAAGTTGGCCAGTCGCCGACATGTCCGACGACCATTGGGTCGTCCCCACGGCCCCGGGACTAGATTGGCCCGCCACCGACTTGTCCGACGACTATAGGGTCGTCCCTCCCACCCCGGAACTAGGTTGGCCAGCCGCCGACATGTCCGACGACTATAGGGTCGTCCCCACGACCCCGCGAATAGATTGGCCCACCACCGACTTGTCCGACGACTATAGGGGCGTCCCCACGACCCCGGGACTAGGTTGGCCAGCCGCCGACTTGTCCGACGACTATAGGGTCGCCCCCACGACCCCGGGACTAGGTTGGCCCGCCACCATCATGTCCGACGACTATAGGGTCGTCCCCACGACTACGGGCCAAAGTTGGCCAGTCGCCGACATGTCCGACGACCATTGGGTCGTCCCCACGGCCCCGGGACTAGATTGGCCCGCCACCGACTTGTCCCACGACTATAGGGTCGTCCCCACGACCCCGGGATTAGATTGGCCCGCCACCGTCATGTCCGACGACTATAGGGGCGTCCCCACGACCCCGGGACTAGGTTGGCCAGCCGCCGACATGTTCGACGACTATGGGGTCGTCCCCACGACCCCCGCACTAGATTGCCCCGCCACCGTCATGTCCGACGATTATATGGTCGACTCCACGACCCCGGGACTATGTTGGCCAGCCGCCGACATGTTCGACGACTATGGGGTCGTCCCCACGAGCCCGGGACTAGATTGGCCCGCCACCGTCATGTCCGACGACTATAGGTTCATCCCTACGACCCTGGGCATACGTTGGCCCGCCGCCGTCATGTCCGACGACTGTAGGGTCGTCCCCACGATCCCGGGACTAGGTTGGCCAGCCGCCGACATGTCCGACGACTATAGGGTCGTCCCCACGGCCCCGGGAAGAGATTGGCCCACCACCGTCATGTCCGACGACTACAGGGTCGTCCACACGACTCCCGGACTAGATTGCCGGCCACCGTCATGTCCGACGACTATAAGGTCGTCTCCACGACCCCGGGACTAGGTTGGCCCGCCGCCGACTTGTCCGACGACTATAGGGTCGTCCCCACGACCACGGGCCAAAGTTGCCCAGCCGCCGACATGTCCGACGACTATAGGGTCGTCCCCACGACCCCGCGACTAGATTGGCCCGCCACCGACTTGTCCGACGACTATAGGGGCGTCCCCACGACCCCGGGACTAGGTTGGCCAGCCGCCGACATGTCCGACGACTATAGGGTCGTCCCCACGTCCCGGGACTAGGTTGGCCCGCCACCATCATGTCCGACGACTATAGGGTCGGCCCCACGACCCCGGGACTAGGATGGCCCGCCGCCGACTTGTCCGACGACTATAGGGTCGTCCCCACGACCACGGGGCTAGATTGGCCCGCCACCGTCATGTCCGCCGATTATAGGGTCGTCCCCACGACCACGGGCCAAAGCTCGCCAGCCGCCGACATGTCCGACGTCTATAGGGTCGTCCCCACGACCTCGGGACTAGGTTGGCCAGCCACCGTCATGTTCGACGACTATAGGGTCGTCCCCACGACCCCGGGACTAGGTTGGCCCGCCGCCGACTTGTCCGACGACTATAGGATCGTCCCCACGACCCCGGGGCTAGATTGGCCAGCCGCCGACATTTCCGACGACTATAGGGTCGTCCCCACGACCCCGGGACTAGATTGGCCCGCTACCGTCATGTCCGACGAATATAGGGTCGTCCCCACGGCCCTGGGACTAGACTGGCCCGCCACCGTCATGTCCGACGACTATAGGATCGTCCCCACGACTACGGGCCAAAGTTGGCCAGCCGCCGACATGTCCGACGACCATTTTGTCGTCCCCACGGCCCCGGGACTAGATTGGCCCGCCACCGACTTGTCCGACGACTATAGGGGCGTCCCCACGACCCCGGGACTAGGTTGGCCCGCCGCCGACATGTCCGACGACTATAGGGTCGTCCCCACGACCCCGGGACTAGGTTGGCCAGCCGCCGACATGTCCGACGACTATACGGTCGTCCCCACGGCCCCGGGACTAGATTGGCCCGCCACCGTAATGTCCGGCGACTATAGGGCCGTCCCCACGACCCCGGGACTAGGTTGGCCCGCCGCCGACTTGTCCGAAGACTATAGGGTCGTCTCTCCCACGCCGGAACTAGGTTGACCAGCCGCCGACATGTCCGACGACTATAGGGTCGTCCCCACGACCCCGGGGCTAGATTGGCCAGCCGCCGACATTTCCGACGACTATAGGGTCGTCCCCACGACCCCGGGACTAGATTGGCCCGCTACCGTCATGTCCGACGAATATAGGGTCGTCCCCACGGCCCTGGGACTAGACTGGCCCGCCACCGTCATGTCCGACGACTATAGGATCGTCCCCACGACTACGGGCCAAAGTTGGCCAGCCGCCGACATGTCCGACGACCATTTTGTCGTCCCCACGGCCCCGGGACTAGATTGGCCCGCCACCGACTTCTCCGACGACTATAGGGTCGTCCCCACAACCCCGGGGCTAGATTGGCCCGCCACCGTCATGTCCGACGACTATACGGTCGACCCCACGGCCACGGGACTAGGTTGGCCCGCCGCCGACTTGTCCGACGACTATAGGGTGGTCCCCACGACCCCGGGACTAGGTTGGCCCGCCGCCAACTCGTCCGACGACTATAGGGTCGGCCCCACGACCCCGGGACTAGGTTGGCCCGCCGCCGAATTGTGCGACGACTATAGGATCGTCCCCACGACCCCGGGACTCGGTTGGCCCGCCGCCGACTTGTCCGACGACTATAGGATCGTCCCCACGGCCCTGGGACTAGACTGGCCCGCCACCGTCATGTCCGACGACTATAGGGTCGTCCCCTCGGCCCCAGGAATAGGATGACCCGCCGCCGACTTGTCCGACGACTATAGGATCGTCCCCACGACCCAGGGACTAGATTGGCCCGCCACCGTCATGTCCGACGACTATAGGGTCGTCCCCACGACCCCGGGATTAGGTTGGCGCGCCGCCGAAATGTCCGACGACTATAGGGTCGTCCCCACGACCACGGGACTAGGTTGGCCCGCCGCAGACTTGTCCGACGACTATAGGGTCGTCCCCACGACCACGGGGCTAGATTGGCCCGCCACCGTCATGTCCGCCGATTATAGGGTCGTCCCCACGACCACGGGCCAAAGCTCGCCAGCCGCCGACATGTCCGACGTCTATAGGGTCGTCCCCACGACCCCGGGACTAGGTTGGCCAGCCACCATCATGTTCGACGACTATAGGGTCGTCCCCACGACCCCGGGACTAGGTTGGCCTGCCGCCGACTTGTCCGACGACTATAGGGTCGTCCCTCCCACCCCGGAAGTAGGTTGGCCCGCCGCCGACATGTCCGACGACTATAGGGTCGTCCCCACGACGCCGGGACTAGGTTGGCCAGCCGCCGACATGTCCGACGACTTTAGGGTCGTCCCCACGGCCCCAAGACTAGATTGGCCCACGACCGTCATGTCCGCCGACTACAGGGTCGTCCCCACGACCCAGGGACTAGATTGGCCCGCCACCGTCATGTCCGACGACTATAGGGTCGTCCCCACGACCACGGGACTAGGTTGGCCCGCCGCAGACTTGTCCGGCGACTATAGGGTCGTCCCCACGATCCCGGGCCTAGGTTCGCCAGCCGCCGTCATGTCCGACGACTTTAGGGTCGTCCCCACTGCCCCAAGACTAGATTGGCCCACGACCGTCATGTCCGCCGACTACAGGGTCGTCCCCACGACCCCAGGACTAGATTGCCTCGCCACCGTCATGTCCGACGACTATAGGGTCGTCCCAACGATCACGGGCCAAAGTTGGTCAGCCGCCGACATGTTCGACGACTATAGGGTCGTCCCCACGATCCCGGGACTAGATTGGCCCGCCACCGTCATGTCCGACGACTATAGGGTCGTCCCCTCGGCCCCAGGAATAGGATGACCCGCCGCCGACTTGTCCGACGACTATAGGGTCGTCCCCACGACCCAGGGACTAGATTGGCCCGCCACCGTCATGTCCGACGACTATAGCGTCGTCCCCACGACCCCGGGATTAGGTTGGCGCGCCGCCGAAATGTCCGACGACTATAGGGTCGTCCCCACGACCACGGGACTATGTTGGCCCGCCGCCGACTTGTCCGGCGACTATAGGGTCGTCCCCACGATCCCGGGCCTAGGTTCGCCAGCCGCCGTCATGTCCGACGACTTTAGGGTCGTCCCCACGGCCCCAAGACTAGATTGGCACACGACCGTCATGTCCGCCGACTACAGGGTCGTCCCCACGACCCCAGGACTAGATTGCCCGCCACCGTCATGTCCGACGACTATAGGGTCGTGCCTACCACCCCGGGGCTAGGTTGGCCAGGATCCGACATATCCGACGACTATAGGGTCGTCCCCACGACCCCGGGATTAGATTGGCCCGCCACCATCATGTCCGACGACTATAGGATCGTCCCCACGACCCCGGGACCAGGTTGGCCAGCCGCCGACATGTCCGACGACTACAGGGTCGTCCACACGACCCCCGGACTAGATTGCCGGCCACCGTCATGTCCGACGACTATAAGGTCGTCTCCAAGACCCCGGGACTAGGTTGGCCCGCCGCCGACTTGTCCGACGACTATAGGGTCGTCCCCACGACCACGGGCCAAAGTTGCCAAGCCGCCGACATGTCCGACGACTATAGGGTCGTCCCCACGACCCCGCGACTAGATTGGCCCGCCACCGACTTGTCCGACGACTATAGGGGCGTCCCCACAACCCCGGGACTAGGTTGGCCAGCCGCCGACATGTCCGACGACTATAGGGTGGTCCCCACGACCCCGGGACTAGGTTGGCCCGCCACCATCATGTCCGACGACTATAGGGTCGGCCCCATGACCCCAGGAATAGGATGACCCGCCGCCGACTTGTCCGACGACTATAGGATCGTCCCCACGACCCAGGGACTAGATTGGCCCGCCACCGTCATGTCCGACGACTATAGCGTCGTCCCCACGACCCCGGGATTAGGTTGGCGCGCCGCCGACTTGTCCGGCGACTATAGGGTCGTCCCCACGATCCCGGGCCTAGGTTCGCCAGCCGCCGTCATGTCCGACGACTTTAGGGTCGTCCCCACGGCCCCAAGACTAGATTGGCACACGACCGTCATGTCCGCCGACTACAGGGTCGTCCCCACGACCCCAGGACTAGATTGCCCCGCCACCGTCATGTCCGACGACTATAGGGTCGTGCCCACCACCCCGGGACTAGGTTGGCCAGGATCCGACATATCCGACGACTATAGGGTCGTCCCCACGACCCCGCGACTAGATTGGCCCGCCACCGTCATGTCCGACGACTATAGGGTCGTCCCCACGACCATGGGACTAGGTTGGCCCGCCGCAGACTTGTCCGGCGACTATAGGGTCGTCCCCACGATCCCGGGCCTAGGTTCGCCAGCCGTCGTCATGTCCGACGACTTTAAGGTCGTCCCCACGGCCCCAAGACTAGATTGGCCCACGACCGTCATGTCCGCCGACTACAGGGTCGTCCCCACGACCCCAGGACTAGATTGCCTCGCCACCGTCATGTCCGACGACTATAGGGTCGTCCCAACGATCACGGGCCAAAGCTGGCCAGCCGCCGACATGTCCGACGACTATAGGGTCGTCCCCACGACCCCGGGACTAGATTGGCCCGCCACCGTCATTTCCGACGACTATAGGGTCGTCCCCTCGGCCCCAGGAATAGGATGACCCGCCGCCGACTTGTCCGACGACTATAGGATCGTCCCCACGACCCAGGGACTAGATTGGCCCGCCACCGTCATGTCCGACGACTATAGCGTAGTCCCCACGACCCCGGGATTAGGCTGGCGCGCCGCCGACTTGTCCGGCGACTATAGGGTCGTCCCCACGATCCCGGGCCTAGGTTCGCCAGCCGCCGTCATGTCCGACGACTTTAGGGTCGTCCCCACGGCCCCAAGACTAGATTGGCACACGACCGTCATGTCCGCCGACTACAGGGTCGTCCCCACGACCCCAGGACTAGATTGCCCCGCCACCGTCATGTCCGACGACTATAGGGTCGTGCCCACCACCCCGGGACTAGGTTGGCCAGGATCCGACATATCCGACGACTATAGGGTCGTCCCCACGACCCCGCGACTAGATTGGCCCGCCACCGTCATGTCCGACGACTATAGGGTCGTCCCCACGACCATGGGACTAGGTTGGCCCGCCGCAGACTTGTCCGGCGACTATAGGGTCGTCCCCACGATCCCGGGCCTAGGTTCGCCAGCCGTCGTCATGTCCGACGACTTTAGGATCGTCCCCACGGCCCCAAGACTAGATTGGCCCACGACCGTCATGTCCGCCGACTACAGGGTCGTCCCCACGACCCCAGGACTAGATTGCCTCGCCACCGTCATGTCCGACGACTATAGGGTCGTCCCAACGATCACGGGCCAAAGCTGGCCAGCCGCCGACATGTCCGACGACTATAGGGTCGTCCCCACGACCCCGGGACTAGATTGGCCCGCCACCGTCATTTCCGACGACTATAGGGTCGTCCCCTCGGCCCCAGGAATAGGATGACCCGCCGCCGACTTGTCCGACGACTATAGGATCGTCCCCACGACCCAGGGACTAGATTGGCCCGCCACCGTCATGTCCGACGACTATAGCGTCGTCCCCACGACCCCGGGATTAGGCTGGCGCGCCGCCGACTTGTCCGGCGACTATAGGGTCGTCCCCACGATCCCGGGCCTAGGTTCGCCAGCCGCCGTCATGTCCGACGACTTTAGGGTCGTCCCCACGGCCCCAAGACTAGATTGGCACACGACCGTCATGTCCGCCGACTACAGGGTCGTCCCCACGACCCCAGGACTAGATTGCCCCGCCACCGTCATGTCCGACGACTATAGGGTCGTGCCCACCACCCCGGGACTAGGTTGGCCAGGATCCGACATATCCGACGACTATAGGGTCGTCCCCACGACCCCGGGACTAGATTGGCCCGCCACCATCATGTCCGACGACTATAGGATCGTCCCCACGACCCCGGGACTAGGTTGGCCCGCCGCCGACTTGTCGGACGACTATAGGGTCGCCCCCACGACCCCGGGACCAGGTTGGCCAGCCGCCGAAATGTCCGACGACTATACGGTCGTCCCCACGACCACGGGACGAGGTTGGCCCGCCGCCGACTTGTCCGACGACTATAGGGTCGTCCCCACGACCCCGGGACTAGATTGGCCCGCCACCATCATGTCCGACGACTATAGGGTCATGCCTACCACCCCGGGACTAGGTTGGCCCGCGGCCGACTTGTCCTACGACTATAGGGTCGTGCCTACCACCCCGGGACTAGGTTGGCCAGCATTCGACATATCCGACGACTATAGGGTCGTCCCCACGATCCCGGGCCTAGATTGGCCGGCCACCATCATGTCCGACGACTATAGGGTCGTCCCCACGACCCCGGGACCAGATTGGCCCGCCACCATCATGTCCGTCGACTATAGGGTCGTCCCCACGACCCCGGGACTAGGTTGGCCCGCCGCCGACTTGTTCGACGACTATAGGGTCGTCCCCACGACCCCGGGACTAGATTGGCCCGCCACCATCATGTCCGACGACTATAGGGTCGTCCCCACGACCCCGGGACTAGGTTGGCACGCCGCCGAAATGTCCGACGACTATAGGGTCGTCCCCACGACCCCGGGGCTAGATTGGCCAGCCGCCGACATTTCCGACGACTATAGGGTCGTCCCCACGACCCCGGGACTAGATTGGCCCGCTACCGTCATGTCCGACGAATATAGGGTCGTCCCCACGGCCCTGGGACTAGACTGGCCCGCCACCGTCATGTCCGACGACTATAGGATCGTCCCCACGACTACGGGCCAAAGTTGGCCAGCCGCCGACATGTCCGACGACCATTTTGTCGTCCCCACGGCCCCGGGACTAGATTGGCCCGCCACCGACTTCTCCGACGACTATAGGGTCGTCCCCACAACCCCGGGGCTAGATTGGCCCGCCACCGTCATGTCCGACGACTATACGGTCGACCCCACGGCCACGGGACTAGGTTGGCCCGCCGCCGACTTGTCCGACGACTATAGGGTGGTCCCCACGACCCCGGGACTAGGTTGGCCCGCCGCCAACTCGTCCGACGACTATAGGGTCGGCCCCACGACCCCGGGACTAGGTTGGCCCGCCGCCGAATTGTGCGACGACTATAGGATCGTCCCCACGACCCCGGGACTCGGTTGGCCCGCCGCCGACTTGTCCGACGACTATAGGATCGTCCCCACGGCCCTGGGACTAGACTGGCCCGCCACCGTCATGTCCGACGACTATAGGGTCGTCCCCTCGGCCCCAGGAATAGGATGACCCGCCGCCGACTTGTCCGACGACTATAGGATCGTCCCCACGACCCAGGGACTAGATTGGCCCGCCACCGTCATGTCCGACGACTATAGGGTCGTCCCCACGACCCCGGGATTAGGTTGGCGCGCCGCCGAAATGTCCGACGACTATAGGGTCGTCCCCACGACCACGGGACTAGGTTGGCCCGCCGCAGACTTGTCCGACGACTATAGGGTCGTCCCCACGACCACGGGGCTAGATTGGCCCGCCACCGTCATGTCCGCCGATTATAGGGTCGTCCCCACGACCACGGGCCAAAGCTCGCCAGCCGCCGACATGTCCGACGTCTATAGGGTCGTCCCCACGACCCCGGGACTAGGTTGGCCAGCCACCATCATGTTCGACGACTATAGGGTCGTCCCCACGACCCCGGGACTAGGTTGGCCTGCCGCCGACTTGTCCGACGACTATAGGGTCGTCCCTCCCACCCCGGAAGTAGGTTGGCCCGCCGCCGACATGTCCGACGACTATAGGGTCGTCCCCACGACGCCGGGACTAGGTTGGCCAGCCGCCGACATGTCCGACGACTTTAGGGTCGTCCCCACGGCCCCAAGACTAGATTGGCCCACGACCGTCATGTCCGCCGACTACAGGGTCGTCCCCACGACCCAGGGACTAGATTGGCCCGCCACCGTCATGTCCGACGACTATAGGGTCGTCCCCACGACCACGGGACTAGGTTGGCCCGCCGCAGACTTGTCCGGCGACTATAGGGTCGTCCCCACGATCCCGGGCCTAGGTTCGCCAGCCGCCGTCATGTCCGACGACTTTAGGGTCGTCCCCACTGCCCCAAGACTAGATTGGCCCACGACCGTCATGTCCGCCGACTACAGGGTCGTCCCCACGACCCCAGGACTAGATTGCCTCGCCACCGTCATGTCCGACGACTATAGGGTCGTCCCAACGATCACGGGCCAAAGTTGGTCAGCCGCCGACATGTTCGACGACTATAGGGTCGTCCCCACGATCCCGGGACTAGATTGGCCCGCCACCGTCATGTCCGACGACTATAGGGTCGTCCCCTCGGCCCCAGGAATAGGATGACCCGCCGCCGACTTGTCCGACGACTATAGGGTCGTCCCCACGACCCAGGGACTAGATTGGCCCGCCACCGTCATGTCCGACGACTATAGCGTCGTCCCCACGACCCCGGGATTAGGTTGGCGCGCCGCCGAAATGTCCGACGACTATAGGGTCGTCCCCACGACCACGGGACTATGTTGGCCCGCCGCCGACTTGTCCGGCGACTATAGGGTCGTCCCCACGATCCCGGGCCTAGGTTCGCCAGCCGCCGTCATGTCCGACGACTTTAGGGTCGTCCCCACGGCCCCAAGACTAGATTGGCACACGACCGTCATGTCCGCCGACTACAGGGTCGTCCCCACGACCCCAGGACTAGATTGCCCGCCACCGTCATGTCCGACGACTATAGGGTCGTGCCTACCACCCCGGGGCTAGGTTGGCCAGGATCCGACATATCCGACGACTATAGGGTCGTCCCCACGACCCCGGGATTAGATTGGCCCGCCACCATCATGTCCGACGACTATAGGATCGTCCCCACGACCCCGGGACCAGGTTGGCCAGCCGCCGACATGTCCGACGACTACAGGGTCGTCCACACGACCCCCGGACTAGATTGCCGGCCACCGTCATGTCCGACGACTATAAGGTCGTCTCCAAGACCCCGGGACTAGGTTGGCCCGCCGCCGACTTGTCCGACGACTATAGGGTCGTCCCCACGACCACGGGCCAAAGTTGCCAAGCCGCCGACATGTCCGACGACTATAGGGTCGTCCCCACGACCCCGCGACTAGATTGGCCCGCCACCGACTTGTCCGACGACTATAGGGGCGTCCCCACAACCCCGGGACTAGGTTGGCCAGCCGCCGACATGTCCGACGACTATAGGGTGGTCCCCACGACCCCGGGACTAGGTTGGCCCGCCACCATCATGTCCGACGACTATAGGGTCGGCCCCATGACCCCAGGAATAGGATGACCCGCCGCCGACTTGTCCGACGACTATAGGATCGTCCCCACGACCCAGGGACTAGATTGGCCCGCCACCGTCATGTCCGACGACTATAGCGTCGTCCCCACGACCCCGGGATTAGGTTGGCGCGCCGCCGACTTGTCCGGCGACTATAGGGTCGTCCCCACGATCCCGGGCCTAGGTTCGCCAGCCGCCGTCATGTCCGACGACTTTAGGGTCGTCCCCACGGCCCCAAGACTAGATTGGCACACGACCGTCATGTCCGCCGACTACAGGGTCGTCCCCACGACCCCAGGACTAGATTGCCCCGCCACCGTCATGTCCGACGACTATAGGGTCGTGCCCACCACCCCGGGACTAGGTTGGCCAGGATCCGACATATCCGACGACTATAGGGTCGTCCCCACGACCCCGCGACTAGATTGGCCCGCCACCGTCATGTCCGACGACTATAGGGTCGTCCCCACGACCATGGGACTAGGTTGGCCCGCCGCAGACTTGTCCGGCGACTATAGGGTCGTCCCCACGATCCCGGGCCTAGGTTCGCCAGCCGTCGTCATGTCCGACGACTTTAAGGTCGTCCCCACGGCCCCAAGACTAGATTGGCCCACGACCGTCATGTCCGCCGACTACAGGGTCGTCCCCACGACCCCAGGACTAGATTGCCTCGCCACCGTCATGTCCGACGACTATAGGGTCGTCCCAACGATCACGGGCCAAAGCTGGCCAGCCGCCGACATGTCCGACGACTATAGGGTCGTCCCCACGACCCCGGGACTAGATTGGCCCGCCACCGTCATTTCCGACGACTATAGGGTCGTCCCCTCGGCCCCAGGAATAGGATGACCCGCCGCCGACTTGTCCGACGACTATAGGATCGTCCCCACGACCCAGGGACTAGATTGGCCCGCCACCGTCATGTCCGACGACTATAGCGTAGTCCCCACGACCCCGGGATTAGGCTGGCGCGCCGCCGACTTGTCCGGCGACTATAGGGTCGTCCCCACGATCCCGGGCCTAGGTTCGCCAGCCGCCGTCATGTCCGACGACTTTAGGGTCGTCCCCACGGCCCCAAGACTAGATTGGCACACGACCGTCATGTCCGCCGACTACAGGGTCGTCCCCACGACCCCAGGACTAGATTGCCCCGCCACCGTCATGTCCGACGACTATAGGGTCGTGCCCACCACCCCGGGACTAGGTTGGCCAGGATCCGACATATCCGACGACTATAGGGTCGTCCCCACGACCCCGCGACTAGATTGGCCCGCCACCGTCATGTCCGACGACTATAGGGTCGTCCCCACGACCATGGGACTAGGTTGGCCCGCCGCAGACTTGTCCGGCGACTATAGGGTCGTCCCCACGATCCCGGGCCTAGGTTCGCCAGCCGTCGTCATGTCCGACGACTTTAGGATCGTCCCCACGGCCCCAAGACTAGATTGGCCCACGACCGTCATGTCCGCCGACTACAGGGTCGTCCCCACGACCCCAGGACTAGATTGCCTCGCCACCGTCATGTCCGACGACTATAGGGTCGTCCCAACGATCACGGGCCAAAGCTGGCCAGCCGCCGACATGTCCGACGACTATAGGGTCGTCCCCACGACCCCGGGACTAGATTGGCCCGCCACCGTCATTTCCGACGACTATAGGGTCGTCCCCTCGGCCCCAGGAATAGGATGACCCGCCGCCGACTTGTCCGACGACTATAGGATCGTCCCCACGACCCAGGGACTAGATTGGCCCGCCACCGTCATGTCCGACGACTATAGCGTCGTCCCCACGACCCCGGGATTAGGCTGGCGCGCCGCCGACTTGTCCGGCGACTATAGGGTCGTCCCCACGATCCCGGGCCTAGGTTCGCCAGCCGCCGTCATGTCCGACGACTTTAGGGTCGTCCCCACGGCCCCAAGACTAGATTGGCACACGACCGTCATGTCCGCCGACTACAGGGTCGTCCCCACGACCCCAGGACTAGATTGCCCCGCCACCGTCATGTCCGACGACTATAGGGTCGTGCCCACCACCCCGGGACTAGGTTGGCCAGGATCCGACATATCCGACGACTATAGGGTCGTCCCCACGACCCCGGGACTAGATTGGCCCGCCACCATCATGTCCGACGACTATAGGATCGTCCCCACGACCCCGGGACTAGGTTGGCCCGCCGCCGACTTGTCGGACGACTATAGGGTCGCCCCCACGACCCCGGGACCAGGTTGGCCAGCCGCCGAAATGTCCGACGACTATACGGTCGTCCCCACGACCACGGGACGAGGTTGGCCCGCCGCCGACTTGTCCGACGACTATAGGGTCGTCCCCACGACCCCGGGACTAGATTGGCCCGCCACCATCATGTCCGACGACTATAGGGTCATGCCTACCACCCCGGGACTAGGTTGGCCCGCGGCCGACTTGTCCTACGACTATAGGGTCGTGCCTACCACCCCGGGACTAGGTTGGCCAGCATTCGACATATCCGACGACTATAGGGTCGTCCCCACGATCCCGGGCCTAGATTGGCCGGCCACCATCATGTCCGACGACTATAGGGTCGTCCCCACGACCCCGGGACCAGATTGGCCCGCCACCATCATGTCCGTCGACTATAGGGTCGTCCCCACGACCCCGGGACTAGGTTGGCCCGCCGCCGACTTGTTCGACGACTATAGGGTCGTCCCCACGACCCCGGGACTAGATTGGCCCGCCACCATCATGTCCGACGACTATAGGGTCGTCCCCACGACCCCGGGACTAGGTTGGCACGCCGCCGAAATGTCCGACGACTATAGGGTCGTCCCTACCAGCCCGGTACTAGGTTGGCCAGCCGCCGACATGTGCGACGTCTATAGGGTCGTCCCCACGACCCCGGGGCTAGATTGGCCCGCCAACGTCATGTCCGACGACTGTAGGGTCGTCCCCACGACCCCGGGTCTACATTGGCCCGCCACCATCATGTCCGACGACTATAGGATCGTCCCCACGACCCCGGGAGTAGGTTGGCCCGCCGCCGACTTGTCCGACGACTATTGGGTCGTCCCCACGACCCCGGTACCAGGTTGGCCAGCCGCCGACATGTCCGACGACTATACGGTCGTCCCCAGGACCACGGGACTGGGTTGGCCCGCCGCCAACTTGTCCGACGACTATAGGGTCGTCCCCACGACCCCGGGACTATATTGGCCCCTCACCGTCATGTCCGACGACATTAGGGTCGTCCCACGACCACGGGCCAAAGTTGGCAAGCCGCCGACATGTCCGACGACTATAGGGTCGTCCCCACGACCCCGGGACTACATTGGCCCCCCACCGTCATGTCCGACGACATTAGGGTCGTCCCACGACCACGGGCCAAAGTTGGCAAGCCGCCGACATGTCCGACGACTATAGGGTCGTCCCCACGACCCCGGGACTAGATTGGCCCGCCACCGTCATGTCCGACGACTATAGGGTCGTCCCCACGGCCCCGAGACTAGATTGGCCCACGACCGTCATGTCCGACGACTACAGGGTCGTCCCCACGACCCCAGGACTAGATTGCCCCGCCACCATCATGTCCGACGACTATAGTGTCGTCCCCACGACCCCGGGACTACATTGGCCCGCCACCATCATGTCCGACGACTATAGGGTCGTCCCCACGATCCCGGGACTAGATTGGCCAGCCGCCGGCATGTGCGACGTCTATAGGGTCGTCCCCACGACCCCGGGGCTAGATTGGCCCGCCACCGTCATGTCCGACGACTGTAGGGTCGTCCCCACGACCCCGGGACTACATTGGCCCGCCACCATCATGTCCGACGACTATAGGGTCGTCCCCACGATCCCGGGACTAGATTGGCCCGCCACCAACATATCCGACGAGTATAGGGTCGTCTCCACGACCCCGGGACTAGGTAGGCCCGCCGCCAACATGTCCGACGACAATCGGGTCGTCCCCACGACCCCAGGACTAGATAGGCCCGCCACCATCATATCCGACGACTATAGGGTCGTCTCCACGACCCCGGGACTAGGTTGGCCAGCCGCCGTCTTGTCCGACGACTATAGGGTCGTCCCCACGACCCCGGGACTATATTGGCCCCCCACCGTCATGTCCGACGACATTAGGGTCGTCCCACGACCACGGGCCAAAGTTGGCAAGCCGCCGACATGTCCGACGACTATAGGGTCGTCCCCACGACCCCGGGACTATATTGGCCCCCCACCGTCATGTCCGACGACATTAGGGTCGTCCCACGACCACGGGCCAAAGTTGGCAAGCCGCCGACATGTCCGACGACTATAGGGTCGTCCCCACGACCCCAGGACTAGATTGCCCCGCCACCGTCATGTCCGACGACTATAGGGTCGTCCCCACGATCCCGGGCCTAGGTTGGCCAGCCGCCGTCATGTCCGACGACTATAGGGTCGTCCCCACGGCCCCGAGACTAGATTGGCCCACGACCGTCATGTCCGACGACTACAGGGTCGTCCCCACGACCCCAGGACTAGATTGCCCCGCCACCATCATGTCCGACGACTATAGGGTCGTCCCCACGACCCCGGGACTAGGTTGGCGCGCCGCCGAAATGCCCGACGACTATAGGGTCGTCCCCACGACCCCGGGCCTACGTTGGCCCGCCGCCGACATGTCAGACGTCTATAGGGTCGTCTTCAAGACCACGGGCCAAAGTTGGCCCGCCGCCGACTTGTCCGACGACTATAGGGTCGTCCCCACGACCCCAGGACTAGATTGGCCCGCCACCGTCATGTCCGACGACTATAGGGTCGTCCCCACGACCCCGGGACTACATAGGCCCGCCACCATCATGTCCGACGACTATAGGATCGTCCCCACGACCCCGGGACTAGGTTGGCCCGCCGCCGACTAGTCCGACGACTATAGGGTCGTCCCCACGACCCCGGTACCAGGTTGGCCAGCTGCCGTCATGTCCGACGACTATAGGGTCGTCCCCACGGCCCCGAGACTAGATTGGCCCACGACCGTCATGTTCGACGACTATAGGGTCGTCCCCACGATCCCGGGACTAGATTGGCCCGCCACCGTCATGTCCGACGACTATAGGGTCGTCCCCTCGGCCCCAGGAATAGGATGACCCGCCGCCGACTTGTCCGACGACTATAGGGTCGTCCCCACGACCACGGGACTATGTTGGCCCGCCGCCGACTTGTCCGGCGACTATAGGGTCGTCCCCACGATCCCGGGCCTAGGTTCGCCAGCCGCCAACATGTCCGACGACAATAGGGTCGTCCCCACGACCCCAGGACTAGATTGGCCCGCCACCATCATATCCGACGACTATAGGGTCGTCCCCACGACCCCGGGACTAGATTGGCCCGCCACCATCCTGTCCGACGACTATAGGGTCGTCCCCACGAACCCAGGACTAGATTGCCCCGCCACCGTCATGTCCGACGACTATAGGGTCGTCCCCACGATCCCGGGCCTAGGTTGGCCAGCCGCCGTCATGTCCGACGACTATAGGGTCGTCCCCTCGGCCCCAGGAATAGGATGACCCGCCGCCGACTTGTCCGACGACTATAGGGTCGTCCCCACGACCACGGGACTATGTTGGCCCGCCGCCGACTTGTCCGACGACTATAGCGTCGTCCCCACGACCCCGGGATTAGGTTGGCGCGCCGCCGAAATGTCCGACGACTATAGGGTCGTCCCCACGACCACGGGACTATGTTGGCCCGCCGCCGACTTGTCCGGCGACTATAGGGTCGTCCCCACGATCCCGGGCCTAGGTTCGCCAGCCGCCGTCATGTCCGACGACTTTAGGGTCGTCCCCACGGCCCCAAGACTAGATTGGCACACGACCGTCATGTCCGCCGACTACAGGGTCGTTCCCACGACCCCAGGACTAGATTGCCCCGCCACCGTCATGTCCGACGACTATAGGGTCGTGCCCACCACCCCGGGACTAGGTTGGCCAGGATCCGACATATCCGACGACTATAGGGTCGTCCCCACGACCCCGGGACTAGATTGGCCCGCCACCATCATGTCCGACGACTATTGGGTTGTCCCCACGAACCCGGGACTAGATTGGCCCGCCACCATCATGTCCGACGACTATAGGGTCATGCCTACCACCCCGGGACTAGGTTGGCCCGCGGCCGACTTGTCCTACGACTATAGGGTCGTGCCTACCACCCCGGGACTAGGTTGGCTAGCATCCGACATATCCGACGACTATAGGGTCGTCCCCACGATCCCGGGCCTAGATTGGCCGGCCACCATCATGTCCGACGACTATAGGGTCGTCCCCACGACCCCGGGACCAGATTGGCCCGCCACCATCATGTCCGACGACTATAGGGTCGTCCCCACGACCCCGCGACTAGATTGGCCCACCACCGACTTGTCCGACGACTATAGGATCGTCCCCACGACTACGGTCCAAAGTTGGCCAGTCGCCGACATGTCCGACGACCATTGGGTCGTCCCCACGATCCCGGGCCTAGATTGGCCGGCCACCATCATGTCCGACGACTATAGGGTCGTCCCCACGACCCCCGCACTAGATTGCCCCGCCACCGTCATGTCCGACGATTATATGGTCGACTCCACGAACCCGGGACTAGGTTGGCCCGCCGCCGAAATGTCCGACGACTATAGGGTCGTCCCCACGACCCCGGGCCTACGTTGGCCCGCCGCCGACATGTCAGACGTCTATAGGGTCGTCTTCAAGACCACGGGCCAAAGTTGGCCCGCCGCCGACATATCCGACGACTATAGGGTCGTCCCCACGATCCCGGGCCTAGATTGGCCGGCCACCATCATGTCCGACGACTATAGGGTCGTCCCCACGACCCTGGGCATACGTTGGCCCGCCGCCGTCATGTCCGACGACTGTAGGGTCGTCCCCACGATCCCGGGACTAGGTTGGCCAGCCGCCGACATGTTCGACGACTATAGGTTCGTCCCTACGACCCTGGGCATACGTTGGCCCGCCGCCGTCATGTCCGACGACTGTAGGGTCGTCCCCACGATCCCGGGACTAGGTTGGCCAGCCGCCGACTTGTTCGACGACTATAGGGTCGTCCCCACGACCCCGGGACTAGATTGGCCCGCCGCCGACTTGTTCGACGACTATAGGGTCGTCCCCACGACCCCAGGACTAGATTGCCCCGCCACCGTCATGTCCGACGACTATAGGTTCGTCCCTACGACCCTGGGCATACGTTGGCCCGCCGCCGTCATGTCCGACGACTGTAGGGTCGTCCCCACGATCCCGGGACTAGGTTGGCCAGCCGCCGACTTGTCCGACGACTATAGGGTCGTCCCCACGACCCCGGGACTAGATTGGCCTGCCACCGTCATGTCCGACGACTATAGGATCGTCCCCACGACCCCGGGACTAGATTGGCCCGCCGCCGACTTGTTCGACGACTATAGGGTCGTCCCCACGACCCCAGGACTAGATTGCCCCGCCACCGTCATGTCCGACGACTATAGGGTCGTCCCCACGATCCCGGGCCTAGGTTGGCCAGCCGCCGTCATGTCCGACGACTATAGGGTCGTCCCCATGGCCCCGAGACTAGATTGGCCCACGACCGTCATGTCCGACGACTACAGGGTCGTCCCCACGACCCCAGGACTAGATTGCCCCGCCACCATCATGTCCGACGACTATAGGGTCGTCCCCACGACCCCGGGACTAGGTTGGCGCGCCGCCGAAATGTCCGACGACTATAGGGTCGTCCCCACGACCCCGGGCCTACGTTGGCCCGCCGCCGACATGTCAGACGTCTATAGGGTCGTCTTCAAGACCACGGGCCAAAGTTGGCCCGCCGCCGACTTGTCCGACGACTATAGGGTCGTCCCCACGACCGTCATGTCCGACGACTATAGGGTCGTCCCCACGACCCCGGGACTAGATTGGTACCCCACCGTCATGGCCGACGACATTAGGGTCGTTCCACGACCACCGGCCTACGTTGGCCCGCCGCCGACATGTCCGACGACTATAGGGTCGTCCCCAAGACCACGGGCCAAAGTTGGCCAGCCGCCGACATGTCCGACGACTATAGGGTCGTCCCCACGACCCCGGGACTAGATTGGCCCGCCACCATCATGTCCGACGACTATAGGGTCGTCCCCACGACCCCGGGATTAGGTTGGCGCGCCGCCGAAATGTCCGACGACTATAGGGTCGTCCCCACGACCCCAGGACTAGATTGGCTCACGACCGTCATGTCCGCCGACTACAGGGACGTCCCCACGACCCCAGGACTAGATTGCCCCGCCACCGACATGTCCGACGACTATTTTTTTTTTTTTTTTTTTTAAGAGGGGGAAAATGCATTACGCATACCCCGACGCTTGATGTCGGGGTTATGTGGGACTCCCCGCCTGTAGACGGGATACCCACTAAAAACCCCCTCTGGTGGTCTCCACCAGGGGCCTCATGGCGGCGCCCGGAACTTCTGATGTAGTCCGTCGGGCGCCGCTATCATGTCTGATGAGGCCCCGCTAACACTCCCCACTCCCAATGTAGGGAGGGGGAAACCACCACCTGGGCTGCCACCCTGGGTTTTTAGGGTGGACGCCCCCGTCGTCCGACGGTGCACCCCGTGTCTAGCGGGGTGCCGCGTGCCGCTAAATAGAACTTAATCCTACGCCTATATATTTCTTAAGAGCTAAATTAAAATATATATACATACTAAAATAAAACTCTACAAACTAGGTAAAATCACGCGGGCGGTTCCCGTCATGGGGACACCACTGGTACGTAGGGTAACACCCCTCCCACGCTATCAGCGGGGGCCGACCCTCTTTCTCTTCCTGCCGAGTCTGAGACGCGTGCGAGCCCTATTGGCCGCGGCCTCACGGGCCAGGCGTCCACGCTCAGCTCGCAGGAGGCGGTCGGCCTCTGCGTCCGCTACCTGGCGGGCCCCCATGACGGAGGCCGCAAATCCCTTAAAGGCGGCCCACTTCTCCGGGGAGGACGTGGCAAGGGGCACCAACGTGGAGACTTCCACCGGTGTCCCCAGGCCGGCGGCCAGCACCTCGCGCTGGGGGGCGAGCACCGGGCATGCGGTGAGCACGTGCTCCGCGTCATCCCGGGCCGGCCCGCAGTCCAGACACGCCTCGGAGGGTACCTTCCCGATTCGATGTTTGAATCAGTGGAAGCACCCGTGCCCACTCAGCAATTGCATGGACCAAAAGTCCGAAATTACTGAGGGGCCCGAGGCGTCGACGAAAGTACTGACCGCGGGGATAAGGCGTCTCACCCACCCGGTGGGTGGGGACCTATCCCACTCGGCCTGCCACTCCTCCATAGCAGCTGCCAGAGCAGCTGCTTTATGGAGGTGGGCCCGCGTTTTTAAAATCGCCGGATCGCCGCCAAGGGTGGGGTCATCCCTATCTCGCGCTTTCGCGCAAAAAATCACGCGCCCCATTTTGGCCTTGATGTACAGCGGCATTCGCCCTGCTAAAACGCAGAGCGAGGCAAAGGACACAGTCCTATATGCCGCTGTACATCGGATCAGGGCCGTGCGCTGAGCACGACGGAGGATGGCACATGGCCCCTCCTTGTCCAGCGCCACGGCCCAGACCGGCGATCCGTATAAAACAACGGACTCCCACACCGAGTAATACAGTTTTTGGGCGTGGACGGATGGGCCCCTCGTGTTAGGGAGGATCGCCGAGAGTGCTCCCGAAACCCTATCCGCCCTTGCGGAGACCTCCCCCAAATGGGTCCGATAATTGCGGAGGCAGTCAAAAACTACCCCCAAATACCGGACCTTGGCCGCCGTGGTGACGTCGGCGTCCAGGATCCGAAGGCTAACCGTCTTCTGGATCCTGTGGCCAGTCAGGAGGATGGCCTCCGTTTTTTCTGCTGCCAAGGAAAGGCCGGTTTTCCTAAACCAAGCTCCAATCCTCGGCAGCACGGAAGCCATCAGCGACCTGACCTGGGAGAGGTCTCTACCCGAAAACAACATGGCGAGGTCGTCGGCGTATGCGATCGCACGCACCGACATGGCCCCGCCCATCTCCGCGATGAGGCGATTTATCTCGGTGAGGAGTCCGTCATAAACGAGGTTCCACAGAAAGGGCCCTAAAACGGACCCCTGTGGAACCCCGGCGAATATGGCACGGACCACGGTGCCCTCGTAAGAGTGCACCGTGATCCCGCGATTATTAAAATAATCCGCGAGGAGCGCCCGAACGTGTCGATCTACCCCTCTCCTACTCAACTCGTCCAGAACAACGTCCCAGCGAAGGGTGTTGAATGCGTTCTGGACGTCGAACGAGAGGAGGAGGCAGATTCTGTTTCTGGCCCTGGAGTCTTCGGCAAACCGAGCTACCTCGGTGGCCGCCTCCATGGTGCCGACACCACGGCGGAAACCATACTGGTTCGGGTGAAAAGGATCCCTGCCGAGCTGGAATTCCAGGATCTCCTTCATGACGTACTCCCAGACCTTTGATAAGGCTGGGAGTATGGAGATCGGCCTGTAGGCCCTCGGGCTTAGGGGATCCTTACCCGGCTTCGGGATCAAGATGACTCTTGCCATCTTCCACGAAGCCGGGATTACACCCCGCACCAGTGTGTCGGACACCATCTCGCGTATCAACTCTTTATTAGCCCTGGCCACACAGGCCACGACCCCCGACGGGACTCTATCGAGTCCGGGGGCCTTATTGGGCTTGATACGCGAGAGGGCACTATCGACCTGCTCGGGCGTCACCTCCGGGATCGCTCTCCAGTACGAGGAGAGGGGTAGCATGGAGGGGGGGGGCCTGCGTACGCAATGGCCCAACCGTTGGTGTGGGGGAAGGAGGAGGGAGAGGGGGGGGGGGCGGGGCGGTGGCAAACAGGGTATCAACAACCCTGCCCACCTGCTCCCGCGTCAAAACCATATTTGGTTTACGCCCCCCCAACCTAGCCGTAACTATTTTATATGGCTTCCCCCACGGATCGGCGTCCACCGTACCATACAGCTCCCTCCAGAGCCCCTCCTTGGAGCGCCAGATCAGGATCTGAACTGAACGCCTAGCCAAGGAGAAGTCCCGCCTCAGTTGTTCGAGGCGGGGGGAGGAAGGATCTAATTTCGTCCGGCTTCTCTGGAGCAGCCTACGGGCACGGTGCATCGCCTTTCTGGCCTCAGCGATGTCCGCGTTCCACCAACGGTTGGGCTTCCGGGTCCCCCGAGGAAGACACCTCTTCCTGAGGACCCGGGCACTAACCCTGTTACAGCCGCGGTTAAACGCGCCGCTTCGCGATGATTTAAATGTGCGTGCGAGAGCGTATAAACACGGTGACGCACCGTTCGTCAAGAACGGTTACGCGCGTCACACGTTTTTGCACGGCTCGAGCGTTCGATTTCGGAGAATCCGGCAGTTAGTGCTCAGAACTCCTGACTAAGATATACACGCTCTCGCACGCACCAAAACATCGTTCTTTGTCGCCCCGCGACCCAACAGTTTAAAGACTGTTTAAACGGCCCTTCGAGCCATTCGCGCCCAGCGCCCATTGTACATAGCTTTGTACATAGTTTCCGTTGCGTGTTTTGTGAGTCGTGTTTGTTTCGTGAACTTTCTGTGGAGTGCTCGTATTTACTGTTAACGACGCCCACTTTCGGCCAATAAACGTGCCGTCACTGAACGTTTGGAGTGCATCCCTTCCCTGGCCTGTCCCAGTGGCAATCCACACCGCCTCCACCAGGCAATAGAATAAACATTTGGTCCTTCGAGCCGGAGTGCCGTGAAGGATGGCTCCAACGAACCGGGATGGAGACGAGGAGACTACTCCGACATCAGCTCCAAGATGGCAGGCACTAGTGAAGGAGATTCGCCTGCTCCTCCAGGGATCGGTTCGCCTTCTCGCCAACTTTAAGAAGATGGGGAAGGCGAAATTCACGGAGGAGAATGCGGAAGACCGCCTGGCTAAGCTGACCGAGACGTGGGCCCGGTGCGAGGCCCTCAACCTAGAGCTGGAGCTCCTGCTTCCTGACGCCGAGAGGGCGGCGTGCCCCTTCGTCGCGCAGGAGGAGTTCGTCCGGGCGGAGGACGAGTACTGGGCAGCGCGGGACTTTCTGCGGGAGATCATCCGCTCATTCAAGACGCTGCCACCTTCGGGAACGTCGGAGCCGACCAGCGGGGAGTCCAGCAAAGGCCTGGCGCGCCTTCCGCACATCGCGTTACCGAAGTTCACCGGTGAGTACACGGAGTGGCCGAGTTTCCGCGATTTGTTCACGTCGTTGGTCATCGGCAACGCGACCCTCAGCGACACGACGCGGCTGCAATATCTGCAGTCGGCGGTGGAGGGTCAGGCGGCCGAGACGATCGCCCATATTACCATCACGGAGGCCAATTTCGGCACCGCGTGGGCCCTCATGACCCAAGAGTACGAAAACAAACGTGCGATCGTCTCGGCACACCTGCGTGACCTTATCACCTTGCCGCCGATGGCGGCTGCGTCGGCCGAGGAGTTGAAGCGGTTGCGTGGCCCCACCAACCGAGCGCTCTCCCTCCTCGCCAACCTCGGTCGCCCCACCGAGCATTGGGATGACATCATCGTCGCTCTGACGACGATGAAGCTCGATCCCGAGCTGATAGAGGAGTGGGAGCTCTCTCTTGGCGTCAGCACCGACCCCCCCTCCTACGCGGAGCTAGATAGGTTTATGAAGGCACGAATTCAGTCGCTGGATGCCGCGCGACTCGCGAAACAAGCCGCCGCGCCCGATAAGACCAAAGCGGCGAAATCCTCGCTCGGGTCCGTCGCTCGGGTATGCGCCACGATCCCTGCGCCAGACCCTTCATCTTCCGGGACGAAGGCCCAGTGTCCTGTGTGTCGGGCGCGACACGCGTTATATCGATGCACCGCATTTAAGGCTCTCCGTCTCGAACAACGACGCGAACTCGCGGCAGACAAGCGCGTCTGCTTTAATTGCCTCGCGCCCGGCCACATGGCCCCGTCCTGCTCCGTCACAGCGTCGTGTTCGCGATGTGGCCGGCGGCATCACTCGCTGCTCCATCCAACGAATCCCGATGCGGCACGCGCGGCCGACGTGGCCACGGGCCCGTCGGGTAGCAACCCGGCCCCCGCAGCCGCGATCAATTCTATTGCATCGCCCACGAATACGGATGGTGCGCCAGTGCTGCTGGCCACCGCGCTTGTCGGCGTTCGGTCATCGGGCGGCGACGTGCTGACCATTCGTGCCCTGCTGGACCAGGGAGCACAGGTGTCCCTCGTGTCGGAGTCCGTGGTCCAGACGCTGCGGCTCCCACGGCAGGCCAACGCCATCAACTTCGTCGGCGCTCTGGACGGCAAATTGGGTACCTCGCAGGCGACGGTGAGGATGACCTTGACGCCGCTCACTGGTGCCCCCCCGGCTGCCATCACCATCACCGCCTATGTCGTGCCGAGGGTTTCGTCCTACGCTCCCGAGTGGACCCCGACCACGCAGCGAAAGGACTTCGCCGGCTTGGACTTCGCTGATCCAGATTCGTCGACCCGCCGCCCGATTGACCTGATCGTCGGCGCCGATTATTTCGGAGCACTGCTCCTCCCCGGGTTGCGTCGCGGATCCCCCTCGGCCCTGATTGCCCAACAGACGGTCTTTGGCTGGATCGTCTCCGGTCCGACCGGTCGTTCGCCTGCCGTCGGTGCGCTGCATCATGTGACGGCCCAGCCCGTCGCTGCGGAGGACGATATCCACGCGTTGTTGCGGAAATTTTGGGAGGTTGAAGAGGTCACGAGGCCAACGACCCTCGCCCCAGACGACGCGCGCTGCGAGCAGCACTTCGCGAGTACGCATTCACGGCGGGCGGACGGTCGGTACATCGTGCGACTCCCCCTGAAGGCCGGACATCCGCTCGATGTCGGCGATTCGCTGCCGCGCGCGACAGCGCTCTTGCGTTCGCTCGATCGGCGCCTCGCGAGGGACGCGACGCTGGAGAAGTCGTATCGCGAATTTCTTGCCGAGTACGAGGTGCTCGGGCATATGGAGGAGGTCGCCGTTCCTCACAGGGCCGACGCGTCCCCACGGCTGCTATATTTGCCTCATCACGCCGTCGTGAAGCGAACCCCCGGCGCGGACGCCAAGCTACGCGTCGTTTTCAACGCGTCGAGCCCGACGTCGAACGGGACCTCCCTCAACGATCACATGCTGGTCGGCCCAAAACTGCAGCGCGACATTATGGCCGTGCTTCTCCAGTGGCGCCTCCCTCGTTTCGCCCTCAAGGCCGACATCGAGAAGATGTACCGGCAGATCCTCGTGGACCCGAGCGACGCGAACCTACAGTGCATCCTGTGGCACCGTCACCCCAATAGCGAGCCCGCCACGTTTCGGCTTCGGACCGTTACTTACGGCACCGCCTCCGCGCCCTATCTAGCCATGCGTGTCCTGCAGCAGCTGGCCACCGACGAAGGAGGGCGATATCCCCGAGGGCGACAGATTCTCGGGACCCAATTCTACGTCGATGACGTTTTATTCGGGGCGGACGAGATCTCGTCGGCCCTCGCGGATCGCGACGAACTCTGCACTTTGCTCGCGCGGGGAGGGTTCGTGTTACGGAAGTGGGCGGCCAATCACCGGTCTCTGCTACCGGACTGCGCGACTTCGGCCACATCCGAGTCGCCGGTCCCCTGTGCCCCGGAGGGCTCGGATTTACATTCGGTTCTGGGGATTCATTGGATTCCCCAGGCGGACGCGTTCCGCTACTTGATTGGCCCCCCATCCGTCCCCGCGACGACAAAACGCACGATCCTGTCGGTGGCTGCGCGGCTGTACGACCCGCTCGGATGGATATCGCCCGCGGTGGTGGTTGCAAAAATCTTATTGCAGGACCTGTGGGTGCGAGGCTCGGACTGGGACGCTCCGCTTCCGTTGGAGGTCTTGCAGGGATGGCAGGACCACGTCTCGTCTCTTCCCCTCCTGGAGTCGTTGCGCATCCCGCGCTGGTGCGGACACGACGCCTCCATCGCAGTCTGCGAGTTGCACGGCTTCGCCGACGCGTCCTCCAGGGCTTACGGCGCGGTCGTGTATTCCAGGATCGTTCGCCGACACGGGGAAGCAGCACTCGTCACTCTCCTTGCTGCCAAGACGAAGGTTGCGCCGGTCCAAACGATGAGCATTCCGCGCCTTGAGCTGAGCGCCGCCGTCCTCCTCGCGCGTCTCCTTCGGCGAATAACTGCGGAAGCCCCCTGGCCTCTCGCGACGACGCACGCCTGGACAGATTCTCGCGTGGTGCTGGCGTGGCTCCAGCGTCACCCCTCCCACTGGAACGTATTCGTTGCGAACCGCGTGTCGGAAATCCAGTCCTCGCTGCCGGCAGCCGCGTGGCGTCACGTTCCGACGCAGGACAATCCGGCCGATTGCGCCTCGCGAGGCATGCACCCGCGCGAGTTGATACTCCACGAGCTCTGGTGGAAGGGGCCGGCGTGGCTTCCGCTTGCATCATCGGCTTGGCCAGCGTGGTCGGGTTCGGAGGACTCGCGACCGGTCGAGGAGGAGGTGCGACGGACGGTGACCCATGTCACCACGTCGCCCCCTCCCTGCCCGTTGGCCCCGCTGCCGGCCAGCGTTTCTTCGTGGCCGCGACTCCTCCGAATTACGGCTCGCGTCTTCGCCTTCGCGCGGCTGTGCCGTCGCGAGACCGTGGGGGGTGGGGGGTCGCGACTGTCGGAGGTGCAGCGTGCGCGTATATGGTGGCTCCGATGGCTCCAGAGCACGGCTTTCGCGGACGACATCACCGCGATTCGGAACGGGAACCCAGTCCGGAGGGCCAGTCCGCTCCGTCCGCTGGCCCCGTACGTGGACGAGGACGGTCTGATTCGCGTGGGGGGAAGGCTACGACAGGCCCCGCTCCCTTACGACGCTCGTCACCCGGTGGTCCTCCCGGCACACCACGTCTCGGACTTGATTGTGAGTCACGCGCACCTCAGGGCGCTGCATGGTGGGCCCCAGCTCACCCTCAGCGTCCTGAGGAATAATTATTGGGTGGTACGCGCGAGGGAGAGGGTTCGCGCGATTGTGCATCGGTGCACAGTCTGCGCCCGGTTCCGGGCCGCCGCCGGGACGCAAATAATGGCCGACCTGCCCGCCGCGCGAGTCTCGCCGTCCCGTCCGTTCGAGAATACCGGTGTAGATTACGCGGGACCCATTATGGCGCGACCAGCGAAGGGTCGCGGATACAAAGCCCACAAGGCATACATCGCCCTTTTCGTGTGCATGTCGACGCGGGCCGTGCATCTGGAGCTGGTGTCGGACTACACCACCGCGACCTTCCTCGCCGCGTTTCAGCGGTTCGTCTCCCGCCGCGGTCGTCCCCGACGCGTATACAGCGATAACGGCACAAACTTCAGGGGTGCCGCGCGGGAGCTCGGCGCCGCGATACGCGGCGCGGTGGGCTCGCCGAGCCTCACCGCATTCTCCGACACCGAAAACATCGCTTGGAGTTTTATTCCCCCGGCCGCGCCGCATTTCGGGGGTTTGTGGGAAGCAGGGGTGAAAAGCGCAAAACACCACTTGCACAGAGTCGTACGCGATCACACCCTATCCTACGAGGAGCTGACGACGGTGCTTTGCATGGTCGAGGCGTGCCTCAACTCGCGCCCTCTCGTCCCCGCGCCGGGTAACGACGATGACCTCGCGCTCACCCCAGCTCACTTTGTGACCGGCGCGCCTCCGTTGGCGCTGCCCCCAGTAGCGTCGACGACCGGTCCTGCATCGCTTCGGACTCGATGGGAGCTCGTCCAGCGGATGCGTGACCACTTTTGGAGGCGATGGCACGCGGACTACCTCCATTCGCTGCAGCCCCGACGTAAGTGGACCAGCCCAGAGAGGAGTCTCTGTGTCGGCGACGTTGTCGTTCTCAAGGGCGACGACTCCCCGCCGGCGCAGTGGCGACTCGGCCGTGTTTCGCGGGTCCACCCTGGTCCGGACGGTCGCGTTCGAGTGGTGACGGTGCGCACCGCGCAGGGCGAATCCCTGCGGCCGATCACCCGCGTCGTGTTACTTCCGTGTGCCCCCGCTCCTGCTGACGGAGACCACGACGTGAACAATGTCTGTACCACCTCGCAATAAGTGTAACGCGCCACTCCGGTACCCCTTGTCGCGTCATTGGATGTCACGGCGGGCGGACGCCCAGCGTCGGCGTCCGCCAAGGTCGGCCCGGGACCCCGGGCCGAGGCGGGCGGAATGTTACAGCCGCGGTTAAACGCGCCGCTTCGCGATGATTTAAATGTGCGTGCGAGAGCGTGTAAACACGGTGACGCACCGTTCGTCAAGAACGGTTACGCGCGTCACACGTTTTTGCACGGCTCGAGCGTTCGATTTCGGAGAATCCGGCAGTTAGTGCTCAGAACTCCTGACTAAGATATACACGCTCTCGCACGCACCAAAACATCGTTCTTTGTCGCCCCGCGACCCAACAGTTTAAAGACTGTTTAAACGGCCCTTCGAGCCATTCGCGCCCAGCGCCCATTGTACATAGCTTTGTACATAGTTTCCGTTGCGTGTTTTGTGAGTCGTGTTTGTTTCGTGAACTTTCTGTGGAGTGCTCGTATTTACTGTTAACGACGCCCACTTTCGGCCAATAAACGTGCCGTCACTGAACGTTTGGAGTGCATCCCTTCCCTGGCCTGTCCCAGTGGCAATCCACACCGCCTCCACCAGGCAATAGAATAAACAAACCCCCTCTAGGAGGCGCTGAAGTCCCTCCGCCCGCGGGACCTCGCCCGTAAAACCGGGCGGTTCCGGCGGAGGGGGAGGGGCCTGCTCGCCCGCAGGCGTGGCTATCGAGGTGGGCGGAGTCGGGAGGACGTCCCGCAACTCGCGGAAGCCCTCCAAAATCGACTCCGGGGTAACGTCCCTCATCACGTAAGGTGTCCAGCCGTCGCCTGGTGGTCGGCGAGCCACACCCGGTTTAGCCAGGGTGTGGCGGACATAGAGATGGTCGGAGGCAGTGTAGTGCCGAAGCACCTCACTCCTCCGAACCCTCCCGGCCAGACTTCTGTCCACAGACAGTACGTCGATGAAGGACGACCCCCTGCCCCCCCGGAACGTAAATCGGTCCCGGAGTCTAATGGGCACAAGACCCAACCTCGCCAATAACGCCATGCATGCATGGCCCCTCCGGTCAGCGACCTTCCCCCCCCCCCCAGGCAGGGGATTTGGAGTTCAAATCCCCCGCAAGGATGACCCCTCTCCCCGGGGTAAAAAGACTTATAAATGTCCGACGACTATAGGGTCGTCCCCACGACCCCGGGACTAGATTGGCCCGCCACCATCATGTCCGACGACTATAGGGTCATGCCTACCACCCCGGGACTAGGTTGGCCCGCGGCCGACTTGTCCTACGACTATAGGGTTGTGCCTACCACCCCGGGACTAGGTTGACCAGCATCAGACATATCCGACGACTATAGGGTCGTCCCCACGACCCCGGGACTAGATTGGCCCGCCACCATCATGTCCGACGACTATAGGGTCATGCCTACCACCCCGGGACTAGGTTGGCCCGCGGCCGACTTGTCCTACGACTATAGGGTCGTGCCTACCACCCCGGGACTAGGTTGACCAGCATCCGACATATCCGACGACTATAGGGTCGTCCCCACGATCCCGGGCCTAGATTGGCCGGCCACCATCATGTCCGACGACTATAGGGTCGTCCCCACGACCCCGGGACTAGGTTGGCGCGCCGCCGAAATGTCCGACGACTATAGGGTCGTCCCCACGACCCCGGGACTAGGTTGGCGCGCCGCCGAAATGTCCGACGACTATAGGGTCGTCCCCACGACCCCGGGCCTACGTTGGCCCGCCGCCGACATATCCGACGACTATAGGGTCGTCCCTACCATCCCAGGACTAGGATGACCCGCCGCCGACTTGTCCGACGACAATAGGGTCGTCCCCACGACCCCGGGCCTAAGTTGGCCTGCCGCCGAAATGTCCGACGATTATAGGGTCGTCCCCACGACCCCAGGACTGGATTGCCCCGCCACGGTCATGTCCGACGACTATAGGGTCGTCCCCACGACCACGGGCAAAAGTTGGCCAGCCGCCGTCATGTCCGACGACTATAAGGTCGTCCCCACGGCCCCGGGACCAGGTTGGCCAGCCGCCGACATGTCCGACGACTATACGGTCGTCCCCACGGCCACGGGACTAGGTTGGCCCGCCGCCGACTTGTCCGACGACTATAGGGTCGTCCCCACGACCCCGGGACTAGATTGGCCCGCCACCGTCATGTCGGACTGGTATAGGGTCGTACTCACGACGCCGGGACTAGATTGCCCCGCCACCGTCATGTCCGACGACTATAGGGTCGTCCCCACGACCCCGGGACTAGGATGGCCCGCCGCCGACTTGTCCGACGACTATAGGGTCGTCCCCACGACCCCGGGACTAGGATGGCCCGCCGCCGACTTGTCCGACGACTATAGGGTCGTCCCCACGACCCCGGGACTAGGTTGGCCAGCCGCCGACATGTCCGACGACTATAGGGTCGTCCCCACGACCACGGGCCAAAGTTGGCCCGCTGCCGACTTGTCCGACGACTATAGGGTCGTCCCCACGACCCCGGGACTAGGTTGGCCAGCCTACGGCTATAGGGTCGTCCCCACGACCACGGGACTAGCTTGACCCGCCGCCGACTATAGGGTCGTCCCCACGACCCCGGGACTAGGATGGCCCGCCGCCGACTTGTCCGACGACTATAGGGTCGTCCCCACGACCCCGGGACTAGGTTGGCCAGCCGCCGACATGTCCGACGACTATAGGGTCGTCCCCACGACCCCGGGACTAGGCTGGCCCGCCGCCGACTTGTCCGACGACTATAGGGTCGTCCCCACGACCCCGGGACTAGGTGGGCCAGCCGCCGACATGTCCGACGACTATAGGGTCGTCCCCACGACCACGGGCCAAAGTTGGCCCGCCGCCGACTTGTCCGACGACTATAGGGTCGTCCCCACGACCCCGGGACTAGGTTGGCCAGCCGCCGACATGTCCGACGACTATTGGGTCGTCCCCACGACCCCGGGACTAGGATGGCCCGCCGCCGACTTGTCCGACGACTATAGGGTCGTCCCCACGACCCCGGGACTAGGTTGGCCAGCCGCCGACATGTCCGACGACTGTAGGGTCGACCCCACGACCACGGGCCAAAGTTGGCCAGCCGCCGTCATGTCCGACGACTATAGGGTCGTCCCCACGGCCCCGGGACCAGGTTGCCAGCCGCCGACATGTCCGACGACTATAGGGTCGTCCCCACGACCCCGGGACTAGGTTGGCCAGCCTACGGCTATAGGGTCGTCCCCACGACCACGGGACTAGGTTGACCCGCCGCCGACTATAGGGTCGTCCCCACGACCCCGGGACTAGGATGGCCCGCCGCCGACTTGTCCGACGACTATAGGGTCGTCCCCACGACCCCGGGACTAGGTTGGCCAGCCGCCGACATGTCCGACGACTATAGGGTCGTCCCCACGACCCCGGGACTAGGATGGCCCGCCGCCGACATGTCCGCCGACTATAGGGTCGTCCCCACGACCCCGGGACTAGATTGGCCCGCCACCGTCATGTCGGAATGGTATATGGTCGTACCCACGACCCCGGGACTAGATTGGCCCGCCACCATCATGTCCGACGCCTATAGAGTCGTCCCCACGACCCCAGGACTAGATTGCCCCGCCACCGTCATGTCCGACGACCATAGGGTCGACCCCACGACCACGGGCCAAAGTTGGCCAGCCGCCAACATGTCCAACGATTATAGGGTCGTCCCCACGACCCCGGGACTAGATTGGCCCCCCACAATCATGTCCGACGACTATAGGGTCGTCCACACGACCCCGGGACTAGGATGGCCCGCCGCCGACTTGTCCGACGACTATAGGGTCGTCCCCACGACCCCGGGACTAGGTTGGCCAGCCGCCGACATGTCCGACGACTATAGGGTCGTCCCCACGACCCCGGGACTAGGTTGGCCCGCCACCATCATGTCCGACGACTATAGGGTCGTCCCCACGACCCCGGGACTAGGTTGGCCAGCCGCCGACATGTCCGACGACTATAGGGTCGTCCCCACGACCCCGGGACTAGGTTGGCCCGCCACCATCATGTCCGACGACTATAGGGTCGTCCCCACGACCCCGGGACTAGGTTGGCCCGCCGCCGACTATAGGGTCGTCCCCACGACCCCGGGACTAGATTGGCCCCCCACAATCATGTCCGACGACTATAGGGTCGTCCCCACGACCCCGGGACTAGATTGGCCCCCCACAATCATGTCCGACGACTATAGGGTCGTCCCCACGACCCCGGGACTAGATTGGCCCGCCACCGTCATGTCCGACGACTATAGGGCCGTCTCCACGACCCCGGGACTAGGTTGGCCCGCCGCCGACTTGACCGACGACTATAGGGTCGTCCCCACGACCACTGGCCAAAGTTGGCCAGCCGCCGACATGTCCGACGACTATAGGGTCGTACCCACGCCCCGGGCCAAAGATGGCCAGCCGCCGACATGTCCGACGACTATAGGGTCGTCCCCACGACCCCGGGACTAGATTGGCCCGCCGCCGACATGTCCGACGACTATACGGTCGTCCCCACGACCACGGGAATAGATTGGCCCGCCGCCGACTTGTCCGACGACTATAGGGTCGTCCCTACCACCCCGGGACAAGATTGGCCCGCCACCGTCATGTCCGACGACTATAGGGTCGTCCCCACGCCCCGAGCCAAAGTTGGCCAGCCGCCGAAATGTCCGACGACTATAGGGTCGTCCCCACGACCCCGGGACAAGATTGGCCCGCCACCGTCATGTCCGACGACTATAGGTTCGTCCCCACGACCCCGGGAGTATGTTGGCCCGCCGCCGACTTGTCCGACGACTATAGGGTCGTCCCCACGACCACTGGCCAAAGTTGGCCAGCCGCCGACATGTCCGACGACTATAGGGTCGTCCCCACGACCCCGGTGCAAGATTGGCCCGCCAGAGTCATGTCCGACGACTATAGGTTCGTCCCTACGACCCTGGGCATACGTTGGCCTGCCGCCGACATGTCCCACGACTATAGGGTCGTCCCCACGACCACTGGCCAAAGTTGCCCAGCCGCCGACATGTCCGACGACTATAGGGTCGTCCCTACCACCCCGGGACTAGGTTGGCCCGCCGCCGACATGTCCGACGACTATAGGGTCGTCCCCACGCCCCGAGCCAAAGTTGGCCAGCCGCCGAAATGTCCGACGACTATAGGGTCGTCCCCACGACCCCGGGACAAGATTGGCCCGCCACCGTCATGTCCGACGACTATACGGTCGTCCCCTCTACCCCGGGACTAGGTTGGCCCGCCGCCGACGTGTCCTACGACTATGGGGTCGTCCCCACGACCACGAGAATAGGTTGGCCAGCCGCCGACATGTCCGAGGATTATAGGGTCGTCCCCACGACCCCGGGACTAGGTTGGCCCGCCGCCGACATGTCCGACGTCTATACGGTCGTCCCCACGACCCCGGGGCAAGATTGGCCCGCCGCCGACGTGTCCGACGACTATAGGGTCGCCCCCACGACCCCGGGACTAGGTTGGCCCGCCACCGTCATGTCCGACGACTATACGGTCGTCCCCACGACCCCGGGACTAGATTGGCCCGCCACTGTCATGACCGACGACTATAGGGCCGTCTCCACGACCCCGGGACTAGGTTGGCCCGCCGCCGACTTGTCCGACGACTATAGGGTCGTCCCCACGACCACTGGCCAAAGTTGCCCAGCCGCCGACATGTCCGACGACTATAGGGTCGTCCCCACGCCCCGGGCCAAAGATGGCCAGCCGCCGACATGTCCGACGACTATAGGGTCGTCCCCACGACCCCGGGACTAGATTGGCCCGCCACCGTCATGTCCGACGACTATACGGTCGTCCCCACGACCGCGGGACTAGGTTGGCCCGCCGCCGACGTGTCCTACGACGATGGGGTCGTCCCCACGACCACGAGATGAGGTTGGCCAGCCGCCGACATGTCCGACGACTATAGGGTCGTCCCCACCACCCCGGGTCTAGGTTGGCCAGCCGCCGACATGTCCGACGACTATAGGGTCGCCCCCACGACCACGGGCCAAAGTTGCCCTGCCGCCGACATGTCCGACGACTATAGGGTCGTCGCCACGACCCCGGGACTAGGTTGGCCGACCGCCGACTTGTCCGACGACTATAGGGTCGTCCCCACGACCCCGGGACTAGGTCGGCCCGCCGCCGACTTGTCCGACGACTATAGGGTCGTCCCCACGAACCCGGGACTAGGTTGGCCAGTCACCGACATGTCCGACCACTATAGGGTCGTCCCCAAGACCACGGGCCAAAGTTGCCCTGCCGCCGACATGTCCGACGACTATAGGGTCGTCCCCACGACCCCGGGTCTAGGTTGGCCCGCCGCCGACTTGTCCGACGTCTATAGGGTCGTCCCCACGCCCCGAGCCAAAGTTGGCCAGCCGCCGACATGTCCGACGACTATAGGGTCGTCCCCACCACCCCGGGACTAGGTTGGCCCGCCGCCGACGTGTCCTACGACTATGGGGTCGTCCCCACGACCACGAGAATAGGTTGGCCAGCCGCCGACATGTCCGACGACTATAGGGTCGTCCCCACCACCCCGGGTCTAGGTTGGCCAGCCGCCGACATGTCCGACGTCTATAGGGTCGTCCCCACGACCCCGGGGCTAGATTGCCCCGGCACCGTCATGTCCGACGACTATAGGGTCGTCCCCACGACCCCGGGACTAGGTTGGCCCGCCGCCAACTTGTCCGACGACTATAGGGTCGTCTCCACGACCCCGGGAATAGGTTGGCCAGCCGCCGACATGTCCGACGACTATAGGGTCGTCCCCACGACCACGGGCCAAAGTTGCCCTGCCGCCGACATGTCCGACGACTATAGGGTCGTCCCCACGACCCCGGGACTCGGTTGGCCAGTCACCGACATGTCCGACGACTATAGGGTCGTCCCCAAGACCACGGGCCAAAGTTGCCCTGCCGCCGACATGTCCGACGACTATAGGGTCGTCCCCACGACCCCAGGTCTAGGTTGGCCCGCCGCCGACTTGTCCGACGACTATAGGGTCGTCCCCACGACCCCGGGACTAGATTGGCCCGCCACCGTCATGTCCGACGACTATAGGGTCGTCCCCACGACCCCGGGACTAGGTTGGCCCGCCGCCGACTTGTCCTACGACTATAGGGTCGTCTCCACGACCCCGGGACTAGGTTGGCCAGCCGCCGACATGTCCGACGACTATAGGGTCGTCCCCACGACCACGGGACTAGGTTGGCCCGCCGCCGACATGTCCGACGTCTATAGGGTCGTCCCCACGCCCCGGGCCAAAGTTGGCCAGCCGCCGACATGTCCGACGACTATAGGGTCGTCCCCACGACCCCGGGACTAGATTGGCCCGCCACCGTCATGTCCGACGACTATAGGTTCGTCCCCACGACCCCGGGAGTAGGTTGGCCCGCCGCCGACTTGTCCGACGACTATAGGGTCGTCCCCACGACCACTGGCCAAAGTTGGCCAGCCGCCGACATGTCCGACGACTATAGGGTCGTCCCCACCACCCCGGGACTAGGTTGGCCCGCCGCCGACGTGTCCTACGACTATGGGGTCGTCCCCACGACCACGAGAATAGGTTGGCCAGCCGCCGACATGTCCGACGACTATAGGGTCGTCCCCACCACCCCGGGTCTAGGTTGGCCAGCCGCCGACATGTCCGACGTCTATAGGGTCGTCCCCACGACCCCGGGGCTAGATTGCCCCGGCACCGTCATGTCCGACGACTATAGGGTCGTCCCCACGACCCCGGGACTAGGTTGGCCCGCCGCCAACTTGTCCGACGACTATAGGGTCGTCCCCACGACCACGGGACTAGGTTGGCCCGCCGCCGACTTGTCCGACGTCTATAGGGTCGTCCCCACGCCCCGAGCCAAAGTTGGCCAGCCGCCGACATGTCCGACGACTATAGGGTCGTCCCCACGACCACGGGAATAGATTGGCCCGCCGCCGACTTGTCCGACGACTATAGGGTCGTCCCTACCACCCCGGGACTAGGTTGGCCAGCCGCCGACATGTCCGTTGTCTATAGGGTCGTCCCCACGACCCCGGGGCTAGATTGCCCCGGCACCGTCATGTCCGACGACTATAGGGTCGTCCCCACGACCCCGGGACTAGGTTGGCCCGCCGCCGACTTGTCCTTCGACTATAGGGTCGTCTCCACGACCCCGGGACTAGGTTGGCCAGCCGCCGACATGTCCGACGACTATAGGGTCGTCCCCACGACCCCGGGACTAGATTGGCCCGCCACCGTCATGTCCGACGACTATAGGGTCGTCCCCACGACCCCGGGACTAGGTTGGCCCGCCGCCGACTTGTCCTACGACTATAGGGTCGTCTCCACGACCCCGGGACTAGGTTGGCCAGCCGCCGACATGTCCGACGACTATAGGGTCGTCCCCACGACCACGGGACTAGGTTGGCCCGCCGCCGACATGTCCGACGTCTATAGGGTCGTCCCCACGCCCCGGGCCAAAGTTGGCCAGCCGCCGACATGTCCGACGACTATAGGGTCGTCCCCACGACCCCGGGACTAGATTGGCCCGCCACCGTCATGTCCGACGACTATAGGTTCGTCCCCACGACCCCGGGAGTAGGTTGGCCCGCCGCCGACTTGTCCGACGACTATAGGGTCGTCCCCACGACCACTGGCCAAAGTTGGCCAGCCGCCGACATGTCCGACGACTATAGGGTCGTCCCCACGACCCCGGGGCAAGATTGGCCCGCCACCGTCATGTCCGACGACTATAGGTTCGTCCCTACGACCCTGGGCATACGTTGGCCTGCCGCCGACATGTCCCACGACTATAGGGTCGTCCCCACGACCACTGGCCAAAGTTGCCCAACCGCCGACATGTCCGACGACTGTAGGGTCGTCCCTACCACCCCGGGACTAGGTTGGCCCGCCGCCGACATGTCCGACGACTATAGGGTCGTCCCCACGCCCCGAGCCAAAGTTGGCCAGCCGCCGAAATGTCCGACGACTATAGGGTCGTCCCCACGACCCCGGGACAAGATTGGCCCGCCACCGTCATGTCCGACGACTATACGGTCGTCCCCTCTACCCCGGGACTAGGTTGGCCCGCCGCCGACGTGTCCTACGACTATGGGGTCGTCCCCACGACCACGAGAATAGGTTGGCCAGCCGCCGACATGTCCGACGACTATAGGGTCGTCCCCACGACCCCGGGACTAGGTTGGCCCGCCGCCGACATGTCCGACGTCTATACGGTCGTCCCCACGACCCCGGGGCAAGATTGGCCCGCCGCCGACGTGTCCGACGACTATAGGGTCGTCCCCACGACCCCGGGACTAGGTTGGCCCGCCACCGTCATGTCCGACGACTATACGGTCGTCCCCACGACCCCGGGACTAGGTTGGCCCGCCGCCGAAATGTCCTACGACTATAGGGTCGTCTCCACGACCCCGGGACTAGGTTGGCCCGCCGCCGACATGTCCGACGACTATAGGGTCGTCTCCACGACCCCGGGACTAGATTGGCCCGCCACCATCATGTCCGACGACTATAGGGTCATGCCTACCACCCCGGGACTAGGTTGGCCCGCGGCCGACTTGTCCTACGACTATAGGGTCGTGCCTACCACCCCGGGACTAGGTTGACCAGCATCCGACATATCCGACGACTATAGGGTCGTCCCCACGATCCCGGGCCTAGATTGGCCGGCCACCATCATGTCCGACGACTATAGGGTCGTCCCCACGACCCCGGGACTAGGTTGGCGCGCCGCCGAAATGTCCGACGACTATAGGGTCGTCCCCACGACCCCGGGACTAGGTTGGCGCGCCGCCGAAATGTCCGACGACTATAGGGTCGTCCCCACGACCCCGGGCCTACGTTGGCCCGCCGCCGACATATCCGACGACTATAGGGTCGTCCCTACCATCCCAGGACTAGGATGACCCGCCGCCGACTTGTCCGACGACAATAGGGTCGTCCCCACGACCCCGGGCCTAAGTTGGCCTGCCGCCGAAATGTCCGACGATTATAGGGTCGTCCCCACGACCCCAGGACTGGATTGCCCCGCCACGGTCATGTCCGACGACTATAGGGTCGTCCCCACGACCACGGGCAAAAGTTGGCCAGCCGCCGTCATGTCCGACGACTATAAGGTCGTCCCCACGGCCCCGGGACCAGGTTGGCCAGCCGCCGACATGTCCGACGACTATACGGTCGTCCCCACGGCCACGGGACTAGGTTGGCCCGCCGCCGACTTGTCCGACGACTATAGGGTCGTCCCCACGACCCCGGGACTAGATTGGCCCGCCACCGTCATGTCGGACTGGTATAGGGTCGTACTCACGACGCCGGGACTAGATTGCCCCGCCACCGTCATGTCCGACGACTATAGGGTCGTCCCCACGACCCCGGGACTAGGATGGCCCGCCGCCGACTTGTCCGACGACTATAGGGTCGTCCCCACGACCCCGGGACTAGGATGGCCCGCCGCCGACTTGTCCGACGACTATAGGGTCGTCCCCACGACCCCGGGACTAGGTTGGCCAGCCTACGGCTATAGGGTCGTCCCCACGACCACGGGACTAGCTTGACCCGCCGCCGACTATAGGGTCGTCCCCACGACCCCGGGACTAGGATGGCCCGCCGCCGACTTGTCCGACGACTATAGGGTCGTCCCCACGACCCCGGGACTAGGTTGGCCAGCCGCCGACATGTCCGACGACTATAGGGTCGTCCCCACGACCCCGGGACTAGGCTGGCCCGCCGCCGACTTGTCCGACGACTATAGGGTCGTCCCCACGACCCCGGGACTAGGTGGGCCAGCCGCCGACATGTCCGACGACTATAGGGTCGTCCCCACGACCACGGGCCAAAGTTGGCCCGCCGCCGACTTGTCCGACGACTATAGGGTCGTCCCCACGACCCCGGGACTAGGTTGGCCAGCCGCCGACATGTCCGACGACTATTGGGTCGTCCCCACGACCCCGGGACTAGGATGGCCCGCCGCCGACTTGTCCGACGACTATAGGGTCGTCCCCACGACCCCGGGACTAGGTTGGCCAGCCGCCGACATGTCCGACGACTGTAGGGTCGACCCCACGACCACGTACCAAAGTTGGCCAGCCGCCGTCATGTCCGACGACTATAGGGTCGTCCCCACGGCCCCGGGACCAGGTTGCCAGCCGCCGACATGTCCGACGACTATAGGGTCGTCCCCACGACCCCGGGACTAGGTTGGCCAGCCTACGGCTATAGGGTCGTCCCCACGACCACGGGACTAGGTTGACCCGCCGCCGACTATAGGGTCGTCCCCACGACCCCGGGACTAGGATGGCCCGCCGCCGACTTGTCCGACGACTATAGGGTCGTCCCCACGACCCCGGGACTAGGTTGGCCAGCCGCCGACATGTCCGACGACTATAGGGTCGTCCCCACGACCCCGGGACTAGGATGGCCCGCCGCCGACATGTCCGCCGACTATAGGGTCGTCCCCACGACCCCGGGACTAGATTGGCCCGCCACCGTCATGTCGGAATGGTATATGGTCGTACCCACGACCCCGGGACTAGATTGGCCCGCCACCATCATGTCCGACGCCTATAGAGTCGTCCCCACGACCCCAGGACTAGATTGCCCCGCCACCGTCATGTCCGACGACCATAGGGTCGACCCCACGACCACGGGCCAAAGTTGGCCAGCCGCCAACATGTCCAACGATTATAGGGTCGTCCCCACGACCCCGGGACTAGATTGGCCCCCCACAATCATGTCCGACGACTATAGGGTCGTCCACACGACCCCGGGACTAGGATGGCCCGCCGCCGACTTGTCCGACGACTATAGGGTCGTCCCCACGACCCCGGGACTAGGTTGGCCAGCCGCCGACATGTCCGACGACTATAGGGTCGTCCCCACGACCCCGGGACTAGGTTGGCCCGCCACCATCATGTCCGACGACTATAGGGTCGTCCCCACGACCCCGGGACTAGGTTGGCCAGCCGCCGACATGTCCGACGACTATAGGGTCGTCCCCACGACCCCGGGACTAGGTTGGCCCGCCACCATCATGTCCGACGACTATAGGGTCGTCCCCACGACCCCGGGACTAGGTTGGCCCGCCGCCGACTATAGGGTCGTCCCCACGACCCCGGGACTAGATTGGCCCCCCACAATCATGTCCGACGACTATAGGGTCGTCCCCACGACCCCGGGACTAGATTGGCCCCCCACAATCATGTCCGACGACTATAGGGTCGTCCCCACGACCCCGGGACTAGATTGGCCCGCCACCGTCATGTCCGACGACTATAGGGCCGTCTCCACGACCCCGGGACTAGGTTGGCCCGCCGCCGACTTGTCCGACGACTATAGGGTCGTCCCCACGACCACTGGCCAAAGTTGGCCAGCCGCCGACATGTCCGACGACTATAGGGTCGTACCCACGCCCCGGGCCAAAGATGGCCAGCCGCCGACATGTCCGACGACTATAGGGTCGTCCCCACGACCCCGGGACTAGATTGGCCCGCCGCCGACATGTCCGACGACTATACGGTCGTCCCCACGACCACGGGAATAGATTGGCCCGCCGCCGACTTGTCCGACGACTATAGGGTCGTCCCTACCACCCCGGGACAAGATTGGCCCGCCACCGTCATGTCCGACGACTATAGGGTCGTCCCCACGCCCCGAGCCAAAGTTGGCCAGCCGCCGAAATGTCCGACGACTATAGGGTCGTCCCCACGACCCCGGGACAAGATTGGCCCGCCACCGTCATGTCCGACGACTATAGGTTCGTCCCCACGACCCCGGGAGTAGGTTGGCCCGCCGCCGACTTGTCCGACGACTATAGGGTCGTCCCCACGACCACTGGCCAAAGTTGGCCAGCCGCCGACATGTCCGACGACTATAGGGTCGTCCCCACGACCCCGGGGCAAGATTGGCCCGCCAGAGTCATGTCCGACGACTATAGGTTCGTCCCTACGACCCTGGGCATACGTTGGCCTGCCGCCGACATGTCCCACGACTATAGGGTCGTCCCCACGACCACTGGCCAAAGTTGCCCAGCCGCCGACATGTCCGACGACTATAGGGTCGTCCCTACCACCCCGGGACTAGGTTGGCCCGCCGCCGACATGTCCGACGACTATAGGGTCGTCCCCACGCCCCGAGCCAAAGTTGGCCAGCCGCCGAAATGTCCGACGACTATAGGGTCGTCCCCACGACCCCGGGACAAGATTGGCCCGCCACCGTCATGTCCGACGACTATACGGTCGTCCCCTCTACCCCGGGACTAGGTTGGCCCGCCGCCGACGTGTCCTACGACTATGGGGTCGTCCCCACGACCACGAGAATAGGTTGGCCAGCCGCCGACATGTCCGAGGATTATAGGGTCGTCCCCACGACCCCGGGACTAGGTTGGCCCGCCGCCGACATGTCCGACGTCTATACGGTCGTCCCCACGACCCCGGGGCAAGATTGGCCCGCCGCCGACGTGTCCGACGACTATAGGGTCGCCCCCACGACCCCGGGACTAGGTTGGCCCGCCACCGTCATGTCCGACGACTATACGGTCGTCCCCACGACCCCGGGACTAGATTGGCCCGCCACTGTCATGACCGACGACTATAGGGCCGTCTCCACGACCCCGGGACTAGGTTGGCCCGCCGCCGACTTGTCCGACGACTATAGGGTCGTCCCCACGACCACTGGCCAAAGTTGCCCAGCCGCCGACATGTCCGACGACTATAGGGTCGTCCCCACGCCCCGGGCCAAAGATGGCCAGCCGCCGACATGTCCGACGACTATAGGGTCGTCCCCACGACCCCGGGACTAGATTGGCCCGCCACCGTCATGTCCGACGACTATACGGTCGTCCCCACGACCGCGGGACTAGGTTGGCCCGCCGCCGACGTGTCCTACGACGATGGGGTCGTCCCCACGACCACGAGATGAGGTTGGCCAGCCGCCGACATGTCCGACGACTATAGGGTCGTCCCCACCACCCCGGGTCTAGGTTGGCCAGCCGCCGACATGTCCGACGACTATAGGGTCGCCCCCACGACCACGGGCCAAAGTTGCCCTGCCGCCGACATGTCCGACGACTATAGGGTCGTCGCCACGACCCCGGGACTAGGTTGGCCGACCGCCGACTTGTCCGACGACTATAGGGTCGTCCCCACGACCCCGGGACTAGGTCGGCCCGCCGCCGACTTGTCCGACGACTATAGGGTCGTCCCCACGAACCCGGGACTAGGTTGGCCAGTCACCGACATGTCCGACCACTATAGGGTCGTCCCCAAGACCACGGGCCAAAGTTGCCCTGCCGCCGACATGTCCGACGACTATAGGGTCGTCCCCACGACCCCGGGTCTAGGTTGGCCCGCCGCCGACTTGTCCGACGTCTATAGGGTCGTCCCCACGCCCCGAGCCAAAGTTGGCCAGCCGCCGACATGTCCGACGACTATAGGGTCGTCCCCACCACCCCGGGACTAGGTTGGCCCGCCGCCGACGTGTCCTACGACTATGGGGTCGTCCCCACGACCACGAGAATAGGTTGGCCAGCCGCCGACATGTCCGACGACTATAGGGTCGTCCCCACCACCCCGGGTCTAGGTTGGCCAGCCGCCGACATGTCCGACGTCTATAGGGTCGTCCCCACGACCCCGGGGCTAGATTGCCCCGGCACCGTCATGTCCGACGACTATAGGGTCGTCCCCACGACCCCGGGACTAGGTTGGCCCGCCGCCAACTTGTCCGACGACTATAGGATCGTCTCCACGACCCCGGGAATAGGTTGGCCAGCCGCCGACATGTCCGACGACTATAGGGTCGTCCCCACGACCACGGGCCAAAGTTGCCCTGCCGCCGACATGTCCGACGACTATAGGGTCGTCCCCACGACCCCGGGACTCGGTTGGCCAGTCACCGACATGTCCGACGACTATAGGGTCGTCCCCAAGACCACGGGCCAAAGTTGCCCTGCCGCCGACATGTCCGACGACTATAGGGTCGTCCCCACGACCCCAGGTCTAGGTTGGCCCGCCGCCGACTTGTCCGACGACTATACGGTCGTCCCCACGACCACGGGACTAGGTTGGCCCGCCGCCGACTTGTCCGACGTCTATAGGGTCGTCCCCACGCCCCGAGCCAAAGTTGGCCAGCCGCCGACATGTCCGACGACTATAGGGTCGTCCCCACGACCACGGGAATAGATTGGCCCGCCGCCGACTTGTCCGACGACTATAGGGTCGTCCCTACCACCCCGGGACTAGGTTGGCCAGCCGCCGACATGTCCGTTGTCTATAGGGTCGTCCCCACGACCCCGGGGCTAGATTGCCCCGGCACCGTCATGTCCGACGACTATAGGGTCGTCCCCACGACCCCGGGACTAGGTTGGCCCGCCGCCGACTTGTCCTTCGACTATAGGGTCGTCTCCACGACCCCGGGACTAGGTTGGCCAGCCGCCGACATGTCCGACGACTATAGGGTCGTCCCCACGACCCCGGGACTAGATTGGCCCGCCACCGTCATGTCCGACGACTATAGGGTCGTCCCCACGACCCCGGGACTAGGTTGGCCCGCCGCCGACTTGTCCTACGACTATAGGGTCGTCTCCACGACCCCGGGACTAGGTTGGCCAGCCGCCGACATGTCCGACGACTATAGGGTCGTCCCCACGACCACGGGACTAGGTTGGCCCGCCGCCGACATGTCCGACGTCTATAGGGTCGTCCCCACGCCCCGGGCCAAAGTTGGCCAGCCGCCGACATGTCCGACGACTATAGGGTCGTCCCCACGACCCCGGGACTAGATTGGCCCGCCACCGTCATGTCCGACGACTATAGGTTCGTCCCCACGACCCCGGGAGTAGGTTGGCCCGCCGCCGACTTGTCCGACGACTATAGGGTCGTCCCCACGACCACTGGCCAAAGTTGGCCAGCCGCCGACATGTCCGACGACTATAGGGTCGTCCCCACGACCCCGGGGCAAGATTGGCCCGCCACCGTCATGTCCGACGACTATAGGTTCGTCCCTACGACCCTGGGCATACGTTGGCCTGCCGCCGACATGTCCCACGACTATAGGGTCGTCCCCACGACCACTGGCCAAAGTTGCCCAGCCGCCGACATGTCCGACGACTGTAGGGTCGTCCCTACCACCCCGGGACTAGGTTGGCCCGCCGCCGACATGTCCGACGACTATAGGGTCGTCCCCACGCCCCGAGCCAAAGTTGGCCAGCCGCCGAAATGTCCGACGACTATAGGGTCGTCCCCACGACCCCGGGACAAGATTGGCCCGCCACCGTCATGTCCGACGACTATACGGTCGTCCCCTCTACCCCGGGACTAGGTTGGCCCGCCGCCGACGTGTCCTACGACTATGGGGTCGTCCCCACGACCACGAGAATAGGTTGGCCAGCCGCCGACATGTCCGACGACTATAGGGTCGTCCCCACGACCCCGGGACTAGGTTGGCCCGCCGCCGACATGTCCGACGTCTATACGGTCGTCCCCACGACCCCGGGGCAAGATTGGCCCGCCGCCGACGTGTCCGACGACTATAGGGTCGTCCCCACGACCCCGGGACTAGGTTGGCCCGCCACCGTCATGTCCGACGACTATACGGTCGTCCCCACGACCCCGGGACTAGGTTGGCCCGCCGCCGAAATGTCCTACGACTATAGGGTCGTCTCCACGACCCCGGGACTAGGTTGGCCCGCCGCCGACATGTCCGACGACTATAGGGTCGTCCCCACGCCCCGAGCCAAAGTTGGCCAGCCGCCGAAATGTCCGACGACTATAGGGTCGTCCCCACGACCCCGGGACAAGATTGGCCTGCCACCGTCATGTCCGACGACTATACGGTCGTCCCCTCGACCCCGGGACTAGGTTGGCCCGCCGCCGACGTGTCCTACGACTATGGGGTCGTCCCCACGACCACGAGAATAGGTTGGCCAGCCGCCGACATGTCCGACGTCTATAGGGTCGTCCCCACGACCCCGGGACTAGGTTGGCCCGCCGCCGACGTGTCCTACGACTATAGGGTCGTCCCCACGACCCCGGGACTAGGTTGGCCAGCCGCCGACATGTCCGACGACTATACGGTCGTCCCCACGACCACGGGAATAGATTGGCCCGCCGCCGACTTGTCCGACGACTATAGGGTCGTCCCTACCACCCCGGGACTAGGTTGGCCAGCCGCCGACATGTCCGACGTCTATAGGGTCGTCCCCACGACCCCGGGGCTAGATTGCCCCGGCACCGCCAAGTCCGACGACTATAGGGTCGTCCCCACGACCCCGGGACTAGGTTGGCCCGCCGCCGTTTTGTCCTATGACTATAGGGTCGTCTCCACGACCCCGGGACTAGGTTGGCCAGTCGCCGACATGTCCGACGACTATAGGGTCGTCCCCACGACCACGGGACTAGGTTGGCCCGCCGCCGACATGTCCGACGTCTATAGGGTCGTCCCCACGCCCCGGGCCAAAGTTGGCCAGCCGCCGACATGTCCGACGACTATAGGGTGGTCCCCACGACCCCGGGACTAGGTTGGCCCGCCGCCGACTTGTCCGACGACTATAGGGTCGTCCCCACGACCACTGGCCAAAGTTGGCCAGCCGCCGACATGTCCGACGACTATAGGGTCGTCCCCACGACCCCGGGACTAGGTTGGCCAGCCGCCGACATGTCCGACGACTATAGGGTCGTCCCCACGACCACGGGACTAGGTTGGCCAGCCGCCGACATGTCCGACGACTATACGGTCGTCCCCACGACCACGGGAATAGATTGGCCCGCCGCCGACTTGTCCGACGACTATAGGGTCGTCCCTACCACCCCGGGACTAGGTTGGCCAGCCGCCGACATGTCCGACGTCTATAGGGTCGTCCCCACGACCCCGGGGCTAGATTGCCCCGGCACCGTCATGTCCGACGACTATAGGGTCGTCTCCACGACCCCGGGACTAGGTTGGCCAGCCGCCGACATGTCCGACGACTATAGGGTCGTCCCCACGACCCCGGGTCTAGGTTGGCCGGCCGCCGAAATGTCCTACGACTATAGGGTCGTCTCCACGACCCCGGGACTAGGTTGGCCAGCCGCCGACATGTCCGACGACTATAGGGTCGTCCCCACGACCACGGGACTAGGTTGGCCCGCCGCCGACATGTCCGACGTCTATAGGGTCGTCCCCACGCCCCGGGCCAAAGTTGGCCAGCCGCCGACATGTCCGACGACTATAGGGTCGTCCCCACGACCCCGGGACTAGATTGGCCCGCCACCGTCATGTCCGACGACTAAACGGTCGTCCCCACGACCCCGGGACTAGGTTGGCCCGCCGCCGAAATGTCCTACGACTATAGGGTCGTCTCCACGACCCCGGGACTAGGTTGGCCAGCCGCCGACATGTCCGACGACTATAGGGTCGTCCCCACGACCACGGGACTAGGTTGGCCCGCCGCCGACATGTCCGACGTCTATAGGGTCGTCCCCACGCCCCGGGCCAAAGTTGGCCAGCCGCCGACATGTCCGACGACTATAGGGTCGTCCCCACGACCCCGGGACTAGATTGGCCCGCCACCGTCATGTCCGACGACTATAGGTTCGTCCCCATGACCCCGGGAGTAGGTTGGCCCGCCGCCGACTTGTCCGACGACTGTAGGGTCGTCCCCACGACCACTGGCCAAAGTTGGCCAGCCGCCGACATGTCCGACGACTATAGGGTCGTCCCCACGACCCCGGGGCAAGATTGGCCCGCCACCGTCATGTCCGACGACTATAGGTTCGTCCCTACGACCCTGGGCATACGTTGGCCTGCCGCCGACATGTCCCACGACTATAGGGTCGTCCCCACGACCACTGGCCAAAGTTGCCCAGCCGCCGACATGTCCGACGACTATAGGGTCGTCCCCACGACCCCGGGGCTAGATTGCCCCGGCACCGTCATGTCCGACGACTATAGGGTCGTCCCCACGACCCCGGGACTAGGTTGGCCGGCCGCCGACTTGTCCGACGACGATAGGGTCGTCCCCACGACCCCGGGACTAGGTCGGCCCGCCGCCGACTTGTCCGACGACTATAGGGTCGTCCCCACGACCACTGTCCAAAGTTGCCCAGCCGCCGACATGTCCGACGACTATAGGGTCGTCCCCACGACCCCGGGGCTAGATTGCCCCGGCACCGTCATGTCCGACGACTATAGGGTCGTCCCCACGACCCCGGGACTAGGTTGGCCGGCCGCCGACTTGTCCGACGACGATAGGGTCGTCCCCACGACCCCGGGACTAGGTCGGCCCGCCGCCGACTTGTCCGACGACTATAGGGTCGTCCCCACGAACCCGGGACTAGGTTGGCCAGTCACCGACATGTCCGACGACTATAGGGTCGTCCCCAAGACCACGGGCCAAAGTTGCCCTGCCGCCGACATGTCCGACGACTATAGGGTCGTCCCCACGACCCCGGGTCTAGGTTGGCCCGCCGCCGACTTGTCCGACGACTATAGGGTCGTCCCCACGACCCCGGGGCTAGATTGCCCCGGCACCGTCATGTCCGACGACTATAGGTTCGTCCCTACGACCCTGGGCATACGTTGGCCTGCCGCCGACATGTCCCACGACTATAGGGTCGTCCCCACGACCACTGGCCAAAGTTGCCCAGCCGCCGACATGTCCGACGACTATAGGGTCGTCCCTACCACCCCGGGACTAGGTTGGCCCGCCGCCGACATGTCCGACGACTATAGGGTCGTCCCCACGCCCCGAGCCAAAGTTGGCCAGCCGCCGAAATGACCGACGACTATAGGGTCGTCCCCACGACCCCGGGACAAGATTGGCCCGCCACCGTCATGTCCGACGACTATACGGTCGTCCCCTCTACCCCGGGACTAGGTTGGCCCGCCGCCGACGTGTCCTACGACTATGGGGTCGTCCCCACGACCACGAGAATAGGTTGGCCAGCCGCCGACATGTCCGACGACTATAGGGTCGTCCCCACGACCCCGGGACTAGGTTGGCCCGCCGCCGACATGTCCGACGTCTATACGGTCGTCCCCACGACCCCGGGGCAAGATTGGCCCGCCGCCGACGTGTCCGACGACTATAGGGTCGTCCCCACGACCCCGGGACTAGGTTGGCCCGCCACCGTCATGTCCGACGACTATACGGTCGTCCCCACGACCCCGGGACTAGGTTGGCCCGCCGCCGAAATGTCCTACGACTATAGGGTCGTCTCCACGACCCCGGGACTAGGTTGGCCCGCCGCCGACATGTCCGACGACTATAGGGTCGTCCCCACGCCCCGAGCCAAAGTTGGCCAGCCGCCCAATTGTCCGACGACTATAGGGTCGTCCCCACGACCCCGGGACTAGGTTGGCCCACCGCTGACTTGTCCGACGACTATAGGATCGTCTCCACGACCACTGGCCAAAGTTGCCCAGCCGCCGACATGTCGGACGACTATAGGGTCGTCCCCACGACCCCTGGACTAGATTGCCCCGCCACCGTCATGTCCGACGAATATAGGGTCGCCTCCACGACCCCGGGACTAGGTTGGCCCACCGCTGACTTGTCCGACGACTATAGGGTCGTCTCCACGACCACTGGCCAAAGTTGCCCAGCCGCCGACATGTCCGACGACTATAGGGTCGTCCCCACGACCCCGGGATTAGGTTGGCCCGCCACCGTCATGTCCGACGACTATCGGTTCGCCCCTACTACCCTGGGCATACGTTGGCCCGCCGCCGACATGTCCGACGACTATAGGGTCGTCCCCACGACCCCAGGACTAGATTGCCCCGCCACCGTCATGTCCGACGACTATAGGGTCGTCTCCACGACCCCGGGACTAGGTTGGCCCGCCGCCGACTTGTCCGACGACTATAGGTTCGTCCCCGCGACCCCGGGACTAGGTTGGCCCGCCGCCGACTTTTAAGACGACTATAGGGTCGTCCCTACGACACTGGGCCTACGTTGTCCGGCCGCCGACATGTCCGACGACTATAGGGTCCTCTCCACGACCCCGGGACTAGGTTGGCCCGCCGCCGACTTGTCCGACGACTATAGGGTCGTCTCCACGACCCCAGGACTAGATTGCCCCGCCACCGTCATGTCCGACGACTATAGGGTCGTCCCCACGCCCCGAGCCAAAGTTGGCCAGCCGCCCAATTGTCCGACGACTATAGGGTCGTCCCCACGACCCCGGGACTAGGTTGGCCCACCGCTGACTTGTCCGACGACTATAGGATCGTCTCCACGACCACTGGCCAAAGTTTCCCAGCCGCCGACATGTCCGACGTCTATAGGGTCGTCCCCACGACCCCTGGACTAGATTGCCCCGCCACCGTCATGTCCGACGAATATAGGGTCGCCTCCACGACCCCGGGACTAGGTTGGCCCACCGCTGACTTGTCCGACGACTATAGGGTCGTCTCCACGACCACTGGCCAAAGTTGCCCAGCCGCCGACATGTCCGACGACTATAGGGTCGTCCCCACGACCCCGGGACTAGGTTGGCCCGCCACCGTCATGTCCGACGACTATCGGTTCGCCCCTACTACCCTGGGCATAGGTTGGCCCGCCGCCGACGTGTCCTACGACTATGGGGTCGTCCCCACGACCACGAGAATAGGTTGGCCAGCCGCCGACATGTCCGACGACTATAGGGTCGTCCCCACGACCCCGGGACTAGGTTGGCCCGCCGCCGACATGTCCGACGTCTATACGGTCGTCCCCACGACCCCGGGGCAAGATTGGCCCGCCGCCGACGTGTCCGACGACTATAGGGTCGTCCCCACGACCCCGGGACTAGGTTGGCCCGCCACCGTCATGTCCGACGACTATACGGTCGTCCCCACGACCCCGGGACTAGGTTGGCCCGCCGCCGAAATGTCCTACGACTATAGGGTCGTCTCCACGACCCCGGGACTAGGTTGGCCCGCCGCCGACATGTCCGACGACTATAGGGTCGTCCCCACGCCCCGAGCCAAAGTTGGCCAGCCGCCCAATTGTCCGACGACTATAGGGTCGTCCCCACGACCCCGGGACTAGGTTGGCCCACCGCTGACTTGTCCGACGACTATAGGATCGTCTCCACGACCACTGGCCAAAGTTGCCCAGCCGCCGACATGTCGGACGACTATAGGGTCGTCCCCACGACCCCTGGACTAGATTGCCCCGCCACCGTCATGTCCGACGAATATAGGGTCGCCTCCACGACCCCGGGACTAGGTTGGCCCACCGCTGACTTGTCCGACGACTATAGGGTCGTCTCCACGACCACTGGCCAAAGTTGCCCAGCCGCCGACATGTCCGACGACTATAGGGTCGTCCCCACGACCCCGGGACTTGGTTGGCCCGCCACCGTCATGTCCGACGACTATCGGTTCGCCCCTACTACCCTGGGCATACGTTGGCCCGCCGCCGACATGTCCGACGACTATAGGGTCGTCCCCACGACCCCGGGACTAGGTTGGCCCGCCGCCGACTTGTCCGACGACTATAGGGTCGACCCCACGACCCCAGGACTCGATTGCCCCGCCACCGTCATGTCCGACGACTATAGGGTCGTCCCCACGACCCCGGGCCTACGTTGTCCCGCCGCCGACATGTCCGACGACTATAGGGTCCTCTCCACGACCCCGGGACTAGGTTGGCCCGCCGCCGACTTGTCCGACGACTATAGGGTCGTCTCCACGACCCCAGGACTAGATTGCCCCGCCACCGTCATGTCCGACGACTATAGGGTCGCCTCCATGACCCCGGGACTAGTTTGGCCCGCCGCCGACTTGTCCGACGACTATAGGGTCGTCCCCACGACCCCGGGACTAGATTGGCCCTCCACCGTCATGTCCGACGACTATAGGGTCGTCCCCACGACCCCGGGACTGGGTTGGCCCGCCGCCGACTTGTCCGACGACTATAGGGTCGTCCCCACGACCCAGGGACTAGGTTGGCCCGCCGCCGACTTGTCCGACGACTATAGGGTCGTCTCCACGACCCCGGGAATAGGTTGGCCCGCCGCCGACTTGTCCGACGACTATGGGGTCGTCCCCACGACCCCAGGAGTAGATTGCCCTGCCACCGTCATGTCCGACGACTATGGGGTCGTCCTCACGACCCCGGGACTAGATTGGCCCGCCACCGTCATGTCCGACGACTATAGGGTCGTCCCCACGAGCCCGGGACTTGATTGGCCCGCCGCCGACTTGTCCGACGACTATAGGGTCGCCTCCATGACCCCGGGACTAGGTTGGCCCGCCGCCGACTTGTCCGACGACTATAGGGTCGTCCCCACGACCCCGGGACTAGATTGGCCCTCCACCGTCATGTCCGACGACTATAGGGTCGTCCCCACGACCCCGGGACTGGGTTGGCCCGCCGCCGACTTGTCCGACGACTATAGGGTCGTCCCCACGACCCAGGGACTAGGTTGGCCCGCCGCCGACTTGTCCGACGACTATAGGGTCGTCTCCACGACCCCGGGACTAGGTTGGCCCGCCGCCGACTTGTCCGACGACTATGGGGTCGTCCCCACGACCCCAGGAGTATATTGCCCCGCCACCGTCATGTCCGACGACTATGGGGTCGTCCTCACGACCCCGGGACTAGATTGGCCCGCCACCGTCATGTCCGACGACTATAGGGTCGTCCCCACGAGCCCGGGACTTGATTGGCCCTCCACCGTCATGTCCGACGACTATAGGGTCGTCCCCACGACCCCGGGACTGGGTTGGCCCGCCGCCGACTTGTCCGACGACTATAGGGTCGTCCCCACGACCCAGGGACTAGGTTGGCCCGCCGCCGACTTGTCCGACGACTATAGGGTCGTCTCCACGACCCCGGGAATAGGTTGGCCCGCCGCCGACTTGTCCGACGACTATGGGGTCGTCCCCACGACCCCAGGAGTAGATTGCCCTGCCACCGTCATGTCCGACGACTATGGGGTCGTCCTCACGACCCCGGGACTAGATTGGCCCGCCACCGTCATGTCCGACGACTATAGGGTCGTCCCCACGAGCCCGGGACTTGATTGGCCCGCCGCCGACTTGTCCGACGACTATAGGGTCGCCTCCATGACCCCGGGACTAGGTTGGCCCGCCGCCGACTTGTCCGACGACTATAGGGTCGTCCCCACGACCCCGGGACTAGATTGGCCCTCCACCGTCATGTCCGACGACTATAGGGTCGTCCCCACGACCCCGGGACTGGGTTGGCCCGCCGCCGACTTGTCCGACGACTATAGGGTCGTCCCCACGACCCAGGGACTAGGTTGGCCCGCCGCCGACTTGTCCGACGACTATAGGGTCGTCTCCACGACCCCGGGACTAGGTTGGCCCGCCGCCGACTTGTCCGACGACTATGGGGTCGTCCCCACGACCCCAGGAGTATATTGCCCCGCCACCGTCATGTCCGACGACTATGGGGTCGTCCTCACGACCCCGGGACTAGATTGGCCCGCCACCGTCATGTCCGACGACTATAGGGTCGTCCCCACGAGCCCGGGACTTGATTGGCCCGCCGCCGACTTGTCCGACGACTATAGGGTGGTCCCCACGACCACGGGCCAATGTTGCCCAGCCGCCGACATGTCCGAAGACTATAGGGTCGTCCCCACGACCCCGGGGCTAGATTCCTCCGGCACCGTCATGTCCGACGACTATAGGGTCGTCCCCACGACCCCGGGACTAGGTTGGCCCGCCGCCGACTTGTCCGACGACTATAGGGTCGTCCCCACGACCCCGGGACTAGGTTGGCCAGCCGCCGACATGTCCGACGACTATACGGTCGTCCCCACGACCCCGGGACTAGGTTGGCCCGCCGCCGGCTTGTCCGACGACTATAGGGTCGTCCCCACGACCCCGGGACTAGGTTGGCCAGCCGCCGACATGTCCGACGACTATAGGGTGGTCCCCACGACCACGGGCCAATGTTGCCCAGCCGCCGACATGTCCGACGACTATAGGGTCGCCTCCACGACCCCGGGACTAGGTTGGCCCGCCGCCGACTTGTCCGACGACTATAGGGTCGTCTCCACGACCCCAGGACTAGATTGCCCCGCCACCGTCATGTCCGACGACTATAGGGTCGCCTCCATGACCCCGGGACTAGGTTGGCCCGCCGCCGACCTGTCCGACGACTATAGGGTCGTCTCCACGACCACTGGCCACAGTTGCCCAGCCGCCGACATGTCCGACGACTATAGGGACGTCCCCACGACCACGGGCCAAAGTTGCCCAGCCGCCGACTTGTCCGACGACTATAGGGTCGTCCCCACGACCCCGGGACTAGATTGGCCCTCCACCGTCATGTCCGACGACTATAGGGTCGTCCCCACGACCCCGGGACTGGGTTGGCCCGCCGCCGACTTGTCCGACGACTATAGGGTCGTCCCCACGACCCAGGGACTAGGTTGGCCAGCCGCCGACATGTCCGACGACAATAGGGTTGTCCCCACGACCCCGGGACTAGGTTGACCCGCCACCATCATGTCCGACGACTATAGGGTCGTCCCCACGACCCCGGGACTATGTTGGCCAGCCGCCGACATGTCCGACGTCTATAGGGTCGTCCCCACGACCCCGGGACTAGGTTGGCTCGCCACCAACATGTCCGACGAATATAGGGTCGTCCCCACGACCCCGGGACTAGGTTGGCCCGCCACCGTCATGTCCGACGACTATAGGGTCGTCCCCACGTCCCCGGGACTAGGTTGGCCCGCCACCGTCATGTCCGACGACTATAGGGTCGTCCCCACGTCCCCGGGACTCGATTGGCCCGCCACCGACTTGTCCGACGACTATAGGGTCGTCCCCACGTCCCCGGGACTGGGTTGGCCCGCCGCCGACTTGTCCGACGACTATAGGTTCGTCCCCGCGACTCCGGGACTAGGTTGGCCCGCCGCCGACTTTTACGACGACTATAGGGTCGTCCCTACGACACTGGGCCTACGTTGGCCCGCCGCAGACTTGTGCGACGACTATAGGGTCGTCCCCACGACCCCGGGACTAGGTTGGCCCGCCGCCGACTTGTCCGACGACTATAGGGTCGTCCCCACGACCCCGGGACTAGGTTGGCCCGCCGCCGACTTGTCCGACGATTATAGGGTCGACCCCACGACCCCAGGACTCGATTGCCCCGCCACCGTCATGTCCGACGACTATAGGGTCGTCCCCACGACCCCGGGCCTACGTTGTCCCGCCGCCGACATGTCCGACGACTGTAGGGTCGTCCCCACGACCCCGGGACTAGGTTGGCCCGTCGCCGACTTTACCGACGACTATATGGTCGTCCCCACGTCCCCGGGACTAGATTGGCCAGCCACCGTCATGTCCGACGACTATAGGGTCGCCTCCACGACCCCGGGACTAGGTTGGCCCGCCGCCGACTTGTCCGACGACTATAGGGTCGTCTCCACGACCCCAGGACTAGATTGCCCCGCCACCGACTTGTCCGACGACTATAGGGTCGTCCCCACGACCCAGGGACTAGGATGACCCGCCGCAGACTAGGCCAACGACTATAGAGTCGTCCCCACGACCCCGGGACTAGGTTGGCCCGCCGCCGACTAGTCCGACGACTATAGGGACGTCCCCACGACCACGGGCCAAAGTTGCCCAGCCGCCGACATGTCCGACGACTATAGGGACGTCCCCACGACCACGGGCCAAAGTTGCCCAGCCGCCGACTTGTCCGACGACTATAGGGTCGTCCCCACGACCCCGGGACTAGATTGGCCCTCCACCGTCATGTCCGACGACTATAGGGTCGTCCCCACGACCCCGGGACTGGGTTGGCCCGCCGCCGACTTGTCCGACGACTATAGGGTCGTCCCCACGACCCAGGACTAGGTTGGCCAGCCGCCGACATGTCCGACGACAATAGGGTTGTCCCCACGACCCCGGGACTAGGTTGACCCGCCACCATCATGTCCGACGACTATAGGGTCGTCCCCACGACCCCGGGACTAGGTTGGCCCGCCGCCGACTTGTCCGACGACTATGGGGTCGTCCCCACGACCCCGGGACTAGGTTGGCCCGCCACCATCATGTCCGACGACTATAGGGTCGTCCCCACGACCCCGGGACTAGGTTGGCCCGCCGCCGACTTGTCCGACGACCATGGGGTCGTCCCCACGACCCCAGGAGTAGATTGCCCCGCAACCGTCATGTCCGACGACTATGGGGTCGTCCTCACGACCCCGGGACTAGATTGGCCCGCCACCGTCATGTCCGACGACTATAGGGTCGTCCCCACGAGCCCGGGACTTGATTGGCCCGCCGCCGACTTGTCCGACGACTATAGGGTGGTCCCCACGACCACGGGCCAATGTTGCCCAGCCGCCGACATGTCCGAAGACTATAGGGTCGTCCCCACGACCCCGGGGCTAGATTCCTCCGGCACCGTCATGTCCGACGACTATAGGGTCGTCCCCACGACCCCGGGACTAGGTTGGCCCGCCGCCGACTTGTCCGACGACTATGGGGTCGTCCCCACGACCCCAGGAGTAGATTGCCCCGCCACCGTCATGTCCGACGACTATGGGGTCGTCCCCACGACCCCGGGACTGGGTTGGCCCGCCGCCGACTTGTCCGACGACTATAGGGTCGTCCCCACGACCCAGGGACTAGGTTGGCCAGCCGCCGACATGTCCGACGACAATAGGGTTGTCCCCACGACCCCGGGACAAGGTTGACCCGCCACCATCATGTCCGACGACTATAGGGTCGTCCCCACGACCCCGGGACTAGGTTGGCCCGCCGCCGACTTGTCCGACGACTATGGGGTCGTCCCCACGACCCCGGGACTAGGTTGGCCCGCCACCATCATGTCCGACGACTATAGGGTCGTCCCCACGACCCCGGGACTAGGTTGGCCCGCCGCCGACTTGTCCGACGACTATGGGGTCGTCCCCACGACCCCAGGAGTAGATTGCCCCGCCACCGTCATGTCCGACGACTATGGGGTCGTCCTCACGACCCCGGGACTAGATTGGCCCGCCACCGTCATGTCCGACGACTATAGGGTCGTCCCCACGAGCCCGGGACTTGATTGGCCCGCCGCCGACTTGTCCGAAGACTATAGGGTGGTCCCCACGACCACGGGCCAATGTTGCCCAGCCGCCGACATGTCCGAAGACTATAGGGTCGTCCCCACGACCCCGGGGCTAGATTCCTCCGGCACCGTCATGTCCGACGACTATAGGGTCGTCCCCACGACCCCGGGACTAGGTTGGCCCGCCGCCGACTTGTCCTACGACTATAGGGTCGTCTCCACGACCCCGGGACTAGGTTGGCCAGCCGCCGACATGTCCGACGACTATAGGGTCGTCCCCACGACCCCGGGACTAGATTGGCCAGCCACCGTCATGTCCGACGACTATAGGGTCGTCCCCACGACCCCGGGACTAGGTTGGCCCGCCGCCGACTTGTCCTACGACTATAGGGTCGTCTCCACGACCCCGGGACTAGGTTGGCCAGCCGCCGACATGTCCGACGACTATAGGGTCGTCCCCACGACCCCGGGACTAGGTTGGCCGGCCGCCGAAATGTCCTACGACTATAGGGTCGTCTCCACGACCCCGGGACTAGGTTGGCCAGCCGCCGACATGTCCGACGACTATAGGGTCGTCCCCACGACCACGGGACTAGGTTGGCCCGCCGCCGACATGTCCGACGTCTATAGGGTCGTCCCCACGCCCCGGGCCAAAGTTGGCCAGCCGCCGACATGTCCGACGACTATAGGGTCGTCCCCACGACCCCGGGACTAGATTGGCCCGCCACCGTCATGTCCGACGACTAAACGGTCGTCCCCACGACCCCGGGACTAGGTTGGCCCGCCGCCGAAATGTCCTACGACTATAGGGTCGTCTCCACGACCCCGGGACTAGGTTGGCCAGCCGCCGACATGTCCGACGACTATAGGGTCGTCCCCACGACCACGGGACTAGGTTGGCCCGCCGCCGACATGTCCGACGTCTATAGGGTCGTCCCCACGCCCCGGGCCAAAGTTGGCCAGCCGCCGACATGTCCGACGACTATAGGGTCGTCCCCACGACCCCGGGACTAGATTGGCCCGCCACCGTCATGTCCGACGACTATAGGTTCGTCCCCATGACGCCGGGAGTAGGTTGGCCCGCCGCCGACTTGTCCGACGACTGTAGGGTCGTCCCCACGACCACTGGCCAAAGATGGCCAGCCGCCGACATGTCCGACGACTATAGGGTCGTCCCCACGACCCCGGGGCAAGATTGGCCCGCCACCGTCATGTCCGACGACTATAGGTTCGTCCCTACGACCCTGGGCATACGTTGGCCTGCCGCCGACATGTCCCACGACTATAGGGTCGTCCCCACGACCACTGGCCAAAGTTGCCCAGCCGCCGACATGTCCGACGACTATAGGGTCGTCCCCACGACCCCGGGACTAGATTGGCCCGCCACCGTCATGTCCGACGACTATAGGTTCGTCCCCATGACCCCGGGAGTAGGTTGGCCCGCCGCCGACTTGTCCGACGACTATAGGGTCGTCCCCACGACCACTGGCCAAAGTTGGCCAGCCGCCGACATGTCCGACGACTATAGGGTCGTCCCCACGACCCCGGGGCAAGATTGGCCCGCCACCGTCATGTCCGACGACTATAGGTTCGTCCCTACGACCCTGGGCATACGTTGGCCTGCCGCCGACATGTCCCACGACTATAGGGTCGTCCCCACGACCACTGGCCAAAGTTGCCCAGCCGCCGACATGTCCGACGACTATAGGGTCGTCCCTACCACCCCGGGACTAGGTTGGCCCGCCGCCGACATGTCCGACGACTATAGGGTCGTCCCCACGCCCCGAGCCAAAGTTGGCCAGCCGCCGAAATGACCGACGACTATAGGGTCGTCCCCACGACCCCGGGACAAGATTGGCCCGCCACCGTCATGTCCGACGACTATACGGTCGTCCCCTCTACCCCGGGACTAGGTTGGCCCGCCGCCGACGTGTCCTACGACTATAGGGTCGTCTCCACGACCCCGGGACTAGGTTGGCCAGCCGCCGACATGTCCGACGACTATAGGGTCGTCCCCACGACCACGGGACTAGGTTGGCCCGCCGCCGACATGTCCGACGTCTATAGGGTCGTCCCCACGCCCCGGGCCAAAGTTGGCCAGCCGCCGACATGTCCGAAGACTATAGGGTCGTCCCCACGACCCCGGGACTAGATTGGCCCGCCACCGTCATGTCCGACGACTATAGGGCCGTCTCCACGACCCCGGGACTAGGTTGGCCCGCCGCCGACTTGTCCGACGACTATAGGGTCGTCCCCACGACCACTGGCCAAAGTTGGCCAGCCGCCGACATGTCCGACGACTATAGGGTCGTACCCACGCCCCGGGCCAAAGATGGCCAGCCGCCGACATGTCCGACGACTATAGGGTCGTCCCCACGACCCCGGGACTAGATTGGCCCGCCACCGTCATGTCCGACGACTATACGGTCGTCCCCACGACCCCGGGACTAGGTTGGCCCGCCGCCGACGTGTCCTACGACTATGGGGTCGTCCCCACGACCACGAGAAGAGGTTGGCCAGCCGCCGACAGGTCCGACGAATATAGGGTCGTCCCCACCTCCCCGGGTCTAGGTTGGCCAGCCGCCGACATGTCCGACGACTATAGGGTCGTCCCCACGACCACGGGCCAAAGTTGCCCTGCCGCCGACATGTCCGACGACTATAGGGTCGTCCCCACGACCACTGTCCAAAGTTGCCCAGCCGCCGACATGTCCGACGACTATAGGGTCGTCCCCACGACCCCGGGGCTAGATTGCCCCGGCACCGTCATGTCCGACGACTATAGGGTCGTCCCCACGACCCCGGGACTAGGTTGGCCGGCCGCCGACTTGTCCGACGACGATAGGGTCGTCCCCACGACCCCGGGACTAGGTCGGCCCGCCGCCGACTTGTCCGACGACTATAGGGTCGTCCCCACGAACCCGGGACTAGGTTGGCCAGTCACCGACATGTCCGACGACTATAGGGTCGTCCCCAAGACCACGGGCCAAAGTTGCCCTGCCGCCGACATGTCCGACGACTATAGGGTCGTCCCCACGACCCCGGGTCTAGGTTGGCCCGCCGCCGACTTGTCCGACGACTATAGGGTCGTCCCCACGACCCCGGGGCTAGATTGCCCCGGCACCGTCATGTCCGACGACTATAGGTTCGTCCCTACGACCCTGGGCATACGTTGGCCTGCCGCCGACATGTCCCACGACTATAGGGTCGTCCCCACGACCACTGGCCAAAGTTGCCCAGCCGCCGACATGTCCGACGACTATAGGGTCGTCCCTACCACCCCGGGACTAGGTTGGCCCGCCGCCGACATGTCCGACGACTATAGGTTCGTCCCCACGCCCCGAGCCAAAGTTGGCCAGCCGCCGAAATGACCGACGACTATAGGGTCGTCCCCACGACCCCGGGACAAGATTGGCCCGCCACCGTCATGTCCGACGACTATACGGTCGTCCCCTCTACCCCGGGACTAGGTTGGCCCGCCGCCGACGTGTCCTACGACTATGGGGTCGTCCCCACGGCCACGAGAATAGGTTGGCCAGCCGCCGACATGTCCGACGACTATAGGGTCGTCCCCACGACCCCGGGACTAGGTTGGCCCGCCGCCGACATGTCCGACGTCTATACGGTCGTCCCCACGACCCCGGGGCAAGATTGGCCCGCCGCCGACGTGTCCGACGACTATAGGGTCGTCCCCACGACCCCGGGACTAGGTTGGCCCGCCACCGTCATGTCCGACGACTATACGGTCGTCCCCACGACCCCGGGACTAGGTTGGCCCGCCGCCGAAATGTCCTACGACTATAGGGTCGTCTCCACGACCCCGGGACTAGGTTGGCCCGCCGCCGACATGTCCGACGACTATAGGGTCGTCCCCACGCCCCGAGCCAAAGTTGGCCAGCCGCCCAATTGTCCGACGACTATAGGGTCGTCCCCACGACCCCGGGACTAGGTTGGCCCACCGCTGACTTGTCCGACGACTATAGGATCGTCTCCACGACCACTGGCCAAAGTTGCCCAGCCGCCGACATGTCGGACGACTATAGGGTCGTCCCCACGACCCCTGGACTAGATTGCCCCGCCACCGTCATGTCCGACGAATATAGGGTCGCCTCCACGACCCCGGGACTAGGTTGGCCCACCGCTGACTTGTCCGACGACTATAGGGTCGTCTCCACGACCACTGGCCAAAGTTGCCCAGCCGCCGACATGTCCGACGACTATAGGGTCGTCCCCACGACCCCGGGACTAGGTTGGCCCGCCACCGTCATGTCCGACGACTATCGGTTCGCCCCTACTACCCTGGGCATACGTTGGCCCGCCGCCGACATGTCCGACGACTATAGGGTCGTCTCCACGACCCCAGGACTAGATTGCCCCGCCACCGTCATGTCCGACGACTATAGGGTCGTCTCCACGACCCCGGGACTAGGTTGGCCCGCCGCCGACTTGTCCGACGACTATAGGTTCGTCCCCGCGACCCCGGGACTAGGTTGGCCCGCCGCCGACTTTTACGACGACTATAGGGTCGTCCCTACGACACTGGGCCTACGTTGTCCCGCCGCCGACATGTCCGACGACTATAGGGTCCTCTCCACGACCCCGGGACTAGGTTGGCCCGCCGCCGACTTGTCCGACGACTATAGGGTCGTCTCCACGACCCCAGGACTAGATTGCCCCGCCACCGTCATGTCCGACGACTATAGGGTCGTCCCCACGCCCCGAGCCAAAGTTGGCCAGCCGCCCAATTGTCCGACGACTATAGGGTCGTCCCCACGACCCAGGGACTAGGTTGGCCCACCGCTGACTTGTCCGACGACTATAGGATCGTCTCCACGACCACTGGCCAAAGTTGCCCAGCCGCCGACATGTCCGACGACTATAGGGTCGTCCCCACGACCCCGGGACTAGGTTGGCCCGCCGCCGACTTGTCCGACGACTATAGGGTCGTCTCCACGACCCCAGGACTAGATTGCCCCGCCACCGTCATGTCCGACGACTATAGGGTCGTCCCCACGCCCCGAGCCAAAGTTGGCCAGCCGCCCAATTGTCCGACGACTATAGGGTCGTCCCCACGACCCCGGGACTAGGTTGGCCCACCGCTGACTTGTCCGACGACTATAGGATCGTCTCCACGACCACTGGCCAAAGTTGCCCAGCCGCCGACATGTCCGACGACTATAGGGTCGTCCCCACGACCCCTGGACTAGATTGCCCCGCCACCGTCATGTCCGACGAATATAGGGTCGCCTCCACGACCCCGGGACTAGGTTGGCCCACCGCTGACTTGTCCGACGACTATAGGGTCGTCTCCACGACCACTGGCCAAAGTTGCCCAGCCGCCGACATGTCCGACGACTATAGGGTCGTCCCCACGACCCCGGGACTAGGTTGGCCCGCCACCGTCATGTCCGACGACTATCGGTTCGCCCCTACTACCCTGGGCATACGTTGGCCCGCCGCCGACGTGTCCTACGACTATGGGGTCGTCCCCACGACCACGAGAATAGGTTGGCCAGCCGCCGACATGTCCGACGACTATAGGGTCGTCCCCACGACCCCGGGACTAGGTTGGCCCGCCGCCGACATGTCCGACGTCTATACGGTCGTCCCCACGACCCCGGGGCAAGATTGGCCCGCCGCCGACGTGTCCGACGACTATAGGGTCGTCCCCACGACCCCGGGACTAGGTTGGCCCGCCACCGTCATGTCCGACGACTATACGGTCGTCCCCACGACCCCGGGACTAGGTTGGCCCGCCGCCGAAATGTCCTACGACTATAGGGTCGTCTCCACGACCCCGGGACTAGGTTGGCCCGCCGCCGACATGTCCGACGACTATAGGGTCGTCCCCACGCCCCGAGCCAAAGTTGGCCAGCCGCCCAATTGTCCGACGACTATAGGGTCGTCCCCACGACCCCGGGACTAGGTTGGCCCACCGCTGACTTGTCCGACGACTATAGGATCGTCTCCACGACCACTGGCCAAAGTTGCCCAGCCGCCGACATGTCGGACGACTATAGGGTCGTCCCCACGACCCCTGGACTAGATTGCCCCGCCACCGTCATGTCCGACGAATATAGGGTCGCCTCCACGACCCCGGGACTAGGTTGGCCCACCGCTGACTTGTCCGACGACTATAGGGTCGTCTCCACGACCACTGGCCAAAGTTGCCCAGCCGCCGACATGTCCGACGACTATAGGGTCGTCCCCACGACCCCGGGACTAGGTTGGCCCGCCACCGTCATGTCCGACGACTATCGGTTCGCCCCTACTACCCTGGGCATACGTTGGCCCGCCGCCGACATGTCCGACGACTATAGGGTCGTCCCCACGACCCCAGGACTAGATTGCCCCGCCACCGTCATGTCCGACGACTATAGGGTCGTCTCCACGACCCCGGGACTAGGTTGGCCCGCCGCCGACTTGTCCGACGACTATAGGTTCGTCCCCGCGACCCCGGGACTAGGTTGGCCCGCCGCCGACTTTTACGACGACTATAGGGTCGTCCCTACGACACTGGGCCTACGTTGTCCCGCCGCCGACATGTCCGACGACTATAGGGTCCTCTCCACGACCCCGGGACTAGGTTGGCCCGCCGCCGACTTGTCCGACGACTATAGGGTCGTCTCCACGACCCCAGGACTAGATTGCCCCGCCACCGTCATGTCCGACGACTATAGGGTCGTCCCCACGCCCCGAGCCAAAGTTGGCCAGCCGCCCAATTGTCCGACGACTATAGGGTCGTCCCCACGACCCCGGGACTAGGTTGGCCCACCGCTGACTTGTCCGACGACTATAGGATCGTCTCCACGACCACTGGCCAAAGTTGCCCAGCCGCCGACATGTCCGACGACTATAGGGTCGTCCCCACGACTCCGGGACTAGGTTGGCCCGCCGCCGACTTGTCCGACGACTATAGGGTCGTCTCCACGACCCCAGGACTAGATTGCCCCGCCACCGTCATGTCCGACGACTATAGGGTCGTCCCCACGCCCCGAGCCAAAGTTGGCCAGCCGCCCAATTGTCCGACGACTATAGGGTCGTCCCCACGACCCCGGGACTAGGTTGGCCCACCGCTGACTTGTCCGACGACTATAGGATCGTCTCCACGACCACTGGCCAAAGTTGCCCAGCCGCCGACATGTCCGACGACTATAGGGTCGTCCCCACGACCCCTGGACTAGATTGCCCCGCCACCGTCATGTCCGACGAATATAGGGTCGCCTCCACGACCCCGGGACTAGGTTGGCCCACCGCTGACTTGTCCGACGACTATAGGGTCGTCCCCACGACCCCGGGACTAGGTTGGCCAGCCGCCGACATGTCCGACGACTATACGGTCGTCCCCACGACCCCGGGACTAGGTTGGCCCGCCGCCGGCTTGTCCGACGACTATAGGGTCGTCCCCACGACCCCGGGACTAGGTTGGCCAGCCGCCGACATGTCCGACGACTATAGGGTGGTCCCCACGACCACGGGCCAATGTTGCCCAGCCGCCGACATGTCCGACGACTATAGGGTCGCCTCCACGACCCCGGGACTAGGTTGGCCCGCCGCCGACTTGTCCGACGACTATAGGGTCGTCTCCACGACCCCAGGACTAGATTGCCCCGCCACCGTCATGTCCGACGACTATAGGGTCGCCTCCATGACCCCGGGACTAGGTTGGCCCGCCGCCGACCTGTCCGACGACTATAGGGTCGTCTCCACGACCACTGGCCACAGTTGCCCAGCCGCCGACATGTCCGACGACTATAGGGACGTCCCCACGACCACGGGCCAAAGTTGCCCAGCCGCCGAATTGTCCGACGACTATAGGGTCGTCCCCACGACCCCGGGACTAGATTGGCCCTCCACCGTCATGTCCGACGACTATAGGGTCGTCCCCACGACCCCGGGACTGGGTTGGCCCGCCGCCGACTTGTCCGACGACTATAGGGTCGTCCCCACGACCCAGGGACTAGGTTGGCCAGCCGCCGACATGTCCGACGACAATAGGGTTGTCCCCACGACCCCGGGACTAGGTTGACCCGCCACCATCATGTCCGACGACTATAGGGTCGTCCCCACGACCCCGGGACTATGTTGGCCAGCCGCCGACATGTCCGACGTCTATAGGGTCGTCCCCACGACCCCGGGACTAGGTTGGCTCGCCACCAACATGTCCGACGAATATAGGGTCGTCCCCACGACCCCGGGACTAGGTTGGCCCGCCACCGTCATGTCCGACGACTATAGGGTCGTCCCCACGTCCCCGGGACTAGGTTGGCCCGCCACCGTCATGTCCGACGACTATAGGGTCGTCCCCACGTCCCCGGGACTCGATTGGCCCGCCACCGACTTGTCCGACGACTATAGGGTCGTCCCCACGTCCCCGGGACTGGGTTGGCCCGCCGCCGACTTGTCCGACGACTATAGGTTCGTCCCCGCGACTCCGGGACTAGGTTGGCCCGCCGCCGACTTTTACGACGACTATAGGGTCGTCCCTACGACACTGGGCCTACGTTGGCCCGCCGCAGACTTGTGCGACGACTATAGGGTCGTCCCCACGACCCCGGGACTAGGTTGGCCCGCCGCCGACTTGTCCGACGACTATAGGGTCGTCCCCACGACCCCGGGACTAGGTTGGCCCGCCGCCGACTTGTCCGACGATTATAGGGTCGACCCCACGACCCCAGGACTCGATTGCCCCGCCACCGTCATGTCCGACGACTATAGGGTCGTCCCCACGACCCCGGGCCTACGTTGTCCCGCCGCCGACATGTCCGACGACTGTAGGGTCGTCCCCACGACCCCGGGACTAGGTTGGCCCGTCGCCGACTTTACCGACGACTATATGGTCGTCCCCACGTCCCCGGGACTAGATTGGCCAGCCACCGTCATGTCCGACGACTATAGGGTCGCCTCCACGACCCCGGGACTAGGTTGGCCCGCCGCCGACTTGTCCGACGACTATAGGGTCGTCTCCACGACCCCAGGACTAGATTGCCCCGCCACCGACTTGTCCGACGACTATAGGGTCGTCCCCACGACCCAGGGACTAGGATGACCCGCCGCAGACTAGGCCAACGACTATAGAGTCGTCCCCACGACCCCGGGACTAGGTTGGCCCGCCGCCGACTAGTCCGACGACTATAGGGACGTCCCCACGACCACGGGCCAAAGTTGCCCAGCCGCCGACATGTCCGACGACTATAGGGACGTCCCCACGACCACGGGCCAAAGTTGCCCAGCCGCCGACTTGTCCGACGACTATAGGGTCGTCCCCACGACCCCGGGACTAGATTGGCCCTCCACCGTCATGTCCGACGACTATAGGGTCGTCCCCACGACCCCGGGACTGGGTTGGCCCGCCGCCGACTTGTCCGACGACTATAGGGTCGTCCCCACGACCCAGGACTAGGTTGGCCAGCCGCCGACATGTCCGACGACAATAGGGTTGTCCCCACGACCCCGGGACTAGGTTGACCCGCCACCATCATGTCCGACGACTATAGGGTCGTCCCCACGACCCCGGGACTAGGTTGGCCCGCCGCCGACTTGTCCGACGACTATGGGGTCGTCCCCACGACCCCGGGACTAGGTTGGCCCGCCACCATCATGTCCGACGACTATAGGGTCGTCCCCACGACCCCGGGACTAGGTTGGCCCGCCGCCGACTTGTCCGACGACCATGGGGTCGTCCCCACGACCCCAGGAGTAGATTGCCCCGCAACCGTCATGTCCGACGACTATGGGGTCGTCCTCACGACCCCGGGACTAGATTGGCCCGCCACCGTCATGTCCGACGACTATAGGGTCGTCCCCACGAGCCCGGGACTTGATTGGCCCGCCGCCGACTTGTCCGACGACTATAGGGTGGTCCCCACGACCACGGGCCAATGTTGCCCAGCCGCCGACATGTCCGAAGACTATAGGGTCGTCCCCACGACCCCGGGGCTAGATTGGCCCGCCACCGTCATGTCCGACGACTATAGCGTCGTCCCCACGACCCCGGGATTAGGTTGGCGCGCCGCCGACTTGTCCGGCGACTATAGGGTCGTCCCCACGATCCCGGGCCTAGGTTCGCCAGCCGCCGTCATGTCCGACGACTTTAGGGTCGTCCCCACGGCCCCAAGACTAGATTGGCACACGACCGTCATGTCCGCCGACTACAGGGTCGTCCCCACGACCCCAGGACTAGATTGCCCCGCCACCGTCATGTCCGACGACTATAGGGTCGTGCCCACCACCCCGGGACTAGGTTGGCCAGGATCCGACATATCCGACGACTATAGGGTCGTCCCCACGACCCCGCGACTAGATTGGCCCGCCACCGTCATGTCCGACGACTATAGGGTCGTCCCCACGACCATGGGACTAGGTTGGCCCGCCGCAGACTTGTCCGGCGACTATAGGGTCGTCCCCACGATCCCGGGCCTAGGTTCGCCAGCCGTCGTCATGTCCGACGACTTTAGGGTCGTCCCCACGGCCCCAAGACTAGATTGGCCCACGACCGTCATGTCCGCCGACTACAGGGTCGTCCCCACGACCCCAGGACTAGATTGCCTCGCCACCGTCATGTCCGACGACTATAGGGTCGTCCCAACGATCACGGGCCAAAGCTGGCCAGCCGCCGACATGTCCGACGACTATAGGGTCGTCCCCACGACCCCGGGACTAGATTGGCCCGCCACCGTCATTTCCGACGACTATAGGGTCGTCCCCTCGGCCCCAGGAATAGGATGACCCGCCGCCGACTTGTCCGACGACTATAGGATCGTCCCCACGACCCAGGGACTAGATTGGCCCGCCACCGTCATGTCCGACGACTATAGCGTAGTCCCCACGACCCCGGGATTAGGCTGGCGCGCCGCCGACTTGTCCGGCGACTATAGGGTCGTCCCCACGATCCCGGGCCTAGGTTCGCCAGCCGCCGTCATGTCCGACGACTTTAGGGTCGTCCCCACGGCCCCAAGACTAGATTGGCACACGACCGTCATGTCCGCCGACTACAGGGTCGTCCCCACGACCCCAGGACTAGATTGCCCCGCCACCGTCATGTCCGACGACTATAGGGTCGTGCCCACCACCCCGGGACTAGGTTGGCCAGGATCCGACATATCCGACGACTATAGGGTCGTCCCCACGACCCCGGGACTAGATTGGCCCGCCACCATCATGTCCGACGACTATAGGATCGTCCCCACGACCCCGGGACTAGGTTGGCCCGCCGCCGACTTGTCGGACGACTATAGGGTCGCCCCCACGACCCCGGGACCAGGTTGGCCAGCCGCCGAAATGTCCGACGACTATACGGTCGTCCCCACGACCACGGGACGAGGTTGGCCCGCCGCCGACTTGTCCGACGACTATAGGGTCGTCCCCACGACCCCGGGACTAGATTGGCCCGCCACCATCATGTCCGACGACTATAGGGTCATGCCTACCACCCCGGGACTAGGTTGGCCCGCGGCCGACTTGTCCTACGACTATAGGGTCGTGCCTACCACCCCGGGACTAGGTTGGCCAGCATTCGACATATCCGACGACTATAGGGTCGTCCCCACGATCCCGGGCCTAGATTGGCCGGCCACCATCATGTCCGACGACTATAGGGTCGTCCCCACGACCCCGGGACCAGATTGGCCCGCCACCATCATGTCCGTCGACTATAGGGTCGTCCCCACGACCCCGGGACTAGGTTGGCCCGCCGCCGACTTGTTCGACGACTATAGGGTCGTCCCCACGACCCCGGGACTAGATTGGCCCGCCACCATCATGTCCGACGACTATAGGGTCGTCCCCACGACCCCGGGACTAGGTTGGCACGCCGCCGAAATGTCCGACGACTATAGGGTCGTCCCTACCAGCCCGGTACTAGGTTGGCCAGCCGCCGACATGTGCGACGTCTATAGGGTCGTCCCCACGACCCCGGGGCTAGATTGGCCCGCCAACGTCATGTCCGACGACTGTAGGGTCGTCCCCACGACCCCGGGTCTACATTGGCCCGCCACCATCATGTCCGACGACTATAGGATCGTCCCCACGACCCCGGGAGTAGGTTGGCCCGCCGCCGACTTGTCCGACGACTATTGGGTCGTCCCCACGACCCCGGTACCAGGTTGGCCAGCCGCCGACATGTCCGACGACTATACGGTCGTCCCCAGGACCACGGGACTGGGTTGGCCCGCCGCCAACTTGTCCGACGACTATAGGGTCGTCCCCACGACCCCGGGACTATATTGGCCCCCCACCGTCATGTCCGACGACATTAGGGTCGTCCCACGACCACGGGCCAAAGTTGGCAAGCCGCCGACATGTCCGACGACTATAGGGTCGTCCCCACGACCCCGGGACTACATTGGCCCCCCACCGTCATGTCCGACGACATTAGGGTCGTCCCACGACCACGGGCCAAAGTTGGCAAGCCGCCGACATGTCCGACGACTATAGGGTCGTCCCCACGACCCCGGGACTAGATTGGCCCGCCACCGTCATGTCCGACGACTATAGGGTCGTCCCCACGGCCCCGAGACTAGATTGGCCCACGACCGTCATGTCCGACGACTACAGGGTCGTCCCCACGACCCCAGGACTAGATTGCCCCGCCACCATCATGTCCGACGACTATAGTGTCGTCCCCACGACCCCGGGACTACATTGGCCCGCCACCATCATGTCCGACGACTATAGGGTCGTCCCCACGATCCCGGGACTAGATTGGCCAGCCGCCGGCATGTGCGACGTCTATAGGGTCGTCCCCACGACCCCGGGGCTAGATTGGCCCGCCACCGTCATGTCCGACGACTGTAGGGTCGTCCCCACGACCCCGGGACTACATTGGCCCGCCACCATCATGTCCGACGACTATAGGGTCGTCCCCACGATCCCGGGACTAGATTGGCCCGCCACCAACATATCCGACGAGTATAGGGTCGTCTCCACGACCCCGGGACTAGGTAGGCCCGCCGCCAACATGTCCGACGACAATCGGGTCGTCCCCACGACCCCAGGACTAGATAGGCCCGCCACCATCATATCCGACGACTATAGGGTCGTCTCCACGACCCCGGGACTAGGTTGGCCAGCCGCCGTCTTGTCCGACGACTATAGGGTCGTCCCCACGACCCCGGGACTATATTGGCCCCCCACCGTCATGTCCGACGACATTAGGGTCGTCCCACGACCACGGGCCAAAGTTGGCAAGCCGCCGACATGTCCGACGACTATAGGGTCGTCCCCACGACCCCGGGACTATATTGGCCCCCCACCGTCATGTCCGACGACATTAGGGTCGTCCCACGACCACGGGCCAAAGTTGGCAAGCCGCCGACATGTCCGACGACTATAGGGTCGTCCCCACGACCCCAGGACTAGATTGCCCCGCCACCGTCATGTCCGACGACTATAGGGTCGTCCCCACGATCCCGGGCCTAGGTTGGCCAGCCGCCGTCATGTCCGACGACTATAGGGTCGTCCCCACGGCCCCGAGACTAGATTGGCCCACGACCGTCATGTCCGACGACTACAGGGTCGTCCCCACGACCCCAGGACTAGATTGCCCCGCCACCATCATGTCCGACAACTATAGGGTCGTCCCCACGACCCCGGGACTAGGTTGGCGCGCCGCCGAAATGCCCGACGACTATAGGGTCGTCCCCACGACCCCGGGCCTACGTTGGCCCGCCGCCGACATGTCAGACGTCTATAGGGTCGTCTTCAAGACCACGGGCCAAAGTTGGCCCGCCGCCGACTTGTCCGACGACTATAGGGTCGTCCCCACGACCCCAGGACTAGATTGGCCCGCCACCGTCATGTCCGACGACTATAGGGTCGTCCCCACGACCCCGGGACTACATAGGCCCGCCACCATCATGTCCGACGACTATAGGATCGTCCCCACGACCCCGGGACTAGGTTGGCCCGCCGCCGACTAGTCCGACGACTATAGGGTCGTCCCCACGACCCCGGTACCAGGTTGGCCAGCTGCCGTCATGTCCGACGACTATAGGGTCGTCCCCACGGCCCCGAGACTAGATTGGCCCACGACCGTCATGTTCGACGACTATAGGGTCGTCCCCACGATCCCGGGACTAGATTGGCCCGCCACCGTCATGTCCGACGACTATAGGGTCGTCCCCTCGGCCCCAGGAATAGGATGACCCGCCGCCGACTTGTCCGACGACTATAGGGTCGTCCCCACGACCACGGGACTATGTTGGCCCGCCGCCGACTTGTCCGGCGACTATAGGGTCGTCCCCACGATCCCGGGCCTAGGTTCGCCAGCCGCCAACATGTCCGACGACAATAGGGTCGTCCCCACGACCCCAGGACTAGATTGGCCCGCCACCATCATATCCGACGACTATAGGGTCGTCCCCACGACCCCGGGAGTAGATTGGCCCGCCACCATCCTGTCCGACGACTATAGGGTCGTCCCCACGAACCCAGGACTAGATTGCCCCGCCACCGTCATGTCCGACGACTATAGGGTCGTCCCCACGATCCCGGGCCTAGGTTGGCCAGCCGCCGTCATGTCCGACGACTATAGGGTCGTCCCCTCGGCCCCAGGAATAGGATGACCCGCCGCCGACTTGTCCGACGACTATAGGGTCGTCCCCACGACCACGGGACTATGTTGGCCCGCCGCCGACTTGTCCGACGACTATAGCGTCGTCCCCACGACCCCGGGATTAGGTTGGCGCGCCGCCGAAATGTCCGACGACTATAGGGTCGTCCCCACGACCACGGGACTATGTTGGCCCGCCGCCGACTTGTCCGGCGACTATAGGGTCGTCCCCACGATCCCGGGCCTAGGTTCGCCAGCCGCCGTCATGTCCGACGACTTTAGGGTCGTCCCCACGGCCCCAAGACTAGATTGGCACACGACCGTCATGTCCGCCGACTACAGGGTCGTTCCCACGACCCCAGGACTAGATTGCCCCGCCACCGTCATGTCCGACGACTATAGGGTCGTGCCCACCACCCCGGGACTAGGTTGGCCAGGATCCGACATATCCGACGACTATAGGGTCGTCCCCACGACCCCGGGACTAGATTGGCCCGCCACCATCATGTCCGACGACTATTGGGTTGTCCCCACGAACCCGGGACTAGATTGGCCCGCCACCATCATGTCCGACGACTATAGGGTCATGCCTACCACCCCGGGACTAGGTTGGCCCGCGGCCGACTTGTCCTACGACTATAGGGTCGTGCCTACCACCCCGGGACTAGGTTGGCTAGCATCCGACATATCCGACGACTATAGGGTCGTCCCCACGATCCCGGGCCTAGATTGGCCGGCCACCATCATGTCCGACGACTATAGGGTCGTCCCCACGACCCCGGGACCAGATTGGCCCGCCACCATCATGTCCGACGACTATAGGGTCGTCCCCACGACCCCGCGACTAGATTGGCCCACCACCGACTTGTCCGACGACTATAGGATCGTCCCCACGACTACGGTCCAAAGTTGGCCAGTCGCCGACATGTCCGACGACCATTGGGTCGTCCCCACGATCCCGGGCCTAGATTGGCCGGCCACCATCATGTCCGACGACTATAGGGTCGTCCCCACGACCCCCGCACTAGATTGCCCCGCCACCGTCATGTCCGACGATTATATGGTCGACTCCACGAACCCGGGACTAGGTTGGCCCGCCGCCGAAATGTCCGACGACTATAGGGTCGTCCCCACGACCCCGGGCCTACGTTGGCCCGCCGCCGACATGTCAGACGTCTATAGGGTCGTCTTCAAGACCACGGGCCAAAGTTGGCCCGCCGCCGACATATCCGACGACTATAGGGTCGTCCCCACGATCCCGGGCCTAGATTGGCCGGCCACCATCATGTCCGACGACTATAGGGTCGTCCCCACGACCCTGGGCATACGTTGGCCCGCCGCCGTCATGTCCGACGACTGTAGGGTCGTCCCCACGATCCCGGGACTAGGTTGGCCAGCCGCCGACATGTTCGACGACTATAGGTTCGTCCCTACGACCCTGGGCATACGTTGGCCCGCCGCCGTCATGTCCGACGACTGTAGGGTCGTCCCCACGATCCCGGGACTAGGTTGGCCAGCCGCCGACTTGTCCGACGACTATAGGGTCGTCCCCACGACCCCGGGACTAGATTGGCCTGCCACCGTCATGTCCGACGACTATAGGATCGTCCCCACGACCCCGGGACTAGATTGGCCCGCCGCCGACTTGTTCGACGACTATAGGGTCGTCCCCACGACCCCAGGACTAGATTGCCCCGCCACCGTCATGTCCGACGACTATAGGGTCGTCCCCACGATCCCGGGCCTAGGTTGGCCAGCCGCCGTCATGTCCGACGACTATAGGGTCGTCCCCATGGCCCCGAGACTAGATTGGCCCACGACCGTCATGTCCGACGACTACAGGGTCGTCCCCACGACCCCAGGACTAGATTGCCCCGCCACCATCATGTCCGACGACTATAGGGTCGTCCCCACGACCCCGGGACTAGGTTGGCGCGCCGCCGAAATGTCCGACGACTATAGGGTCGTCCCCACGACCCCGGGCCTACGTTGGCCCGCCGCCGACATGTCAGACGTCTATAGGGTCGTCTTCAAGACCACGGGCCAAAGTTGGCCCGCCGCCGACTTGTCCGACGACTATAGGGTCGTCCCCACGACCGTCATGTCCGACGACTATAGGGTCGTCCCCACGACCCCGGGACTAGATTGGTACCCCACCGTCATGGCCGACGACATTAGGGTCGTTCCACGACCACCGGCCTACGTTGGCCCGCCGCCGACATGTCCGACGACTATAGGGTCGTCCCCAAGACCACGGGCCAAAGTTGGCCAGCCGCCGACATGTCCGACGACTATAGGGTCGTCCCCACGACCCCGGGACTAGATTGGCCCGCCACCATCATGTCCGACGACTATAGGGTCGTCCCCACGACCCCGGGATTAGGTTGGCGCGCCGCCGAAATGTCCGACGACTATAGGGTCGTCCCCACGACCCCAGGACTAGATTGGCTCACGACCGTCATGTCCGCCGACTACAGGGACGTCCCCACGACCCCAGGACTAGATTGCCCCGCCACCGACATGTCCGACGACTATTTTTTTTTTTTTTTTTTTTAAGAGGGGGAAAATGCATTACGCATACCCCGACGCTTGATGTCGGGGTTATGTGGGACTCCCCGCCTGTAGACGGGATACCCACTAAAAACCCCCTCTGGTGGTCTCCACCAGGGGCCTCATGGCGGCGCCCGGAACTTCTGATGTAGTCCGTCGGGCGCCGCTATCATGTCTGATGAGGCCCCGCTAACACTCCCCACTCCCAATGTAGGGAGGGGGAAACCACCACCTGGGCTGCCACCCTGGGTTTTTAGGGTGGACGCCCCCGTCGTCCGACGGTGCACCCCGTGTCTAGCGGGGTGCCGCGTGCCGCTAAATAGAACTTAATCCTACGCCTATATATTTCTTAAGAGCTAAATTAAAATATATATACATACTAAAATAAAACTCTACAAACTAGGTAAAATCACGCGGGCGGTTCCCGTCATGGGGACACCACTGGTACGTAGGGTAACACCCCTCCCACGCTATCAGCGGGGGCCGACCCTCTTTCTCTTCCTGCCGAGTCTGAGACGCGTGCGAGCCCTATTGGCCGCGGCCTCACGGGCCAGGCGTCCACGCTCAGCTCGCAGGAGGCGGTCGGCCTCTGCGTCCGCTACCTGGCGGGCCCCCATGACGGAGGCCGCAAATCCCTTAAAGGCGGCCCACTTCTCCGGGGAGGACGTGGCAAGGGGCACCAACGTGGAGACTTCCACCGGTGTCCCCAGGCCGGCGGCCAGCACCTCGCGCTGGGGGGCGAGCACCGGGCATGCGGTGAGCACGTGCTCCGCGTCATCCCGGGCCGGCCCGCAGTCCAGACACGCCTCGGAGGGTACCTTCCCGATTCGATGTTTGAATCAGTGGAAGCACCCGTGCCCACTCAGCAATTGCATGGACCAAAAGTCCGAAATTACTGAGGGGCCCGAGGCGTCGACGAAAGTACTGACCGCGGGGATAAGGCGTCTCACCCACCCGGTGGGTGGGGACCTATCCCACTCGGCCTGCCACTCCTCCATAGCAGCTGCCAGAGCAGCTGCTTTATGGAGGTGGGCCCGCGTTTTTAAAATCGCCGGATCGCCGCCAAGGGTGGGGTCATCCCTATCTCGCGCTTTCGCGCAAAAAATCACGCGCCCCATTTTGGCCTTGATGTACAGCGGCATTCGCCCTGCTAAAACGCAGAGCGAGGCAAAGGACACAGTCCTATATGCCGCTGTACATCGGATCAGGGCCGTGCGCTGAGCACGACGGAGGATGGCACATGGCCCCTCCTTGTCCAGCGCCACGGCCCAGACCGGCGATCCGTATAAAACAACGGACTCCCACACCGAGTAATACAGTTTTTGGGCGTGGACGGATGGGCCCCTCGTGTTAGGGAGGATCGCCGAGAGTGCTCCCGAAACCCTATCCGCCCTTGCGGAGACCTCCCCCAAATGGGTCCGATAATTGCGGAGGCAGTCAAAAACTACCCCCAAATACCGGACCTTGGCCGCCGTGGTGACGTCGGCGTCCAGGATCCGAAGGCTAACCGTCTTCTGGATCCTGTGGCCAGTCAGGAGGATGGCCTCCGTTTTTTCTGCTGCCAAGGAAAGGCCGGTTTTCCTAAACCAAGCTCCAATCCTCGGCAGCACGGAAGCCATCAGCGACCTGACCTGGGAGAGGTCTCTACCCGAAAACAACATGGCGAGGTCGTCGGCGTATGCGATCGCACGCACCGACATGGCCCCGCCCATCTCCGCGATGAGGCGATTTATCTCGGTGAGGAGTCCGTCATAAACGAGGTTCCACAGAAAGGGCCCTAAAACGGACCCCTGTGGAACCCCGGCGAATATGGCACGGACCACGGTGCCCTCGTAAGAGTGCACCGTGATCCCGCGATTATTAAAATAATCCGCGAGGAGCGCCCGAACGTGTCGATCTACCCCTCTCCTACTCAACTCGTCCAGAACAACGTCCCAGCGAAGGGTGTTGAATGCGTTCTGGACGTCGAACGAGAGGAGGAGGCAGATTCTGTTTCTGGCCCTGGAGTCTTCGGCAAACCGAGCTACCTCGGTGGCCGCCTCCATGGTGCCGACACCACGGCGGAAACCATACTGGTTCGGGTGAAAAGGATCCCTGCCGAGCTGGAATTCCAGGATCTCCTTCATGACGTACTCCCAGACCTTTGATAAGGCTGGGAGTATGGAGATCGGCCTGTAGGCCCTCGGGCTTAGGGGATCCTTACCCGGCTTCGGGATCAAGATGACTCTTGCCATCTTCCACGAAGCCGGGATTACACCCCGCACCAGTGTGTCGGACACCATCTCGCGTATCAACTCTTTATTAGCCCTGGCCACACAGGCCACGACCCCCGACGGGACTCTATCGAGTCCGGGGGCCTTATTGGGCTTGATACGCGAGAGGGCACTATCGACCTGCTCGGGCGTCACCTCCGGGATCGCTCTCCAGTACGAGGAGAGGGGTAGCATGGAGGGGGGGGGCCTGCGTACGCAATGGCCCAACCGTTGGTGTGGGGGAAGGAGGAGGGAGAGGGGGGGGGCGGGGCGGTGGCAAACAGGGTATCAACAACCCTGCCCACCTGCTCCCGCGTCAAAACCATATTTGGTTTACGCCCCCCCAACCTAGCCGTAACTATTTTATATGGCTTCCCCCACGGATCGGCGTCCACCGTACCATACAGCTCCCTCCAGAGCCCCTCCTTGGAGCGCCAGATCAGGATCTGAACTGAACGCCTAGCCAAGGAGAAGTCCCGCCTCAGTTGTTCGAGGCGGGGGGAGGAAGGATCTAATTTCGTCCGGCTTCTCTGGAGCAGCCTACGGGCACGGTGCATCGCCTTTCTGGCCTCAGCGATGTCCGCGTTCCACCAACGGTTGGGCTTCCGGGTCCCCCGAGGAAGACACCTCTTCCTGAGGACCCGGGCACTAACCCCCTCTAGGAGGCGCTGAAGTCCCTCCGCCCGCGGGACCTCGCCCGTAAAACCGGGCGGTTCCGGCGGAGGGGGAGGGGCCTGCTCGCCCGCAGGCGTGGCTATCGAGGTGGGCGGAGTCGGGAGGACGTCCCGCAACTCGCGGAAGCCCTCCAAAATCGACTCCGGGGTAACGTCCCTCATCACGTAAGGTGTCCAGCCGTCGCCTGGTGGTCGGCGAGCCACACCCGGTTTAGCCAGGGTGTGGCGGACATAGAGATGGTCGGAGGCAGTGTAGTGCCGAAGCACCTCACTCCTCCGAACCCTCCCGGCCAGACTTCTGTCCACAGACAGTACGTCGATGAAGGACGACCCCCTGCCCCCCCGGAACGTAAATCGGTCCCGGAGTCTAATGGGCACAAGACCCAACCTCGCCAATAACGCCATGCATGCATGGCCCCTCCGGTCAGCGACCTTCCCCCCCCCCCCCCCCAGGCAGGGGATTTGGAGTTCAAATCCCCCGCAAGGATGACCCCTCTCCCCGGGGTAAAAAGACTTATAAATGTCCGACGACTATAGGGTCGTCCCCACGACCCCGGGACTAGATTGGCCCGCCACCATCATGTCCGACGACTATAGGGTCATGCCTACCACCCCGGGACTAGGTTGGCCCGCGGCCGACTTGTCCTACGACTATAGGGTTGTGCCTACCACCCCGGGACTAGGTTGACCAGCATCAGACATATCCGACGACTATAGGGTCGTCCTCACGACCCCGGGACTAGATTGGCCCGCCACCATCATGTCCGACGACTATAGGGTCATGCCTACCACCCCGGGACTAGGTTGGCCCGCGGCCGACTTGTCCTACGACTATAGGGTCGTGCCTACCACCCCGGGACTAGGTTGACCAGCATCCGACATATCCGACGACTATAGGGTCGTCCCCACGATCCCGGGCCTAGATTGGCCGGCCACCATCATGTCCGACGACTATAGGGTCGTCCCCACGACCCCGGGACTAGATTGGCGCGCCGCCGAAATGTCCGACGACTATAGGGTCGTCCCCACGACCCCGGGACTAGGTTGGCGCGCCGCCGAAATGTCCGACGACTATAGGGTCGTCCCCACGACCCCGGGCCTACGTTGGCCCGCCGCCGACATATCCGACGACTATAGGGTCGTCCCTACCATCCCAGGACTAGGATGACCCGCCGCCGACTTGTCCGACGACAATAGGGTCGTCCCCACGACCCCGGGCCTAAGTTGGCCTGCCGCCGAAATGTCCGACGATTATAGGGTCGTCCCCACGACCCCAGGACTGGATTGCCCCGCCACGGTCATGTCCGACGACTATAGGGTCGTCCCCACGACCACGGGCAAAAGTTGGCCAGCCGCCGTCATGTCCGACGACTATAAGGTCGTCCCCACGGCCCCGGGACCAGGTTGGCCAGCCGCCGACATGTCCGACGACTATACGGTCGTCCCCACGGCCACGGGACTAGGTTGGCCCGCCGCCGACTTGTCCGACGACTATAGGGTCGTCCCCACGACCCCGGGACTAGATTGGCCCGCCACCGTCATGTCGGACTGGTATAGGGTCGTACTCACGACGCCGGGACTAGATTGCCCCGCCACCGTCATGTCCGACGACTATAGGGTCGTCCCCACGACCCCGGGACTAGGATGGCCCGCCGCCGACTTGTCCGACGACTATAGGGTCGTCCCCACGACCCCGGGACTAGGATGGCCCGCCGCCGACTTGTCCGACGACTATAGGGTCGTCCCCACGACCCCGGGACTAGGTTGGCCAGCCGCCGACATGTCCGACGACTATAGGGTCGTCCCCACGACCACGGGCCAAAGTTGGCCCGCTGCCGACTTGTCCGACGACTATAGGGTCGTCCCCACGACCCCGGGACTAGGTTGGCCAGCCTACGGCTATAGGGTCGTCCCCACGACCACGGGACTAGCTTGACCCGCCGCCGACTATAGGGTCGTCCCCACGACCCCGGGACTAGGATGGCCCGCCGCCGACTTGTCCGACGACTATAGGGTCGTCCCCACGACCCCGGGACTAGGTTGGCCAGCCGCCGACATGTCCGACGACTATAGGGTCGTCCCCACGACCCCGGGACTAGGCTGGCCCGCCGCCGACTTGTCCGACGACTATAGGGTCGTCCCCACGACCCCGGGACTAGGTGGGCCAGCCGCCGACATGTCCGACGACTATAGGGTCGTCCCCACGACCACGGGCCAAAGTTGGCCCGCCGCCGACTTGTCCGACGACTATAGGGTCGTCCCCACGACCCCGGGACTAGGTTGGCCAGCCGCCGACATGTCCGACGACTATTGGGTCGTCCCCACGACCCCGGGACTAGGATGGCCCGCCGCCGACTTGTCCGACGACTATAGGGTCGTCCCCACGACCCCGGGACTAGGTTGGCCAGCCGCCGACATGTCCGACGACTGTAGGGTCGACCCCACGACCACGGGCCAAAGTTGGCCAGCCGCCGTCATGTCCGACGACTATAGGGTCGTCCCCACGGCCCCGGGACCAGGTTGCCAGCCGCCGACATGTCCGACGACTATAGGGTCGTCCCCACGACCCCGGGACTAGGTTGGCCAGCCTACGGCTATAGGGTCGTCCCCACGACCACGGGACTAGGTTGACCCGCCGCCGACTATAGGGTCGTCCCCACGACCCCGGGACTAGGATGGCCCGCCGCCGACTTGTCCGACGACTATAGGGTCGTCCCCACGACCCCGGGACTAGGTTGGCCAGCCGCCGACATGTCCGACGACTATAGGGTCGTCCCCACGACCCCGGGACTAGGATGGCCCGCCGCCGACATGTCCGCCGACTATAGGGTCGTCCCCACGACCCCGGGACTAGATTGGCCCGCCACCGTCATGTCGGAATGGTATATGGTCGTACCCACGACCCCGGGACTAGATTGGCCCGCCACCATCATGTCCGACGCCTATAGAGTCGTCCCCACGACCCCAGGACTAGATTGCCCCGCCACCGTCATGTCCGACGACCATAGGGTCGACCCCACGACCACGGGCCAAAGTTGGCCAGCCGCCAACATGTCCAACGATTATAGGGTCGTCCCCACGACCCCGGGACTAGATTGGCCCCCCACAATCATGTCCGACGACTATAGGGTCGTCCACACGACCCCGGGTCTAGGATGGCCCGCCGCCGACTTGTCCGACGACTATAGGGTCGTCCCCACGACCCCGGGACTAGGTTGGCCAGCCGCCGACATGTCCGACGACTATAGGGTCGTCCCCACGACCCCGGGACTAGGTTGGCCCGCCACCATCATGTCCGACGACTATAGGGTCGTCCCCACGACCCCGGGACTAGGTTGGCCAGCCGCCGACATGTCCGACGACTATAGGGTCGTCCCCACGACCCCGGGACTAGGTTGGCCCGCCACCATCATGTCCGACGACTATAGGGTCGTCCCCACGACCCCGGGACTAGGTTGGCCCGCCGCCGACTATAGGGTCGTCCCCACGACCCCGGGACTAGATTGGCCCCCCACAATCATGTCCGACGACTATAGGGTCGTCCCCACGACCCCGGGACTAGATTGGCCCCCCACAATCATGTCCGACGACTATAGGGTCGTCCCCACGACCCCGGGACTAGATTGGCCCGCCACCGTCATGTCCGACGACTATAGGGCCGTCTCCACGACCCCGGGACTAGGTTGGCCCGCCGCCGACTTGTCCGACGACTATAGGGTCGTCCCCACGACCACTGGCCAAAGTTGGCCAGCCGCCGACATGTCCGACGACTATAGGGTCGTACCCACGCCCCGGGCCAAAGATGGCCAGCCGCCGACATGTCCGACGACTATAGGGTCGTCCCCACGACCCCGGGACTAGATTGGCCCGCCGCCGACATGTCCGACGACTATACGGTCGTCCCCACGACCACGGGAATAGATTGGCCCGCCGCCGACTTGTCCGACGACTATAGGGTCGTCCCTACCACCCCGGGACAAGATTGGCCCGCCACCGTCATGTCCGACGACTATAGGGTCGTCCCCACGCCCCGAGCCAAAGTTGGCCAGCCGCCGAAATGTCCGACGACTATAGGGTCGTCCCCACGACCCCGGGACAAGATTGGCCCGCCACCGTCATGTCCGACGACTATAGGTTCGTCCCCACGACCCCGGGAGTAGGTTGGCCCGCCGCCGACTTGTCCGACGACTATAGGGTCGTCCCCACGACCACTGGCCAAAGTTGGCCAGCCGCCGACATGTCCGACGACTATAGGGTCGTCCCCACGACCCCGGGGCAAGATTGGCCCGCCAGAGTCATGTCCGACGACTATAGGTTCGTCCCTACGACCCTGGGCATACGTTGGCCTGCCGCCGACATGTCCCACGACTATAGGGTCGTCCCCACGACCACTGGCCAAAGTTGCCCAGCCGCCGACATGTCCGACGACTATAGGGTCGTCCCTACCACCCCGGGACTAGGTTGGCCCGCCGCCGACATGTCCGACGACTATAGGGTCGTCCCCACGCCCCGAGCCAAAGTTGGCCAGCCGCCGAAATGTCCGACGACTATAGGGTCGTCCCCACGACCCCGGGACAAGATTGGCCCGCCACCGTCATGTCCGACGACTATACGGTCGTCCCCTCTACCCCGGGACTAGGTTGGCCCGCCGCCGACGTGTCCTACGACTATGGGGTCGTCCCCACGACCACGAGAATAGGTTGGCCAGCCGCCGACATGTCCGAGGATTATAGGGTCGTCCCCACGACCCCGGGACTAGGTTGGCCCGCCGCCGACATGTCCGACGTCTATACGGTCGTCCCCACGACCCCGGGGCAAGATTGGCCCGCCGCCGACGTGTCCGACGACTATAGGGTCGCCCCCACGACCCCGGGACTAGGTTGGCCCGCCACCGTCATGTCCGACGACTATACGGTCGTCCCCACGACCCCGGGACTAGATTGGCCCGCCACTGTCATGACCGACGACTATAGGGCCGTCTCCACGACCCCGGGACTAGGTTGGCCCGCCGCCGACTTGTCCGACGACTATAGGGTCGTCCCCACGACCACTGGCCAAAGTTGCCCAGCCGCCGACATGTCCGACGACTATAGGGTCGTCCCCACGCCCCGGGCCAAAGATGGCCAGCCGCCGACATGTCCGACGACTATAGGGTCGTCCCCACGACCCCGGGACTAGATTGGCCCGCCACCGTCATGTCCGACGACTATACGGTCGTCCCCACGACCGCGGGACTAGGTTGGCCCGCCGCCGACGTGTCCTACGACGATGGGGTCGTCCCCACGACCACGAGATGAGGTTGGCCAGCCGCCGACATGTCCGACGACTATAGGGTCGTCCCCACCACCCCGGGTCTAGGTTGGCCAGCCGCCGACATGTCCGACGACTATAGGGTCGCCCCCACGACCACGGGCCAAAGTTGCCCTGCCGCCGACATGTCCGACGACTATAGGGTCGTCGCCACGACCCCGGGACTAGGTTGGCCGACCGCCGACTTGTCCGACGACTATAGGGTCGTCCCCACGACCCCGGGACTAGGTCGGCCCGCCGCCGACTTGTCCGACGACTATAGGGTCGTCCCCACGAACCCGGGACTAGGTTGGCCAGTCACCGACATGTCCGACCACTATAGGGTCGTCCCCAAGACCACGGGCCAAAGTTGCCCTGCCGCCGACATGTCCGACGACTATAGGGTCGTCCCCACGACCCCGGGTCTAGGTTGGCCCGCCGCCGACTTGTCCGACGTCTATAGGGTCGTCCCCACGCCCCGAGCCAAAGTTGGCCAGCCGCCGACATGTCCGACGACTATAGGGTCGTCCCCACCACCCCGGGACTAGGTTGGCCCGCCGCCGACGTGTCCTACGACTATGGGGTCGTCCCCACGACCACGAGAATAGGTTGGCCAGCCGCCGACATGTCCGACGACTATAGGGTCGTCCCCACCACCCCGGGTCTAGGTTGGCCAGCCGCCGACATGTCCGACGTCTATAGGGTCGTCCCCACGACCCCGGGGCTAGATTGCCCCGGCACCGTCATGTCCGACGACTATAGGGTCGTCCCCACGACCCCGGGACTAGGTTGGCCCGCCGCCAACTTGTCCGACGACTATAGGGTCGTCTCCACGACCCCGGGAATAGGTTGGCCAGCCGCCGACATGTCCGACGACTATAGGGTCGTCCCCACGACCACGGGCCAAAGTTGCCCTGCCGCCGACATGTCCGACGACTATAGGGTCGTCCCCACGACCCCGGGACTCGGTTGGCCAGTCACCGACATGTCCGACGACTATAGGGTCGTCCCCAAGACCACGGGCCAAAGTTGCCCTGCCGCCGACATGTCCGACGACTATAGGGTCGTCCCCACGACCCCAGGTCTAGGTTGGCCCGCCGCCGACTTGTCCGACGACTATACGGTCGTCCCCACGCCCCGAGCCAAAGTTGGCCAGCCGCCGACATGTCCGACGACTATAGGGTCGTCCCCACGACCACGGGAATAGATTGGCCCGCCGCCGACTTGTCCGACGACTATAGGGTCGTCCCTACCACCCCGGGACTAGGTTGGCCAGCCGCCGACATGTCCGTTGTCTATAGGGTCGTCCCCACGACCCCGGGGCTAGATTGCCCCGGCACCGTCATGTCCGACGACTATAGGGTCGTCCCCACGACCCCGGGACTAGGTTGGCCCGCCGCCGACTTGTCCTTCGACTATAGGGTCGTCTCCACGACCCCGGGACTAGGTTGGCCAGCCGCCGACATGTCCGACGACTATAGGGTCGTCCCCACGACCCCGGGACTAGATTGGCCCGCCACCGTCATGTCCGACGACTATAGGGTCGTCCCCACGACCCCGGGACTAGGTTGGCCCGCCGCCGACTTGTCCTACGACTATAGGGTCGTCTCCACGACCCCGGGACTAGGTTGGCCAGCCGCCGACATGTCCGACGACTATAGGGTCGTCCCCACGACCACGGGACTAGGTTGGCCCGCCGCCGACATGTCCGACGTCTATAGGGTCGTCCCCACGCCCCGGGCCAAAGTTGGCCAGCCGCCGACATGTCCGACGACTATAGGGTCGTCCCCACGACCCCGGGACTAGATTGGCCCGCCACCGTCATGTCCGACGACTATAGGTTCGTCCCCACGACCCCGGGAGTAGGTTGGCCCGCCGCCGACTTGTCCGACGACTATAGGGTCGTCCCCACGACCACTGGCCAAAGTTGGCCAGCCGCCGACATGTCCGACGACTATAGGGTCGTCCCCACGACCCCGGGGCAAGATTGGCCCGCCACCGTCATGTCCGACGACTATAGGTTCGTCCCTACGACCCTGGGCATACGTTGGCCTGCCGCCGACATGTCCCACGACTATAGGGTCGTCCCCACGACCCCTGGACTAGGTTGGCCCGCCGCCGACATGTCCGACGTCTATACGGTCGTCCCCACGACCCCGGGGCAAGATTGGCCCGCCGCCGACGTGTCCGACGACTATAGGGTCGTCCCCACGACCCCGGGACTAGGTTGGCCCGCCACCGTCATGTCCGACGACTATACGGTCGTCCCCACGACCCCGGGACTAGGTTGGCCCGCCGCCGAAATGTCCTACGACTATAGGGTCGTCTCCACGACCCCGGGACTAGGTTGGCCCGCCGCCGACATGTCCGACGACTATAGGGTCGTCCCCACGCCCCGAGCCAAAGTTGGCCAGCCGCCGAAATGTCCGACGACTATAGGGTCGTCCCCACGACCCCGGGACAAGATTGGCCTGCCACCGTCATGTCCGACGACTATACGGTCGTCCCCTCGACCCCGGGACTAGGTTGGCCCGCCGCCGACGTGTCCTACGACTATGGGGTCGTCCCCACGACCACGAGAATAGGTTGGCCAGCCGCCGACATGTCCGACGTCTATAGGGTCGTCCCCACGACCCCGGGACTAGGTTGGCCCGCCGCCGACGTGTCCTACGACTATAGGGTCGTCCCCACGACCCCGGGACTAGGTTGGCCAGCCGCCGACATGTCCGACGACTATACGGTCGTCCCCACGACCACGGGAATAGATTGGCCCGCCGCCGACTTGTCCGACGACTATAGGGTCGTCCCTACCACCCCGGGACTAGGTTGGCCAGCCGCCGACATGTCCGACGTCTATAGGGTCGTCCCCACGACCCCGGGGCTAGATTGCCCCGGCACCGCCAAGTCCGACGACTATAGGGTCGTCCCCACGACCCCGGGACTAGGTTGGCCCGCCGCCGTTTTGTCCTATGACTATAGGGTCGTCTCCACGACCCCGGGACTAGGTTGGCCTGTCGCCGACATGTCCGACGACTATAGGGTCGTCCCCACGACCACGGGACTAGGTTGGCCCGCCGCCGACATGTCCGACGTCTATAGGGTCGTCCCCACGCCCCGGGCCAAAGTTGGCCAGCCGCCGACATGTCCGACGACTATAGGGTGGTCCCCACGACCCCGGGACTAGGTTGGCCCGCCGCCGACTTGTCCGACGACTATAGGGTCGTCCCCACGACCACTGGCCAAAGTTGGCCAGCCGCCGACATGTCCGACGACTATAGGGTCGTCCCCACGACCCCGGGACTAGGTTGGCCAGCCGCCGACATGTCCGACGACTATAGGGTCGTCCCCACGACCACGGGACTAGGTTGGCCAGCCGCCGACATGTCCGACGACTATACGGTCGTCCCCACGACCACGGGAATAGATTGGCCCGCCGCCGACTTGTCCGACGACTATAGGGTCGTCCCTACCACCCCGGGACTAGGTTGGCCAGCCGCCGACATGTCCGACGTCTATAGGGTCGTCCCCACGACCCCGGGGCTAGATTGCCCCGGCACCGTCATGTCCGACGACTATAGGGTCGTCTCCACGACCCCGGGACTAGGTTGGCCAGCCGCCGACATGTCCGACGACTATAGGGTCGTCCCATCGACCCCGGGTCTAGGTTGGCCGGCCGCCGAAATGTCCTACGACTATAGGGTCGTCTCCACGACCCCGGGACTAGGTTGGCCAGCCGCCGACATGTCCGACGACTATAGGGTCGTCCCCACGACCACGGGACTAGGTTGGCCCGCCGCCGACATGTCCGACGTCTATAGGGTCGTCCCCACGCCCCGGGCCAAAGTTGGCCAGCCGCCGACATGTCCGACGACTATAGGGTCGTCCCCACGACCCCGGGACTAGATTGGCCCGCCACCGTCATGTCCGACGACTATAGGTTCGTCCCCATGACCCCGGGAGTAGGTTGGCCCGCCGCCGACTTGTCCGACGACTGTAGGGTCGTCCCCACGACCACTGGCCAAAGATGGCCAGCCGCCGACATGTCCGACGACTATAGGGTCGTCCCCACGACCCCGGGGCAAGATTGGCCCGCCACCGTCATGTCCGACGACTATAGGTTCGTCCCTACGACCCTGGGCATACGTTGGCCTGCCGCCGACATGTCCCACGACTATAGGGTCGTCCCCACGACCACTGGCCAAAGTTGCCCAGCCGCCGACATGTCCGACGACTATAGGGTCGTCCCCACGACCCCGGGACTAGATTGGCCCGCCACCGTCATGTCCGACGACTATAGGTTCGTCCCCATGACCCCGGGAGTAGGTTGGCCCGCCGCCGACTTGTCCGACGACTATAGGGTCGTCCCCACGACCACTGGCCAAAGTTGGCCAGCCGCCGACATGTCCGACGACTATAGGGTCGTCCCCACGACCCCGGGGCAAGATTGGCCCGCCACCGTCATGTCCGACGACTATAGGTTCGTCCCTACGACCCTGGGCATACGTTGGCCTGCCGCCGACATGTCCCACGACTATAGGGTCGTCCCCACGACCACTGGCCAAAGTTGCCCAGCCGCCGACATGTCCGACGACTATAGGGTCGTCCCTACCACCCCGGGACTAGGTTGGCCAGCCGCCGACATGTCCGACGACTATAGGGTCGTCCCCACGACCCCGGGACTAGATTGGCCCGCCACCGTCATGTCCGACGACTAAACGGTCGTCCCCACGACCCCGGGACTAGGTTGGCCCGCCGCCGAAATGTCCTACGACTATAGGGTCGTCTCCACGACCCCGGGACTAGGTTGGCCAGCCGCCGACATGTCCGACGACTATAGGGTCGTCCCCACGACCACGGGACTAGGTTGGCCCGCCGCCGACATGTCCGACGTCTATAGGGTCGTCCCCACGCCCCGGGCCAAAGTTGGCCAGCCGCCGACATGTCCGACGACTATAGGGTCGTCCCCACGACCCCGGGACTAGATTGGCCCGCCACCGTCATGTCCGACGACTATAGGTTCGTCCCCATGACCCCGGGAGTAGGTTGGCCCGCCGCCGACTTGTCCGACGACTGTAGGGTCGTCCCCACGACCACTGGCCAAAGTTGGCCAGCCGCCGACATGTCCGACGACTATAGGGTCGTCCCCACGACCCCGGGGCAAGATTGGCCCGCCACCGTCATGTCCGACGACTATAGGTTCGTCCCTACGACCCTGGGCATACGTTGGCCTGCCGCCGACATGTCCCACGACTATAGGGTCGTCCCCACGACCACTGGCCAAAGTTGCCCAGCCGCCGACATGTCCGACGACTATAGGGTCGTCCCCACGACCCCGGGACTAGATTGGCCCGCCACCGTCATGTCCGACGACTATAGGTTCGTCCCCATGACCCCGGGAGTAGGTTGGCCCGCCGCCGACTTGTCCGACGACTGTAGGGTCGTCCCCACGACCACTGGCCAAAGTTGGCCAGCCGCCGACATGTCCGACGACTATAGGGTCGTCCCCACGACCCCGGGGCAAGATTGGCCCGCCACCGTCATGTCCGACGACTATAGGTTCGTCCCTACGACCCTGGGCATACGTTGGCCTGCCGCCGACTTGTCCGACGACGATAGGGTCGTCCCCACGACCCCGGGACTAGGTCGGCCCGCCGCCGACTTGTCCGACGACTATAGGGTCGTCCCCACGACCACTGTCCAAAGTTGCCCAGCCGCCGACATGTCCGACGACTATAGGGTCGTCCCCACGACCCCGGGGCTAGATTGCCCCGGCACCGTCATGTCCGACGACTATAGGGTCGTCCCCACGACCCCGGGACTAGGTTGGCCGGCCGCCGACTTGTCCGACGACGATAGGGTCGTCCCCACGACCCCGGGACTAGGTCGGCCCGCCGCCGACTTGTCCGACGACTATAGGGTCGTCCCCACGAACCCGGGACTAGGTTGGCCAGTCACCGACATGTCCGACGACTATAGGGTCGTCCCCAAGACCACGGGCCAAAGTTGCCCTGCCGCCGACATGTCCGACGACTATAGGGTCGTCCCCACGACCCCGGGTCTAGGTTGGCCCGCCGCCGACTTGTCCGACGACTATAGGGTCGTCCCCACGACCCCGGGGCTAGATTGCCCCGGCACCGTCATGTCCGACGACTATAGGTTCGTCCCTACGACCCTGGGCATACGTTGGCCTGCCGCCGACATGTCCCACGACTATAGGGTCGTCCCCACGACCACTGGCCAAAGTTGCCCAGCCGCCGACATGTCCGACGACTATAGGGTCGTCCCTACCACCCCGGGACTAGGTTGGCCCGCCGCCGACATGTCCGACGACTATAGGGTCGTCCCCACGCCCCGAGCCAAAGTTGGCCAGCCGCCGAAATGACCGACGACTATAGGGTCGTCCCCACGACCCCGGGACAAGATTGGCCCGCCACCGTCATGTCCGACGACTATACGGTCGTCCCCTCTACCCCGGGACTAGGTTGGCCCGCCGCCGACGTGTCCTACGACTATGGGGTCGTCCCCACGACCACGAGAATAGGTTGGCCAGCCGCCGACATGTCCGACGACTATAGGGTCGTCCCCACGACCCCGGGACTAGGTTGGCCCGCCGCCGACATGTCCGACGTCTATACGGTCGTCCCCACGACCCCGGGGCAAGATTGGCCCGCCGCCGACGTGTCCGACGACTATAGGGTCGTCCCCACGACCCCGGGACTAGGTTGGCCCGCCACCGTCATGTCCGACGACTATACGGTCGTCCCCACGACCCCGGGACTAGGTTGGCCCGCCGCCGAAATGTCCTACGACTATAGGGTCGTCTCCACGACCCCGGGACTAGGTTGGCCCGCCGCCGACATGTCCGACGACTATAGGGTCGTCCCCACGCCCCGAGCCAAAGTTGGCCAGCCGCCCAATTGTCCGACGACTATAGGGTCGTCCCCACGACCCCGGGACTAGGTTGGCCCACCGCTGACTTGTCCGACGACTATAGGATCGTCTCCACGACCACTGGCCAAAGTTGCCCAGCCGCCGACATGTCGGACGACTATAGGGTCGTCCCCACGACCCCTGGACTAGATTGCCCCGCCACCGTCATGTCCGACGAATATAGGGTCGCCTCCACGACCCCGGGACTAGGTTGGCCCACCGCTGACTTGTCCGACGACTATAGGGTCGTCTCCACGACCACTGGCCAAAGTTGCCCAGCCGCCGACATGTCCGACGACTATAGGGTCGTCCCCACGACCCCGGGATTAGGTTGGCCCGCCACCGTCATGTCCGACGACTATCGGTTCGCCCCTACTACCCTGGGCATACGTTGGCCCGCCGCCGACATGTCCGACGACTATAGGGTCGTCCCCACGACCCCAGGACTAGATTGCCCCGCCACCGTCATGTCCGACGACTATAGGGTCGTCTCCACGACCCCGGGACTAGGTTGGCCCGCCGCCGACTTGTCCGACGACTATAGGTTCGTCCCCGCGACCCCGGGACTAGGTTGGCCCGCCGCCGACTTTTACGACGACTATAGGGTCGTCCCTACGACACTGGGCCTACGTTGTCCCGCCGCCGACATGTCCGACGACTATAGGGTCCTCTCCACGACCCCGGGACTAGGTTGGCCCGCCGCCGACTTGTCCGACGACTATAGGGTCGTCTCCACGACCCCAGGACTAGATTGCCCCGCCACCGTCATGTCCGACGACTATAGGGTCGTCCCCACGCCCCGAGCCAAAGTTGGCCAGCCGCCCAATTGTCCGACGACTATAGGTTCGTCCCCACGACCCCGGGACTAGGTTGGCCCACCGCTGACTTGTCCGACGACTATAGGATCGTCTCCACGACCACTGGCCAAAGTTGCCCAGCCGCCGACATGTCCGACGACTATAGGGTCGTCCCCACGACCCCTGGACTAGATTGCCCCGCCACCGTCATGTCCGACGAATATAGGGTCGCCTCCACGACCCCGGGACTAGGTTGGCCCACCGCTGACTTGTCCGACGACTATAGGGTCGTCTCCACGACCACTGGCCAAAGTTGCCCAGCCGCCGACATGTCCGACGACTATAGGGTCGTCCCCACGACCCCGGGACTAGGTTGGCCCGCCACCGTCATGTCCGACGACTATCGGTTCGCCCCTACTACCCTGGGCATACGTTGGCCCGCCGCCGACGTGTCCTACGACTATGGGGTCGTCCCCACGACCACGAGAATAGGTTGGCCAGCCGCCGACATGTCCGACGACTATAGGGTCGTCCCCACGACCCCGGGACTAGGTTGGCCCGCCGCCGACATGTCCGACGTCTATACGGTCGTCCCCACGACCCCGGGGCAAGATTGGCCCGCCGCCGACGTGTCCGACGACTATAGGGTCGTCCCCACGACCCCGGGACTAGGTTGGCCCGCCACCGTCATGTCCGACGACTATACGGTCGTCCCCACGACCCCGGGACTAGGTTGGCCCGCCGCCGAAATGTCCTACGACTATAGGGTCGTCTCCACGACCCCGGGACTAGGTTGGCCCGCCGCCGACATGTCCGACGACTATAGGGTCGTCCCCACGCCCCGAGCCAAAGTTGGCCAGCCGCCCAATTGTCCGACGACTATAGGGTCGTCCCCACGACCCCGGGACTAGGTTGGCCCACCGCTGACTTGTCCGACGACTATAGGATCGTCTCCACGACCACTGGCCAAAGTTGCCCAGCCGCCGACATGTCGGACGACTATAGGGTCGTCCCCACGACCCCTGGACTAGATTGCCCCGCCACCGTCATGTCCGACGAATATAGGGTCGCCTCCACGACCCCGGGACTAGGTTGGCCCACCGCTGACTTGTCCGACGACTATAGGGTCGTCTCCACGACCACTGGCCAAAGTTGCCCAGCCGCCGACATGTCCGACGACTATAGGGTCGTCCCCACGACCCCGGGACTTGGTTGGCCCGCCACCGTCATGTCCGACGACTATCGGTTCGCCCCTACTACCCTGGGCATACGTTGGCCCGCCGCCGACATGTCCGACGACTATAGGGTCGTCCCCACGACCCCGGGACTAGGTTGGCCCGCCGCCGACTTGTCCGACGACTATAGGGTCGACCCCACGACCCCAGGACTCGATTGCCCCGCCACCGTCATGTCCGACGACTATAGGGTCGTCCCCACGACCCCGGGCCTACGTTGTCCCGCCGCCGACATGTCCGACGACTATAGGGTCCTCTCCACGACCCCGGGACTAGGTTGGCCCGCCGCCGACTTGTCCGACGACTATAGGGTCGTCTCCACGACCCCAGGACTAGATTGCCCCGCCACCGTCATGTCCGACGACTATAGGGTCGCCTCCATGACCCCGGGACTAGTTTGGCCCGCCGCCGACTTGTCCGACGACTATAGGGTCGTCCCCACGACCCCGGGACTAGATTGGCCCTCCACCGTCATGTCCGACGACTATAGGGTCGTCCCCACGACCCCGGGACTGGGTTGGCCCGCCGCCGACTTGTCCGACGACTATAGGGTCGTCCCCACGACCCAGGGACTAGGTTGGCCCGCCGCCGACTTGTCCGACGACTATAGGGTCGTCTCCACGACCCCGGGAATAGGTTGGCCCGCCGCCGACTTGTCCGACGACTATGGGGTCGTCCCCACGACCCCAGGAGTAGATTGCCCTGCCACCGTCATGTCCGACGACTATGGGGTCGTCCTCACGACCCCGGGACTAGATTGGCCAGCCACCGTCATGTCCGACGACTATAGGGTCGTCCCCACGAGCCCGGGACTTGATTGGCCCGCCGTCGACTTGTCCGACGACTATAGGGTCGCCTCCATGACCCCGGGACTAGGTTGGCCCGCCGCCGACTTGTCCGACGACTATAGGGTCGTCCCCACGACCCCGGGACTAGATTGGCCCTCCACCGTCATGTCCGACGACTATAGGGTCGTCCCCACGACCCCGGGACTGGGTTGGCCCGCCGCCGACTTGTCCGACGACTATAGGGTCGTCCCCACGACCCAGGGACTAGGTTGGCCCGCCGCCGACTTGTCCGACGACTATAGGGTCGTCTCCACGACCCCGGGACTAGGTTGGCCCGCCGCCGACTTGTCCGACGACTATGGGGTCGTCCCCACGACCCCAGGAGTATATTGCCCCGCCACCGTCATGTCCGACGACTATGGGGTCGTCCTCACGACCCCGGGACTAGATTGGCCCGCCACCGTCATGTCCGACGACTATAGGGTCGTCCCCACGAGCCCGGGACTTGATTGGCCCGCCGCCGACTTGTCCGACGACTATAGGGTGGTCCCCACGACCACGGGCCAATGTTGCCCAGCCGCCGACATGTCCGAAGACTATAGGGTCGTCCCCACGACCCCGGGGCTAGATTCCTCCGGCACCGTCATGTCCGACGACTATAGGGTCGTCCCCACGACCCCGGGACTAGGTTGGCCCGCCGCCGACTTGTCCGACGACTATAGGGTCGTCCCCACGACCCCGGGACTAGGTTGGCCAGCCGCCGACATGTCCGACGACTATACGGTCGTCCCCACGACCCCGGGACTAGGTTGGCCCGCCGCCGGCTTGTCCGACGACTATAGGGTCGTCCCCACGACCCCGGGACTAGGTTGGCCAGCCGCCGACATGTCCGACGACTATAGGGTGGTCCCCACGACCACGGGCCAATGTTGCCCAGCCGCCGACATGTCCGACGACTATAGGGTCGCCTCCACGACCCCGGGACTAGGTTGGCCCGCCGCCGACTTGTCCGACGACTATAGGGTCGTCTCCACGACCCCAGGACTAAATTGCCCCGCCACCGTCATGTCCGACGACTATAGGGTCGCCTCCATGACCCCGGGACTAGGTTGGCCCGCCGCCGACCTGTCCGACGACTATAGGGTCGTCTCCACGACCACTGGCCACAGTTGCCCAGCCGCCGACATGTCCGACGACTATAGGGACGTCCCCACGACCACGGGCCAAAGTTGCCCAGCCGCCGACTTGTCCGACGACTATAGGGTCGTCCCCACGACCCCGGGACTAGATTGGCCCTCCACCGTCATGTCCGACGACTATAGGGTCGTCCCCACGACCCCGGGACTGGGTTGGCCCGCCGCCGACTTGTCCGACGACTATAGGGTCGTCCCCACGACCCAGGGACTAGGTTGGCCAGCCGCCGACATGTCCGACGACAATAGGGTTGTCCCCACGACCCCGGGACTAGGTTGACCCGCCACCATCATGTCCGACGGCTATAGGGTCGTCCCCACGACCCCGGGACTATGTTGGCCAGCCGCCGACATGTCCGACGTCTATAGGGTCGTCCCCACGACCCCGGGACTAGGTTGGCTCGCCACCAACATGTCCGACGAATATAGGGTCGTCCCCACGACCCCGGGACTAGGTTGGCCCGCCACCGTCATGTCCGACGACTATAGGGTCGTCCCCACGTCCCCGGGACTAGGTTGGCCCGCCACCGTCATGTCCGACGACTATAGGGTCGTCCCCACGTCCCCGGGACTCGATTGGCCCGCCACCGACTTGTCCGACGACTATAGGGTCGTCCCCACGTCCCCGGGACTGGGTTGGCCCGCCGCCGACTTGTCCGACGACTATAGGTTCGTCCCCGCGACTCCGGGACTAGGTTGGCCCGCCGCCGACTTTTACGACGACTATAGGGTCGTCCCTACGACACTGGGCCTACGTTGGCCCGCCGCAGACTTGTGCGACGACTATAGGGTCGTCCCCACGACCCCGGGACTAGGTTGGCCCGCCGCCGACTTGTCCGACGACTATAGGGTCGTCCCCACGACCCCGGGACTAGGTTGGCCCGCCGCCGACTTGTCCGACGATTATAGGGTCGACCCCACGACCCCAGGACTCGATTGCCCCGCCACCGTCATGTCCGACGACTATAGGGTCGTCCCCACGACCCCGGGCCTACGTTGTCCCGCCGCCGACATGTCCGACGACTGTAGGGTCGTCCCCACGACCCCGGGACTAGGTTGGCCCGTCGCCGACTTTACCGACGACTATATGGTCGTCCCCACGTCCCCGGGACTAGATTGGCCAGCCACCGTCATGTCCGACGACTATAGGGTCGCCTCCACGACCCCGGGACTAGGTTGGCCCGCCGCCGACTTGTCCGACGACTATAGGGTCGTCTCCACGACCCCAGGACTAGATTGCCCCGCCACCGACTTGTCCGACGACTATAGGGTCGTCCCCACGACCCAGGGACTAGGATGACCCGCCGCAGACTAGGCCAACGACTATAGAGTCGTCCCCACGACCCCGGGACTAGGTTGGCCCGCCGCCGACTAGTCCGACGACTATAGGGACGTCCCCACGACCACGGGCCAAAGTTGCCCAGCCGCCGACATGTCCGACGACTATAGGGACGTCCCCACGACCACGGGCCAAAGTTGCCCAGCCGCCGACTTGTCCGACGACTATAGGGTCGTCCCCACGACCCCGGGACTAGATTGGCCCTCCACCGTCATGTCCGACGACTATAGGGTCGTCCCCACGACCCCGGGACTGGGTTGGCCCGCCGCCGACTTGTCCGACGACTATAGGGTCGTCCCCACGACCCAGGACTAGGTTGGCCAGCCGCCGACATGTCCGACGACAATAGGGTTGTCCCCACGACCCCGGGACTAGGTTGACCCGCCACCATCATGTCCGACGACTATAGGGTCGTCCCCACGACCCCGGGACTAGGTTGGCCCGCCGCCGACTTGTCCGACGACTATGGGGTCGTCCCCACGACCCCGGGACTAGGTTGGCCCGCCACCATCATGTCCGACGACTATAGGGTCGTCCCCACGACCCCGGGACTAGGTTGGCCCGCCGCCGACTTGTCCGACGACCATGGGGTCGTCCCCACGACCCCAGGAGTAGATTGCCCCGCAACCGTCATGTCCGACGACTATGGGGTCGTCCTCACGACCCCGGGACTAGATTGGCCCGCCACCGTCATGTCCGACGACTATAGGGTCGTCCCCACGAGCCCGGGACTTGATTGGCCCGCCGCCGACTTGTCCGACGACTATAGGGTGGTCCCCACGACCACGGGCCAATGTTGCCCAGCCGCCGACATGTCCGAAGACTATAGGGTCGTCCCCACGACCCCGGGGCTAGATTCCTCCGGCACCGTCATGTCCGACGACTATAGGGTCGTCCCCACGACCCCGGGACTAGGTTGGCCCGCCGCCGACTTGTCCGACGACTATGGGGTCGTCCCCACGACCCCAGGAGTAGATTGCCCCGCCACCGTCATGTCCGACGACTATGGGGTCGTCCCCACGACCCCGGGACTGGGTTGGCCCGCCGCCGACTTGTCCGACGACTATAGGGTCGTCCCCACGACCCAGGGACTAGGTTGGCCAGCCGCCGACATGTCCGACGACAATAGGGTTGTCCCCACGACCCCGGGACAAGGTTGACCCGCCACCATCATGTCCGACGACTATAGGGTCGTCCCCACGACCCCGGGACTAGGTTGGCCCGCCGCCGACTTGTCCGACGACTATGGGGTCGTCCCCACGACCCCGGGACTAGGTTGGCCCGCCACCATCATGTCCGACGACTATAGGGTCGTCCCCACGACCCCGGGACTAGGTTGGCCCGCCGCCGACTTGTCCGACGACTATGGGGTCGTCCCCACGACCCCAGGAGTAGATTGCCCCGCCACCGTCATGTCCGACGACTATGGGGTCGTCCTCACGACCCCGGGACTAGATTGGCCCGCCACCGTCATGTCCGACGACTATAGGGTCGTCCCCACGAGCCCGGGACTTGATTGGCCCGCCGCCGACTTGTCCGAAGACTATAGGGTGGTCCCCACGACCACGGGCCAATGTTGCCCAGCCGCCGACATGTCCGAAGACTATAGGGTCGTCCCCACGACCCCGGGGCTAGATTCCTCCGGCACCGTCATGTCCGACGACTATAGGGTCGTCCCCACGACCCCGGGACTAGGTTGGCCCGCCGCCGACTTGTCCTACGACTATAGGGTCGTCTCCACGACCCCGGGACTAGGTTGGCCAGCCGCCGACATGTCCGACGACTATAGGGTCGTCCCCACGACCCCGGGACTAGATTGGCCAGCCACCGTCATGTCCGACGACTATAGGGTCGTCCCCACGACCCCGGGACTAGGTTGGCCCGCCGCCGACTTGTCCTACGACTATAGGGTCGTCTCCACGACCCCGGGACTAGGTTGGCCAGCCGCCGACATGTCCGACGACTATAGGGTCGTCCCCACGACCCCGGGACTAGGTTGGCCGGCCGCCGAAATGTCCTACGACTATAGGGTCGTCTCCACGACCCCGGGACTAGGTTGGCCAGCCGCCGACATGTCCGACGACTATAGGGTCGTCCCCACGACCACGGGACTAGGTTGGCCCGCCGCCGACATGTCCGACGTCTATAGGGTCGTCCCCACGCCCCGGGCCAAAGTTGGCCAGCCGCCGACATGTCCGACGACTATAGGGTCGTCCCCACGACCCCGGGACTAGATTGGCCCGCCACCGTCATGTCCGACGACTAAACGGTCGTCCCCACGACCCCGGGACTAGGTTGGCCCGCCGCCGAAATGTCCTACGACTATAGGGTCGTCTCCACGACCCCGGGACTAGGTTGGCCAGCCGCCGACATGTCCGACGACTATAGGGTCGTCCCCACGACCACGGGACTAGGTTGGCCCGCCGCCGACATGTCCGACGTCTATAGGGTCGTCCCCACGCCCCGGGCCAAAGTTGGCCAGCCGCCGACATGTCCGACGACTATAGGGTCGTCCCCACGACCCCGGGACTAGATTGGCCCGCCACCGTCATGTCCGACGACTATAGGTTCGTCCCCATGACCCCGGGAGTAGGTTGGCCCGCCGCCGACTTGTCCGACGACTGTAGGGTCGTCCCCACGACCACTGGCCAAAGATGGCCAGCCGCCGACATGTCCGACGACTATAGGGTCGTCCCCACGACCCCGGGGCAAGATTGGCCCGCCACCGTCATGTCCGACGACTATAGGTTCGTCCCTACGACCCTGGGCATACGTTGGCCTGCCGCCGACATGTCCCACGACTATAGGGTCGTCCCCACGACCACTGGCCAAAGTTGCCCAGCCGCCGACATGTCCGACGACTATAGGGTCGTCCCCAAGACCACGGGCCAAAGTTGCCCTGCCGCCGACATGTCCGACGACTATAGGGTCGTCCCCACGACCCCGGGTCTAGGTTGGCCCGCCGCCGACTTGTCCGACGACTATAGGGTCGTCCCCACGACCCCGGGGCTAGATTGCCCCGGCACCGTCATGTCCGACGACTATAGGTTCGTCCCTACGACCCTGGGCATACGTTGGCCTGCCGCCGACATGTCCCACGACTATAGGGTCGTCCCCACGACCACTGGCCAAAGTTGCCCAGCCGCCGACATGTCCGACGACTATAGGGTCGTCCCTACCACCCCGGGACTAGGTTGGCCCGCCGCCGACATGTCCGACGACTATAGGGTCGTCCCCACGCCCCGAGCCAAAGTTGGCCAGCCGCCGAAATGACCGACGACTATAGGGTCGTCCCCACGACCCCGGGACAAGATTGGCCCGCCACCGTCATGTCCGACGACTATACGGTCGTCCCCTCTACCCCGGGACTAGGTTGGCCCGCCGCCGACGTGTCCTACGACTATGGGGTCGTCCCCACGACCACGAGAATAGGTTGGCCAGCCGCCGACATGTCCGACGACTATAGGGTCGTCCCCACGACCCCGGGACTAGGTTGGCCCGCCGCCGACATGTCCGACGTCTATACGGTCGTCCCCACGACCCCGGGGCAAGATTGGCCCGCCGCCGACGTGTCCGACGACTATAGGGTCGTCCCCACGACCCCGGGACTAGGTTGGCCCGCCACCGTCATGTCCGACGACTATACGGTCGTCCCCACGACCCCGGGACTAGGTTGGCCGGCCGCCGAAATGTCCTACGACTATAGGGTCGTCTCCACGACCCCGGGACTAGGTTGGCCAGCCGCCGACATGTCCGACGACTATAGGGTCGTCTCCACGACCCCGGGACTAGGTTGGCCAGCCGCCGACATGTCCGACGACTATAGGGTCGTCCCCACGACCCCGGGACTAGATTGCCCCGCCACCGTCATGTCCGACGACTATAGGGTCGTCTCCACGACCCCGGGACTAGGTTGGCCCGCCGCCGACTTGTCCGACGACTATAGGTTCGTCCCCGCGACCCCGGGACTAGGTTGGCCCGCCGCCGACTTTTACGACGACTATAGGGTCGTCCCTACGACACTGGGCCTACGTTGTCCCGCCGCCGACATGTCCGACGACTATAGGGTCCTCTCCACGACCCCGGGACTAGGTTGGCCCGCCGCCGACTTGTCCGACGACTATAGGGTCGTCTCCACGACCCCAGGACTAGATTGCCCCGCCACCGTCATGTCCGACGACTATAGGGTCGTCCCCACGCCCCGAGCCAAAGTTGGCCAGCCGCCCAATTGTCCGACGACTATAGGTTCGTCCCCACGACCCCGGGACTAGGTTGGCCCACCGCTGACTTGTCCGACGACTATAGGATCGTCTCCACGACCACTGGCCAAAGTTGCCCAGCCGCCGACATGTCCGACGACTATAGGGTCGTCCCCACGACCCCTGGACTAGATTGCCCCGCCACCGTCATGTCCGACGAATATAGGGTCGCCTCCACGACCCCGGGACTAGGTTGGCCCACCGCTGACTTGTCCGACGACTATAGGGTCGTCTCCACGACCACTGGCCAAAGTTGCCCAGCCGCCGACATGTCCGACGACTATAGGGTCGTCCCCACGACCCCGGGACTAGGTTGGCCCGCCACCGTCATGTCCGACGACTATCGGTTCGCCCCTACTACCCTGGGCATACGTTGGCCCGCCGCCGACGTGTCCTACGACTATGGGGTCGTCCCCACGACCACGAGAATAGGTTGGCCAGCCGCCGACATGTCCGACGACTATAGGGTCGTCCCCACGACCCCGGGACTAGGTTGGCCCGCCGCCGACATGTCCGACGTCTATACGGTCGTCCCCACGACCCCGGGGCAAGATTGGCCCGCCGCCGACGTGTCCGACGACTATAGGGTCGTCCCCACGACCCCGGGACTAGGTTGGCCCGCCGCCGACTTGTCCGACGACCATGGGGTCGTCCCCACGACCCCAGGAGTAGATTGCCCCGCAACCGTCATGTCCGACGACTATGGGGTCGTCCTCACGACCCCGGGACTAGATTGGCCCGCCACCGTCATGTCCGACGACTATAGGGTCGTCCCCACGAGCCCGGGACTTGATTGGCCCGCCGCCGACTTGTCCGACGACTATAGGGTGGTCCCCACGACCACGGGCCAATGTTGCCCAGCCGCCGACATGTCCGAAGACTATAGGGTCGTCCCCACGACCCCGGGGCTAGATTCCTCCGGCACCGTCATGTCCGACGACTATAGGGTCGTCCCCACGACCCCGGGACTAGGTTGGCCCGCCGCCGACTTGTCCGACGACTATGGGGTCGTCCCCACGACCCCAGGAGTAGATTGCCCCGCCACCGTCATGTCCGACGACTATGGGGTCGTCCCCACGACCCCGGGACTGGGTTGGCCCGCCGCCGACTTGTCCGACGACTATAGGGTCGTCCCCACGACCCAGGGACTAGGTTGGCCAGCCGCCGACATGTCCGACGACAATAGGGTTGTCCCCACGACCCCGGGACAAGGTTGACCCGCCACCATCATGTCCGACGACTATAGGGTCGTCCCCACGACCCCGGGACTAGGTTGGCCCGCCGCCGACTTGTCCGACGACTATGGGGTCGTCCCCACGACCCCGGGACTAGGTTGGCCCGCCACCATCATGTCCGACGACTATAGGGTCGTCCCCACGACCCCGGGACTAGGTTGGCCCGCCGCCGACTTGTCCGACGACTATGGGGTCGTCCCCACGACCCCAGGAGTAGATTGCCCCGCCACCGTCATGTCCGACGACTATGGGGTCGTCCTCACGACCCCGGGACTAGATTGGCCCGCCACCGTCATGTCCGACGACTATAGGGTCGTCCCCACGAGCCCGGGACTTGATTGGCCCGCCGCCGACTTGTCCGAAGACTATAGGGTGGTCCCCACGACCACGGGCCAATGTTGCCCAGCCGCCGACATGTCCGAAGACTATAGGGTCGTCCCCACGACCCCGGGGCTAGATTCCTCCGGCACCGTCATGTCCGACGACTATAGGGTCGTCCCCACGACCCCGGGACTAGGTTGGCCCGCCGCCGACTTGTCCTACGACTATAGGGTCGTCTCCACGACCCCGGGACTAGGTTGGCCAGCCGCCGACATGTCCGACGACTATAGGGTCGTCCCCACGACCCCGGGACTAGATTGGCCAGCCACCGTCATGTCCGACGACTATAGGGTCGTCCCCACGACCCCGGGACTAGGTTGGCCCGCCGCCGACTTGTCCTACGACTATAGGGTCGTCTCCACGACCCCGGGACTAGGTTGGCCAGCCGCCGACATGTCCGACGACTATAGGGTCGTCCCCACGACCCCGGGACTAGGTTGGCCGGCCGCCGAAATGTCCTACGACTATAGGGTCGTCTCCACGACCCCGGGACTAGGTTGGCCAGCCGCCGACATGTCCGACGACTATAGGGTCGTCCCCACGACCACGGGACTAGGTTGGCCCGCCGCCGACATGTCCGACGTCTATAGGGTCGTCCCCACGCCCCGGGCCAAAGTTGGCCAGCCGCCGACATGTCCGACGACTATAGGGTCGTCCCCACGACCCCGGGACTAGATTGGCCCGCCACCGTCATGTCCGACGACTAAACGGTCGTCCCCACGACCCCGGGACTAGGTTGGCCCGCCGCCGAAATGTCCTACGACTATAGGGTCGTCTCCACGACCCCGGGACTAGGTTGGCCAGCCGCCGACATGTCCGACGACTATAGGGTCGTCCCCACGACCACGGGACTAGGTTGGCCCGCCGCCGACATGTCCGACGTCTATAGGGTCGTCCCCACGCCCCGGGCCAAAGTTGGCCAGCCGCCGACATGTCCGACGACTATAGGGTCGTCCCCACGACCCCGGGACTAGATTGGCCCGCCACCGTCATGTCCGACGACTATAGGTTCGTCCCCATGACCCCGGGAGTAGGTTGGCCCGCCGCCGACTTGTCCGACGACTGTAGGGTCGTCCCCACGACCACTGGCCAAAGATGGCCAGCCGCCGACATGTCCGACGACTATAGGGTCGTCCCCACGACCCCGGGGCAAGATTGGCCCGCCACCGTCATGTCCGACGACTATAGGTTCGTCCCTACGACCCTGGGCATACGTTGGCCTGCCGCCGACATGTCCCACGACTATAGGGTCGTCCCCACGACCACTGGCCAAAGTTGCCCAGCCGCCGACATGTCCGACGACTATAGGGTCGTCCCCAAGACCACGGGCCAAAGTTGCCCTGCCGCCGACATGTCCGACGACTATAGGGTCGTCCCCACGACCCCGGGTCTAGGTTGGCCCGCCGCCGACTTGTCCGACGACTATAGGGTCGTCCCCACGACCCCGGGGCTAGATTGCCCCGGCACCGTCATGTCCGACGACTATAGGTTCGTCCCTACGACCCTGGGCATACGTTGGCCTGCCGCCGACATGTCCCACGACTATAGGGTCGTCCCCACGACCACTGGCCAAAGTTGCCCAGCCGCCGACATGTCCGACGACTATAGGGTCGTCCCTACCACCCCGGGACTAGGTTGGCCCGCCGCCGACATGTCCGACGACTATAGGGTCGTCCCCACGCCCCGAGCCAAAGTTGGCCAGCCGCCGAAATGACCGACGACTATAGGGTCGTCCCCACGACCCCGGGACAAGATTGGCCCGCCACCGTCATGTCCGACGACTATACGGTCGTCCCCTCTACCCCGGGACTAGGTTGGCCCGCCGCCGACGTGTCCTACGACTATGGGGTCGTCCCCACGACCACGAGAATAGGTTGGCCAGCCGCCGACATGTCCGACGACTATAGGGTCGTCCCCACGACCCCGGGACTAGGTTGGCCCGCCGCCGACATGTCCGACGTCTATACGGTCGTCCCCACGACCCCGGGGCAAGATTGGCCCGCCGCCGACGTGTCCGACGACTATAGGGTCGTCCCCACGACCCCGGGACTAGGTTGGCCCGCCACCGTCATGTCCGACGACTATACGGTCGTCCCCACGACCCCGGGACTAGGTTGGCCCGCCGCCGAAATGTCCTACGACTATAGGGTCGTCTCCACGACCCCGGGACTAGGTTGGCCCGCCGCCGACATGTCCGACGACTATAGGGTCGTCCCCACGCCCCGAGCCAAAGTTGGCCAGCCGCCCAATTGTCCGACGACTATAGGGTCGTCCCCACGACCCCGGGACTAGGTTGGCCCACCGCTGACTTGTCCGACGACTATAGGATCGTCTCCACGACCACTGGCCAAAGTTGCCCAGCCGCCGACATGTCGGACGACTATAGGGTCGTCCCCACGACCCCTGGACTAGATTGCCCCGCCACCGTCATGTCCGACGAATATAGGGTCGCCTCCACGACCCCGGGACTAGGTTGGCCCACCGCTGACTTGTCCGACGACTATAGGGTCGTCTCCACGACCACTGGCCAAAGTTGCCCAGCCGCCGACATGTCCGACGACTATAGGGTCGTCCCCACGACCCCGGGATTAGGTTGGCCCGCCACCGTCATGTCCGACGACTATCGGTTCGCCCCTACTACCCTGGGCATACGTTGGCCCGCCGCCGACATGTCCGACGACTATAGGGTCGTCCCCACGACCCCAGGACTAGATTGCCCCGCCACCGTCATGTCCGACGACTATAGGGTCGTCTCCACGACCCCGGGACTAGGTTGGCCCGCCGCCGACTTGTCCGACGACTATAGGTTCGTCCCCGCGACCCCGGGACTAGGTTGGCCCGCCGCCGACTTTTACGACGACTATAGGGTCGTCCCTACGACACTGGGCCTACGTTGTCCCGCCGCCGACATGTCCGACGACTATAGGGTCCTCTCCACGACCCCGGGACTAGGTTGGCCCGCCGCCGACTTGTCCGACGACTATAGGGTCGTCTCCACGACCCCAGGACTAGATTGCCCCGCCACCGTCATGTCCGACGACTATAGGGTCGTCCCCACGCCCCGAGCCAAAGTTGGCCAGCCGCCCAATTGTCCGACGACTATAGGTTCGTCCCCACGACCCCGGGACTAGGTTGGCCCACCGCTGACTTGTCCGACGACTATAGGATCGTCTCCACGACCACTGGCCAAAGTTGCCCAGCCGCCGACATGTCCGACGACTATAGGGTCGTCCCCACGACCCCTGGACTAGATTGCCCCGCCACCGTCATGTCCGACGAATATAGGGTCGCCTCCACGACCCCGGGACTAGGTTGGCCCACCGCTGACTTGTCCGACGACTATAGGGTCGTCTCCACGACCACTGGCCAAAGTTGCCCAGCCGCCGACATGTCCGACGACTATAGGGTCGTCCCCACGACCCCGGGACTAGGTTGGCCCGCCACCGTCATGTCCGACGACTATCGGTTCGCCCCTACTACCCTGGGCATACGTTGGCCCGCCGCCGACGTGTCCTACGACTATGGGGTCGTCCCCACGACCACGAGAATAGGTTGGCCAGCCGCCGACATGTCCGACGACTATAGGGTCGTCCCCACGACCCCGGGACTAGGTTGGCCCGCCGCCGACATGTCCGACGTCTATACGGTCGTCCCCACGACCCCGGGGCAAGATTGGCCCGCCGCCGACGTGTCCGACGACTATAGGGTCGTCCCCACGACCCCGGGACTAGGTTGGCCCGCCACCGTCATGTCCGACGACTATACGGTCGTCCCCACGACCCCGGGACTAGGTTGGCCCGCCGCCGAAATGTCCTACGACTATAGGGTCGTCTCCACGACCCCGGGACTAGGTTGGCCCGCCGCCGACATGTCCGACGACTATAGGGTCGTCCCCACGCCCCGAGCCAAAGTTGGCCAGCCGCCCAATTGTCCGACGACTATAGGGTCGTCCCCACGACCCCGGGACTAGGTTGGCCCACCGCTGACTTGTCCGACGACTATAGGATCGTCTCCACGACCACTGGCCAAAGTTGCCCAGCCGCCGACATGTCGGACGACTATAGGGTCGTCCCCACGACCCCTGGACTAGATTGCCCCGCCACCGTCATGTCCGACGAATATAGGGTCGCCTCCACGACCCCGGGACTAGGTTGGCCCACCGCTGACTTGTCCGACGACTATAGGGTCGTCTCCACGACCACTGGCCAAAGTTGCCCAGCCGCCGACATGTCCGACGACTATAGGGTCGTCCCCACGACCCCGGGACTTGGTTGGCCCGCCACCGTCATGTCCGACGACTATCGGTTCGCCCCTACTACCCTGGGCATACGTTGGCCCGCCGCCGACATGTCCGACGACTATAGGGTCGTCCCCACGACCCCGGGACTAGGTTGGCCCGCCGCCGACTTGTCCGACGACTATAGGGTCGACCCCACGACCCCAGGACTCGATTGCCCCGCCACCGTCATGTCCGACGACTATAGGGTCGTCCCCACGACCCCGGGCCTACGTTGTCCCGCCGCCGACATGTCCGACGACTATAGGGTCCTCTCCACGACCCCGGGACTAGGTTGGCCCGCCGCCGACTTGTCCGACGACTATAGGGTCGTCTCCACGACCCCAGGACTAGATTGCCCCGCCACCGTCATGTCCGACGACTATAGGGTCGCCTCCATGACCCCGGGACTAGTTTGGCCCGCCGCCGACTTGTCCGACGACTATAGGGTCGTCCCCACGACCCCGGGACTAGATTGGCCCTCCACCGTCATGTCCGACGACTATAGGGTCGTCCCCACGACCCCGGGACTGGGTTGGCCCGCCGCCGACTTGTCCGACGACTATAGGGTCGTCCCCACGACCCAGGGACTAGGTTGGCCCGCCGCCGACTTGTCCGACGACTATAGGGTCGTCTCCACGACCCCGGGAATAGGTTGGCCCGCCGCCGACTTGTCCGACGACTATGGGGTCGTCCCCACGACCCCAGGAGTAGATTGCCCTGCCACCGTCATGTCCGACGACTATGGGGTCGTCCTCACGACCCCGGGACTAGATTGGCCAGCCACCGTCATGTCCGACGACTATAGGGTCGTCCCCACGAGCCCGGGACTTGATTGGCCCGCCGTCGACTTGTCCGACGACTATAGGGTCGCCTCCATGACCCCGGGACTAGGTTGGCCCGCCGCCGACTTGTCCGACGACTATAGGGTCGTCCCCACGACCCCGGGACTAGATTGGCCCTCCACCGTCATGTCCGACGACTATAGGGTCGTCCCCACGACCCCGGGACTGGGTTGGCCCGCCGCCGACTTGTCCGACGACTATAGGGTCGTCCCCACGACCCAGGGACTAGGTTGGCCCGCCGCCGACTTGTCCGACGACTATAGGGTCGTCTCCACGACCCCGGGACTAGGTTGGCCCGCCGCCGACTTGTCCGACGACTATGGGGTCGTCCCCACGACCCCAGGAGTATATTGCCCCGCCACCGTCATGTCCGACGACTATGGGGTCGTCCTCACGACCCCGGGACTAGATTGGCCCGCCACCGTCATGTCCGACGACTATAGGGTCGTCCCCACGAGCCCGGGACTTGATTGGCCCGCCGCCGACTTGTCCGACGACTATAGGGTGGTCCCCACGACCACGGGCCAATGTTGCCCAGCCGCCGACATGTCCGAAGACTATAGGGTCGTCCCCACGACCCCGGGGCTAGATTCCTCCGGCACCGTCATGTCCGACGACTATAGGGTCGTCCCCACGACCCCGGGACTAGGTTGGCCCGCCGCCGACTTGTCCGACGACTATAGGGTCGTCCCCACGACCCCGGGACTAGGTTGGCCAGCCGCCGACATGTCCGACGACTATACGGTCGTCCCCACGACCCCGGGACTAGGTTGGCCCGCCGCCGGCTTGTCCGACGACTATAGGGTCGTCCCCACGACCCCGGGACTAGGTTGGCCAGCCGCCGACATGTCCGACGACTATAGGGTGGTCCCCACGACCACGGGCCAATGTTGCCCAGCCGCCGACATGTCCGACGACTATAGGGTCGCCTCCACGACCCCGGGACTAGGTTGGCCCGCCGCCGACTTGTCCGACGACTATAGGGTCGTCTCCACGACCCCAGGACTAAATTGCCCCGCCACCGTCATGTCCGACGACTATAGGGTCGCCTCCATGACCCCGGGACTAGGTTGGCCCGCCGCCGACCTGTCCGACGACTATAGGGTCGTCTCCACGACCACTGGCCACAGTTGCCCAGCCGCCGACATGTCCGACGACTATAGGGACGTCCCCACGACCACGGGCCAAAGTTGCCCAGCCGCCGACTTGTCCGACGACTATAGGGTCGTCCCCACGACCCCGGGACTAGATTGGCCCTCCACCGTCATGTCCGACGACTATAGGGTCGTCCCCACGACCCCGGGACTGGGTTGGCCCGCCGCCGACTTGTCCGACGACTATAGGGTCGTCCCCACGACCCAGGGACTAGGTTGGCCAGCCGCCGACATGTCCGACGACAATAGGGTTGTCCCCACGACCCCGGGACTAGGTTGACCCGCCACCATCATGTCCGACGGCTATAGGGTCGTCCCCACGACCCCGGGACTATGTTGGCCAGCCGCCGACATGTCCGACGTCTATAGGGTCGTCCCCACGACCCCGGGACTAGGTTGGCTCGCCACCAACATGTCCGACGAATATAGGGTCGTCCCCACGACCCCGGGACTAGGTTGGCCCGCCACCGTCATGTCCGACGACTATAGGGTCGTCCCCACGTCCCCGGGACTAGGTTGGCCCGCCACCGTCATGTCCGACGACTATAGGGTCGTCCCCACGTCCCCGGGACTCGATTGGCCCGCCACCGACTTGTCCGACGACTATAGGGTCGTCCCCACGTCCCCGGGACTGGGTTGGCCCGCCGCCGACTTGTCCGACGACTATAGGTTCGTCCCCGCGACTCCGGGACTAGGTTGGCCCGCCGCCGACTTTTACGACGACTATAGGGTCGTCCCTACGACACTGGGCCTACGTTGGCCCGCCGCAGACTTGTGCGACGACTATAGGGTCGTCCCCACGACCCCGGGACTAGGTTGGCCCGCCGCCGACTTGTCCGACGACTATAGGGTCGTCCCCACGACCCCGGGACTAGGTTGGCCCGCCGCCGACTTGTCCGACGATTATAGGGTCGACCCCACGACCCCAGGACTCGATTGCCCCGCCACCGTCATGTCCGACGACTATAGGGTCGTCCCCACGACCCCGGGCCTACGTTGTCCCGCCGCCGACATGTCCGACGACTGTAGGGTCGTCCCCACGACCCCGGGACTAGGTTGGCCCGTCGCCGACTTTACCGACGACTATATGGTCGTCCCCACGTCCCCGGGACTAGATTGGCCAGCCACCGTCATGTCCGACGACTATAGGGTCGCCTCCACGACCCCGGGACTAGGTTGGCCCGCCGCCGACTTGTCCGACGACTATAGGGTCGTCTCCACGACCCCAGGACTAGATTGCCCCGCCACCGACTTGTCCGACGACTATAGGGTCGTCCCCACGACCCAGGGACTAGGATGACCCGCCGCAGACTAGGCCAACGACTATAGAGTCGTCCCCACGACCCCGGGACTAGGTTGGCCCGCCGCCGACTAGTCCGACGACTATAGGGACGTCCCCACGACCACGGGCCAAAGTTGCCCAGCCGCCGACATGTCCGACGACTATAGGGACGTCCCCACGACCACGGGCCAAAGTTGCCCAGCCGCCGACTTGTCCGACGACTATAGGGTCGTCCCCACGACCCCGGGACTAGATTGGCCCTCCACCGTCATGTCCGACGACTATAGGGTCGTCCCCACGACCCCGGGACTGGGTTGGCCCGCCGCCGACTTGTCCGACGACTATAGGGTCGTCCCCACGACCCAGGACTAGGTTGGCCAGCCGCCGACATGTCCGACGACAATAGGGTTGTCCCCACGACCCCGGGACTAGGTTGACCCGCCACCATCATGTCCGACGACTATAGGGTCGTCCCCACGACCCCGGGACTAGGTTGGCCCGCCGCCGACTTGTCCGACGACTATGGGGTCGTCCCCACGACCCCGGGACTAGGTTGGCCCGCCACCATCATGTCCGACGACTATAGGGTCGTCCCCACGACCCCGGGACTAGGTTGGCCCGCCGCCGACTTGTCCGACGACCATGGGGTCGTCCCCACGACCCCAGGAGTAGATTGCCCCGCAACCGTCATGTCCGACGACTATGGGGTCGTCCTCACGACCCCGGGACTAGATTGGCCCGCCACCGTCATGTCCGACGACTATAGGGTCGTCCCCACGAGCCCGGGACTTGATTGGCCCGCCGCCGACTTGTCCGACGACTATAGGGTGGTCCCCACGACCACGGGCCAATGTTGCCCAGCCGCCGACATGTCCGAAGACTATAGGGTCGTCCCCACGACCCCGGGGCTAGATTCCTCCGGCACCGTCATGTCCGACGACTATAGGGTCGTCCCCACGACCCCGGGACTAGGTTGGCCCGCCGCCGACTTGTCCGACGACTATGGGGTCGTCCCCACGACCCCAGGAGTAGATTGCCCCGCCACCGTCATGTCCGACGACTATGGGGTCGTCCCCACGACCCCGGGACTGGGTTGGCCCGCCGCCGACTTGTCCGACGACTATAGGGTCGTCCCCACGACCCAGGGACTAGGTTGGCCAGCCGCCGACATGTCCGACGACAATAGGGTTGTCCCCACGACCCCGGGACAAGGTTGACCCGCCACCATCATGTCCGACGACTATAGGGTCGTCCCCACGACCCCGGGACTAGGTTGGCCCGCCGCCGACTTGTCCGACGACTATGGGGTCGTCCCCACGACCCCGGGACTAGGTTGGCCCGCCACCATCATGTCCGACGACTATAGGGTCGTCCCCACGACCCCGGGACTAGGTTGGCCCGCCGCCGACTTGTCCGACGACTATGGGGTCGTCCCCACGACCCCAGGAGTAGATTGCCCCGCCACCGTCATGTCCGACGACTATGGGGTCGTCCTCACGACCCCGGGACTAGATTGGCCCGCCACCGTCATGTCCGACGACTATAGGGTCGTCCCCACGAGCCCGGGACTTGATTGGCCCGCCGCCGACTTGTCCGAAGACTATAGGGTGGTCCCCACGACCACGGGCCAATGTTGCCCAGCCGCCGACATGTCCGAAGACTATAGGGTCGTCCCCACGACCCCGGGGCTAGATTCCTCCGGCACCGTCATGTCCGACGACTATAGGGTCGTCCCCACGACCCCGGGACTAGGTTGGCCCGCCGCCGACTTGTCCTACGACTATAGGGTCGTCTCCACGACCCCGGGACTAGGTTGGCCAGCCGCCGACATGTCCGACGACTATAGGGTCGTCCCCACGACCCCGGGACTAGATTGGCCAGCCACCGTCATGTCCGACGACTATAGGGTCGTCCCCACGACCCCGGGACTAGGTTGGCCCGCCGCCGACTTGTCCTACGACTATAGGGTCGTCTCCACGACCCCGGGACTAGGTTGGCCAGCCGCCGACATGTCCGACGACTATAGGGTCGTCCCCACGACCCCGGGACTAGGTTGGCCGGCCGCCGAAATGTCCTACGACTATAGGGTCGTCTCCACGACCCCGGGACTAGGTTGGCCAGCCGCCGACATGTCCGACGACTATAGGGTCGTCCCCACGACCACGGGACTAGGTTGGCCCGCCGCCGACATGTCCGACGTCTATAGGGTCGTCCCCACGCCCCGGGCCAAAGTTGGCCAGCCGCCGACATGTCCGACGACTATAGGGTCGTCCCCACGACCCCGGGACTAGATTGGCCCGCCACCGTCATGTCCGACGACTAAATGGTCGTCCCCACGACCCCGGGACTAGGTTGGCCCGCCGCCGAAATGTCCTACGACTATAGGGTCGTCTCCACGACCCCGGGACTAGGTTGGCCAGCCGCCGACATGTCCGACGACTATAGGGTCGTCCCCACGACCACGGGACTAGGTTGGCCCGCCGCCGACATGTCCGACGTCTATAGGGTCGTCCCCACGCCCCGGGCCAAAGTTGGCCAGCCGCCGACATGTCCGACGACTATAGGGTCGTCCCCACGACCCCGGGACTAGATTGGCCCGCCACCGTCATGTCCGACGACTATAGGTTCGTCCCCATGACCCCGGGAGTAGGTTGGCCCGCCGCCGACTTGTCCGACGACTGTAGGGTCGTCCCCACGACCACTGGCCAAAGATGGCCAGCCGCCGACATGTCCGACGACTATAGGGTCGTCCCCACGACCCCGGGGCAAGATTGGCCCGCCACCGTCATGTCCGACGACTATAGGTTCGTCCCTACGACCCTGGGCATACGTTGGCCTGCCGCCGACATGTCCCACGACTATAGGGTCGTCCCCACGACCACTGGCCAAAGTTGCCCAGCCGCCGACATGTCCGACGACTATAGGGTCGTCCCCACGACCCCGGGACTAGATTGGCCCGCCACCGTCATGTCCGACGACTATAGGTTCGTCCCCATGACCCCGGGAGTAGGTTGGCCCGCCGCCGACTTGTCCGACGACTATAGGGTCGTCCCCACGACCACTGGCCAAAGTTGGCCAGCCGCCGACATGTCCGACGACTATAGGGTCGTCCCCACGACCCCGGGGCAAGATTGGCCCGCCACCGTCATGTCCGACGACTATAGGTTCGTCCCTACGACCCTGGGCATACGTTGGCCTGCCGCCGACATGTCCCACGACTATAGGGTCGTCCCCACGACCACTGGCCAAAGTTGCCCAGCCGCCGACATGTCCGACGACTATAGGGTCGTCCCTACCACCCCGGGACTAGGTTGGCCCGCCGCCGACATGTCCGACGACTATAGGGTCGTCCCCACGCCCCGAGCCAAAGTTGGCCAGCCGCCGAAATGACCGACGACTATAGGGTCGTCCCCACGACCCCGGGACAAGATTGGCCCGCCACCGTCATGTCCGACGACTATACGGTCGTCCCCTCTACCCCGGGACTAGGTTGGCCCGCCGCCGACGTGTCCTACGACTATAGGGTCGTCTCCACGACCCCGGGACTAGGTTGGCCAGCCGCCGACATGTCCGACGACTATAGGGTCGTCCCCACGACCACGGGACTAGGTTGGCCCGCCGCCGACATGTCCGACGTCTATAGGGTCGTCCCCACGCCCCGGGCCAAAGTTGGCCAGCCGCCGACATGTCCGACGACTATAGGGTCGTCCCCACGACCCCGGGACTAGATTGGCCCGCCACCGTCATGTCCGACGACTATAGGGCCGTCTCCACGACCCCGGGACTAGGTTGGCCCGCCGCCGACTTGTCCGACGACTATAGGGTCGTCCCCACGACCACTGGCCAAAGTTGGCCAGCCGCCGACATGTCCGACGACTATAGGGTCGTACCCACGCCCCGGGCCAAAGATGGCCAGCCGCCGACATGTCCGACGACTATAGGGTCGTCCCCACGACCCCGGGACTAGATTGGCCCGCCACCGTCATGTCCGACGACTATACGGTCGTCGCCACGACCCCGGGACTAGGTTGGCCCGCCGCCGACGTGTCCTACGACTATGGGGTCGTCCCCACGACCACGAGAAGAGGTTGGCCAGCCGCCGACAGGTCCGACGAATATAGGGTCGTCCCCACCTCCCCGGGTCTAGGTTGGCCAGCCGCCGACATGTCCGACGACTATAGGGTCGTCCCCACGACCACGGGCCAAAGTTGCCCTGCCGCCGACATGTCCGACGACTATAGGGTCGTCCCCACGACCACTGTCCAAAGTTGCCCAGCCGCCGACATGTCCGACGACTATAGGGTCGTCCCCACGACCCCGGGGCTAGATTGCCCCGGCACCGTCATGTCCGACGACTATAGGGTCGTCCCCACGACCCCGGGACTAGGTTGGCCGGCCGCCGACTTGTCCGACGACGATAGGGTCGTCCCCACGACCCCGGGACTAGGTCGGCCCGCCGCCGACTTGTCCGACGACTATAGGGTCGTCCCCACGAACCCGGGACTAGGTTGGCCAGTCACCGACATGTCCGACGACTATAGGGTCGTCCCCAAGACCACGGGCCAAAGTTGCCCTGCCGCCGACATGTCCGACGACTATAGGGTCGTCCCCACGACCCCGGGTCTAGGTTGGCCCGCCGCCGACTTGTCCGACGACTATAGGGTCGTCCCCACGACCCCGGGGCTAGATTGCCCCGGCACCGTCATGTCCGACGACTATAGGTTCGTCCCTACGACCCTGGGCATACGTTGGCCTGCCGCCGACATGTCCCACGACTATAGGGTCGTCCCCACGACCACTGGCCAAAGTTGCGCAGCCGCCGACATGTCCGACGACTATAGGGTCGTCCCTACCACCCCGGGACTAGGTTGGCCCGCCGCCGACATGTCCGACGACTATAGGTTCGTCCCCACGCCCCGAGCCAAAGTTGGCCAGCCGCCGAAATGACCGACGACTATAGGGTCGTCCCCACGACCCCGGGACAAGATTGGCCCGCCACCGTCATGTCCGACGACTATACGGTCGTCCCCTCTACCCCGGGACTAGGTTGGCCCGCCGCCGACGTGTCCTACGACTATGGGGTCGTCCCCACGACCACGAGAATAGGTTGGCCAGCCGCCGACATGTCCGACGACTATAGGGTCGTCCCCACGACCCCGGGACTAGGTTGGCCCGCCGCCGACATGTCCGACGTCTATACGGTCGTCCCCACGACCCCGGGGCAAGATTGGCCCGCCGCCGACGTGTCCGACGACTATAGGGTCGTCCCCACGACCCCGGGACTAGGTTGGCCCGCCACCGTCATGTCCGACGACTATACGGTCGTCCCCACGACCCCGGGACTAGGTTGGCCCGCCGCCGAAATGTCCTACGACTATAGGGTCGTCTCCACGACCCCGGGACTAGGTTGGCCCGCCGCCGACATGTCCGACGACTATAGGGTCGTCCCCACGCCCCGAGCCAAAGTTGGCCAGCCGCCCAATTGTCCGACGACTATAGGGTCGTCCCCACGACCCCGGGACTAGGTTGGCCCACCGCTGACTTGTCCGACGACTATAGGATCGTCTCCACGACCACTGGCCAAAGTTGCCCAGCCGCCGACATGTCGGACGACTATAGGGTCGTCCCCACGACCCCTGGACTAGATTGCCCCGCCACCGTCATGTCCGACGAATATAGGGTCGCCTCCACGACCCCGGGACTAGGTTGGCCCACCGCTGACTTGTCCGACGACTATAGGGTCGTCTCCACGACCACTGGCCAAAGTTGCCCAGCCGCCGACATGTCCGACGACTATAGGGTCGTCCCCACGACCCCGGGACTAGGTTGGCCCGCCACCGTCATGTCCGACGACTATCGGTTCGCCCCTACTACCCTGGGCATACGTTGGCCCGCCGCCGACATGTCCGACGACTATAGGGTCGTCCCCACGACCCCAGGACTAGATTGCCCCGCCACCGTCATGTCCGACGACTATAGGGTCGTCTCCACGACCCCGGGACTAGGTTGGCCCGCCGCCGACTTGTCCGACGACTATAGGTTCGTCCCCGCGACCCCGGGACTAGGTTGGCCCGCCGCCGACTTTTACGACGACTATAGGGTCGTCCCTACGACACTGGGCCTACGTTGTCCCGCCGCCGACATGTCCGACGACTATAGGGTCCTCTCCACGACCCCGGGACTAGGTTGGCCCGCCGCCGACTTGTCCGACGACTATAGGGTCGTCTCCACGACCCCAGGACTAGATTGCCCCGCCACCGTCATGTCCGACGACTATAGGGTCGTCCCCACGCCCCGAGCCAAAGTTGGCCAGCCGCCCAATTGTCCGACGACTATAGGGTCGTCCCCACGACCCCGGGACTAGGTTGGCCCACCGCTGACTTGTCCGACGACTATAGGATCGTCTCCACGACCACTGGCCAAAGTTGCCCAGCCGCCGACATGTCCGACGACTATAGGGTCGTCCCCACGACCCCGGGACTAGGTTGGCCCGCCGCCGACTTGTCCGACGACTATAGGGTCGTCTCCACGACCCCAGGACTAGATTGCCCCGCCACCGTCATGTCCGACGACTATAGGGTCGTCCCCACGCCCCGAGCCAAAGTTGGCCAGCCGCCCAATTGTCCGACGACTATAGGGTCGTCCCCACGACCCCGGGACTAGGTTGGCCCACCGCTGACTTGTCCGACGACTATAGGATCGTCTCCACGACCACTGGCCAAAGTTGCCCAGCCGCCGACATGTCCGACGACTATAGGGTCGTCCCCACGACCCCTGGACTAGATTGCCCCGCCACCGTCATGTCCGACGAATATAGGGTCGCCTCCACGACCCCGGGACTAGGTTGGCCCACCGCTGACTTGTCCGACGACTATAGGGTCGTCTCCACGACCACTGGCCAAAGTTGCCCAGCCGCCGACATGTCCGACGACTATAGGGTCGTCCCCACGACCCCGGGACTAGGTTGGCCCGCCACCGTCATGTCCGACGACTATCGGTTCGCCCCTACTACCCTGGGCATACGTTGGCCCGCCGCCGACGTGTCCTACGACTATGGGGTCGTCCCCACGACCACGAGAATAGGTTGGCCAGCCGCCGACATGTCCGACGACTATAGGGTCGTCCCCACGACCCCGGGACTAGGTTGGCCCGCCGCCGACATGTCCGACGTCTATACGGTCGTCCCCACGACCCCGGGGCAAGATTGGCCCGCCGCCGACGTGTCCGACGACTATAGGGTCGTCCCCACGACCCCGGGACTAGGTTGGCCCGCCACCGTCATGTCCGACGACTATACGGTCGTCCCCACGACCCCGGGACTAGGTTGGCCCGCCGCCGAAATGTCCTACGACTATAGGGTCGTCTCCACGACCCCGGGACTAGGTTGGCCCGCCGCCGACATGTCCGACGACTATAGGGTCGTCCCCACGCCCCGAGCCAAAGTTGGCCAGCCGCCCAATTGTCCGACGACTATAGGGTCGTCCCCACGACCCCGGGACTAGGTTGGCCCACCGCTGACTTGTCCGACGACTATAGGATCGTCTCCACGACCACTGGCCAAAGTTGCCCAGCCGCCGACATGTCGGACGACTATAGGGTCGTCCCCACGACCCCTGGACTAGATTGCCCCGCCACCGTCATGTCCGACGAATATAGGGTCGCCTCCACGACCCCGGGACTAGGTTGGCCCACCGCTGACTTGTCCGACGACTATAGGGTCGTCTCCACGACCACTGGCCAAAGTTGCCCAGCCGCCGACATGTCCGACGACTATAGGGTCGTCCCCACGACCCCGGGACTAGGTTGGCCCGCCACCGTCATGTCCGACGACTATCGGTTCGCCCCTACTACCCTGGGCATACGTTGGCCCGCCGCCGACATGTCCGACGACTATAGGGTCGTCCCCACGACCCCAGGACTAGATTGCCCCGCCACCGTCATGTCCGACGACTATAGGGTCGTCTCCACGACCCCGGGACTAGGTTGGCCCGCCGCCGACTTGTCCGACGACTATAGGTTCGTCCCCGCGACCCCGGGACTAGGTTGGCCCGCCGCCGACTTTTACGACGACTATAGGGTCGTCCCTACGACACTGGGCCTACGTTGTCCCGCCGCCGACATGTCCGACGACTATAGGGTCCTCTCCACGACCCCGGGACTAGGTTGGCCCGCCGCCGACTTGTCCGACGACTATAGGGTCGTCTCCACGACCCCAGGACTAGATTGCCCCGCCACCGTCATGTCCGACGACTATAGGGTCGTCCCCACGCCCCGAGCCAAAGTTGGCCAGCCGCCCAATTGTCCGACGACTATAGGGTCGTCCCCACGACCCCGGGACTAGGTTGGCCCACCGCTGACTTGTCCGACGACTATAGGATCGTCTCCACGACCACTGGCCAAAGTTGCCCAGCCGCCGACATGTCCGACGACTATAGGGTCGTCCCCACGACCCCGGGACTAGGTTGGCCCGCCGCCGACTTGTCCGACGACTATAGGGTCGTCTCCACGACCCCAGGACTAGATTGCCCCGCCACCGTCATGTCCGACGACTATAGGGTCGTCCCCACGCCCCGAGCCAAAGTTGGCCAGCCGCCCAATTGTCCGACGACTATAGGGTCGTCCCCACGACCCCGGGACTAGGTTGGCCCACCGCTGACTTGTCCGACGACTATAGGATCGTCTCCACGACCACTGGCCAAAGTTGCCCAGCCGCCGACATGTCCGACGACTATAGGGTCGTCCCCACGACCCCTGGACTAGATTGCCCCGCCACCGTCATGTCCGACGAATATAGGGTCGCCTCCACGACCCCGGGACTAGGTTGGCCCACCGCTGACTTGTCCGACGACTATAGGGTCGTCTCCACGACCACTGGCCAAAGTTGCCCAGCCGCCGACATGTCCGACGACTATAGGGTCGTCCCCACGACCCCGGGACTAGGTTGGCCCGCCACCGTCATGTCCGACGACTATCGGTTCGCCCCTACTACCCTGGGCATACGTTGGCCCGCCGCCGACGTGTCCTACGACTATGGGGTCGTCCCCACGACCACGAGAATAGGTTGGCCAGCCGCCGACATGTCCGACGACTATTGGGTCGTCCCCACGACCCCGGGACTAGGTTGGCCCGCCGCCGACATGTCCGACGTCTATACGGTCGTCCCCACGACCCCGGGGCAAGATTGGCCCGCCGCCGACGTGTCCGACGACTATAGGGTCGTCCCCACGACCCCGGGACTAGGTTGGCCCGCCACCGTCATGTCCGACGACTATACGGTCGTCCCCACGACCCCGGGACTAGGTTGGCCCGCCGCCGAAATGTCCTACGACTATAGGGTCGTCTCCACGACCCCGGGACTAGGTTGGCCCGCCGCCGACATGTCCGACGACTATAGGGTCGTCCCCACGCCCCGAGCCAAAGTTGGCCAGCCGCCCAATTGTCCGACGACTATAGGGTCGTCCCCACGACCCCGGGACTAGGTTGGCCCACCGCTGACTTGTCCGACGACTATAGGATCGTCTCCACGACCACTGGCCAAAGTTGCCCAGCCGCCGACATGTCGGACGACTATAGGGTCGTCCCCACGACCCCTGGACTAGATTGCCCCGCCACCGTCATGTCCGACGAATATAGGGTCGCCTCCACGACCCCGGGACTAGGTTGGCCCACCGCTGACTTGTCCGACGACTATAGGGTCGTCTCCACGACCACTGGCCAAAGTTGCCCAGCCGCCGACATGTCCGACGACTATAGGGTCGTCCCCACGACCCCGGGACTAGGTTGGCCCGCCACCGTCATGTCCGACGACTATCGGTTCGCCCCTACTACCCTGGGCATACGTTGGCCCGCCGCCGACATGTCCGACGACTATAGGGTCGTCCCCACGACCCCGGGACTAGGTTGGCCCGCCGCCGACTTGTCCGACGACTATAGGGTCGACCCCACGACCCCAGGACTCGATTGCCCCGCCACCGTCATGTCCGACGACTATAGGGTCGTCCCCACGACCCCGGGCCTACGTTGTCCCGCCGCCGACATGTCCGACGACTATAGGGTCCTCTCCACGACCCCGGGACTAGGTTGGCCCGCCGCCGACTTGTCCGACGACTATAGGGTCGTCTCCACGACCCCAGGACTAGATTGCCCCGCCACCGTCATGTCCGACGACTATAGGGTCGCCTCCATGACCCCGGGACTAGGTTGGCCCGCCGCCGACTTGTCCGACGACTATAGGGTCGTCCCCACGACCCCGGGACTAGATTGGCCCTCCACCGTCATGTCCGACGACTATAGGGTCGTCCCCACGACCCCGGGACTGGGTTGGCCCGCCGCCGACTTGTCCGACGACTATAGGGTCGTCCCCACGACCCAGGGACTAGGTTGGCCCGCCGCCGACTTGTCCGACGACTATAGGGTCGTCTCCACGACCCCGGGACTAGGTTGGCCCGCCGCCGACTTGTCCGACGACTATGGGGTCGTCCCCACGACCCCAGGAGTAGATTGCCCCGCCACCGTCGTGTCCGACGACTATGGGGTCGTCCTCACGACCCCGGGACTAGATTGGCCCGCCACCGTCATGTCCGACGACTATAGGGTCGTCCCCACGAGCCCGGGACTTGATTGGCCCGCCGCCGACTTGTCCGACGACTATAGGGTCGCCTCCATGACCCCGGGACTAGGTTGGCCCGCCGCCGACTTGTCCGACGACTATAGGGTCGTCCCCACGACCCCGGGACTAGATTGGCCCTCCACCGTCATGTCCGACGACTATAGGGTCGTCCCCACGACCCCGGGACTGGGTTGGCCCGCCGCCGACTTGTCCGACGACTATAGGGTCGTCCCCACGACCCCGGGACTAGGTTGGCCCGCCGCCGACTTGTCCGACGACTATAGGGTCGACCCCACGACCCCAGGACTCGATTGCCCCGCCACCGTCATGTCCGACGACTATAGGGTCGTCCCCACGACCCCGGGCCTACGTTGTCCCGCCGCCGACATGTCCGACGACTATAGGGTCCTCTCCACGACCCCGGGACTAGGTTGGCCCGTCGCCGACTTTACCGACGACTATATGGTCGTCCCCACGTCCCCGGGACTAGATTGGCCAGCCACCGTCATGTCCGACGACTATAGGGTCGCCTCCACGACCCCGGGACTAGGTTGGCCCGCCGCCGACTTGTCCGACGACTATAGGGTCGTCTCCACGACCCCAGGACTAGATTGCCCCGCCACCGACTTGTCCGACGACTATAGGGTCGTCCCCACGACCCAGGGACTAGGATGACCCGCCGCAGACTAGGCCAACGACTATAGAGTCGTCCCCACGACCCCGGGACTAGGTTGGCCCGCCGCCGACTAGTCCGACGACTATAGGGACGTCCCCACGACCACGGGCCAAAGTTGCCCAGCCGCCGACATGTCCGACGACTATAGGGACGTCCCCACGACCACGGGCCAAAGTTGCCCAGCCGCCGACTTGTCCGACGACTATAGGGTCGTCCCCACGACCCCGGGACTAGATTGGCCCTCCACCGTCATGTCCGACGACTATAGGGTCGTCCCCACGACCCCGGGACTGGGTTGGCCCGCCGCCGACTTGTCCGACGACTATAGGGTCGTCCCCACGACCCAGGACTAGGTTGGCCAGCCGCCGACATGTCCGACGACAATAGGGTTGTCCCCACGACCCCGGGACTAGGTTGACCCGCCACCATCATGTCCGACGACTATAGGGTCGTCCCCACGACCCCGGGACTAGGTTGGCCCGCCGCCGACTTGTCCGACGACTATGGGGTCGTCCCCACGACCCCGGGACTAGGTTGGCCCGCCACCATCATGTCCGACGACTATAGGGTCGTCCCCACGACCCCGGGACTAGGTTGGCCCGCCGCCGACTTGTCCGACGACCATGGGGTCGTCCCCACGACCCCAGGAGTAGATTGCCCCGCAACCGTCATGTCCGACGACTATGGGGTCGTCCTCACGACCCCGGGACTAGATTGGCCCGCCACCGTCATGTCCGACGACTATAGGGTCGTCCCCACGAGCCCGGGACTTGATTGGCCCGCCGCCGACTTGTCCGACGACTATAGGGTGGTCCCCACGACCACGGGCCAATGTTGCCCAGCCGCCGACATGTCCGAAGACTATAGGGTCGTCCCCACGACCCCGGGGCTAGATTCCTCCGGCACCGTCATGTCCGACGACTATAGGGTCGTCCCCACGACCCCGGGACTAGGTTGGCCCGCCGCCGACTTGTCCGACGACTATGGGGTCGTCCCCACGACCCCAGGAGTAGATTGCCCCGCCACCGTCATGTCCGACGACTATGGGGTCGTCCCCACGACCCCGGGACTAGGTTGGCCCGCCGCCGACTTGTCCGACGACTATAGGGTCGTCCCCACGACCCAGGGACTAGGTTGGCCAGCCGCCGACATGTCCGACGACAATAGGGTTGTCCCCACGACCCCGGGACAAGGTTGACCCGCCACCATCATGTCCGACGACTATAGGGTCGTCCCCACGACCCCGGGACTAGGTTGGCCCGCCGCCGACTTGTCCGACGACTATGGGGTCGTCCCCACGACCCCGGGACTAGGTTGGCCCGCCACCATCATGTCCGACGACTATAGGGTCGTCCCCACGACCCCGGGACTAGGTTGGCCCGCCGCCGACTTGTCCGACGACTATGGGGTCGTCCCCACGACCCCAGGAGTAGATTGCCCCGCCACCGTCATGTCCGACGACTATGGGGTCGTCCTCACGACCCCGGGACTAGATTGGCCCGCCACCGTCATGTCCGACGACTATAGGGTCGTCCCCACGAGCCCGGGACTTGATTGGCCCGCCGCCGACTTGTCCGAAGACTATAGGGTGGTCCCCACGACCACGGGCCAATGTTGCCCAGCCGCCGACATGTCCGAAGACTATAGGGTCGTCCCCACGACCCCGGGGCTAGATTCCTCCGGCACCGTCATGTCCGACGACTATAGGGTCGTCCCCACGTCCCCGGGACTCGATTGGCCCGCCACCGACTTGTCCGACGACTATAGGGTCGTCCCCACGTCCCCGGGACTGGGTTGGCCCGCCGCCGACTTGTCCGACGACTATAGGTTCGTCCCCGCGACTCCGGGACTAGGTTGGCCCGCCGCCGACTTTTACGACGACTATAGGGTCGTCCCTACGACACTGGGCCTACGTTGGCCCGCCGCAGACTTGTGCGACGACTATAGGGTCGTCCCCACGACCCCGGGACTAGGTTGGCCCGCCGCCGACTTGTCCGACGACTATAGGGTCGTCCCCACGACCCCGGGACTAGGTTGGCCCGCCGCCGACTTGTCCGACGATTATAGGGTCGACCCCACGACCCCAGGACTCGATTGCCCCGCCACCGTCATGTCCGACGACTATAGGGTCGTCCCCACGACCCCGGGCCTACGTTGTCCCGCCGCCGACATGTCCGACGACTGTAGGGTCGTCCCCACGACCCCGGGACTAGGTTGGCCCGTCGCCGACTTTACCGACGACTATATGGTCGTCCCCACGTCCCCGGGACTAGATTGGCCAGCCACCGTCATGTCCGACGACTATAGGGTCGTCCCCACGACCCCGGGACTAGGTTGGCCCGCCGCCGACTTGTCCGACGACTATAGGGTCGTCCCCACGACCCCGGGACTAGGTTGGCCAGCCGCCGACATGTCCGACGACTATACGGTCGTCCCCACGACACCGGGACTAGGTTGGCCCGCCGCCGGCTTGTCCGACGACTATAGGGTCGTCCCCACGACCCCGGGACTAGGTTGGCCAGCCGCCGACATGTCCGACGACTATAGGGTGGTCCCCACGACCACGGGCCAATGTTGCCCAGCCGCCGACATGTCCGACGACTATAGGGTCGCCTCCACGACCCCGGGACTAGGTTGGCCCGCCGCCGACTTGTCCGACGACTATAGGGTCGTCTCCACGACCCCAGGACTAGATTGCCCCGCCACCGTCATGTCCGACGACTATAGGGTCGTCCCCACGAGCCCGGGACTTGATTGGCCCGCCGCCGACTTGTCCGACGACTATAGGGTCGCCTCCATGACCCCGGGACTAGGTTGGCCAGCCGCCGACATGTCCGACGACAATAGGGTTGTCCCCACGACCCCGGGACTAGGTTGACCCGCCACCATCATGTCCGACGACTATAGGGTCGTCCCCACGACCCCGGGACTAGGTTGGCCCGCCGCCGACTTGTCCGACGACTATGGGGTCGTCCCCACGACCCCGGGACTAGGTTGGCCCGCCACCATCATGTCCGACGACTATAGGGTCGTCCCCACGACCCCGGGACTAGGTTGGCCCGCCGCCGACTTGTCCGACGACCATGGGGTCGTCCCCACGACCCCAGGAGTAGATTGCCCCGCAACCGTCATGTCCGACGACTATGGGGTCGTCCTCACGACCCCGGGACTAGATTGGCCCGCCACCGTCATGTCCGACGACTATAGGGTCGTCCCCACGAGCCCGGGACTTGATTGGCCCGCCGCCGACTTGTCCGACGACTATAGGGTGGTCCCCACGACCACGGGCCAATGTTGCCCAGCCGCCGACATGTCCGAAGACTATAGGGTCGTCCCCACGACCCCGGGGCTAGATTCCTCCGGCACCGTCATGTCCGACGACTATAGGGTCGTCCCCACGACCCCGGGACTAGGTTGGCCCGCCGCCGACTTGTCCGACGACTATGGGGTCGTCCCCACGACCCCAGGAGTAGATTGCCCCGCCACCGTCATGTCCGACGACTATGGGGTCGTCCCCACGACCCCGGGACTGGGTTGGCCCGCCGCCGACTTGTCCGACGACTATAGGGTCGTCCCCACGACCCAGGGACTAGGTTGGCCAGCCGCCGACATGTCCGACGACAATAGGGTTGTCCCCACGACCCCGGGACAAGGTTGACCCGCCACCATCATGTCCGACGACTATAGGGTCGTCCCCACGACCCCGGGACTAGGTTGGCCCGCCGCCGACTTGTCCGACGACTATGGGGTCGTCCCCACGACCCCGGGACTAGGTTGGCCCGCCACCATCATGTCCGACGACTATAGGGTCGTCCCCACGACCCCGGGACTAGGTTGGCCCGCCGCCGACTTGTCCGACGACTATGGGGTCGTCCCCACGACCCCAGGAGTAGATTGCCCCGCCACCGTCATGTCCGACGACTATGGGGTCGTCCTCACGACCCCGGGACTAGATTGGCCCGCCACCGTCATGTCCGACGACTATAGGGTCGTCCCCACGAGCCCGGGACTTGATTGGCCCGCCGCCGACTTGTCCGAAGACTATAGGGTGGTCCCCACGACCACGGGCCAATGTTGCCCAGCCGCCGACATGTCCGAAGACTATAGGGTCGTCCCCACGACCCCGGGGCTAGATTCCTCCGGCACCGTCATGTCCGACGACTATAGGGTCGTCCCCACGACCCCGGGACTAGGTTGGCCCGCCGCCGACTTGTCCGACGACTATAGGGTCGTCCCCACGACCCCGGGACTAGGTTGGCCAGCCGCCGACATGTCCGACGACTATACGGTCGTCGCCACGACCCCGGGACTAGGTTGGCCCGCCGCCGGCTTGTCCGACGACTATAGGGTCGTCCCCACGACCCCGGGACTAGGTTGGCCAGCCGCCGACATGTCCGACGACTATAGGGTGGTCCCCACGACCACGGGCCAATGTTGCCCAGCCGCCGACATGTCCGACGACTATAGGGTCGTCCCTACCACCCCGGGACTAGATTGGCCCGCCACCGTCATGTCCGACGACTATATGGTCGTCCCCACGACCACGGGCCAAAGTTACCCAACCGCCGACATGTCCGACGACTATAGGGTCGTCCGCACGACCCCGGGACTAGATTGGCCCGCCACCGTCATGTGCGACGACTATAGGTTCGTCTCTACGACCCTGGGCATACGTTGGCCTGTCGCCGACATGTCCGCCGACTATAGGGTCGTCCCCACGACCACGGGCCAAAGTTGCCCAGCCGCCGACATGTCCGACGACTATAGGGTCGTCCCCACGACCCCGGGACTAGATTGGCCCGCCACCGTCATGTCCGACGACTATAGGGTCGTCCCCACGACCCCAGGACTCGATTGCCCCGCCACCGTCATATCCGACGACTATAGGGTCGTCCCCTCGACCCCGGGACTATGTTGGCCAGCCGCCGACATGTCCGACGTCTATAGGGTCGTCCCCACCACCCCGGGACTAGGTTGGCTCGCCACCAACATGTCCGACGAATATAGGGTCGTCCCCACGACCCCGGGACTAGGTTGGCCCGCCACCGTCATGTCCGACGACTATAGGGTCGTCCCCACGTCCCCGGGACTAGATTGGCCCGCCACCGTCATGTGCGGCGACTATAGGGTCGTCCCCACGACCCCGGGCCTACGTTGTCCCGCCGCCGACATGTCCGACGACTGTAGGGTCGTCCCCACGACCCCGGGACTAGGTTGGCCCGCCGCCGACTTGTCCGACGACTATAGGGTCGTCCCCACGTCCCCGGGACTAGGTTGGCCCGCCGCCGACTTGTCCGACGACTATAGGGTCGTCCCCACGACCCCGGGACTAGGTTGGCCCGCCGCCGACTTGTCCGACGACTATATGGTCGTCCCCACGTCCCCGGGACTAGATTGGCCAGCCACCGTCATGTCCGACGACTATAGGGTCGCCTCCACGACCCCGGGACTAGGTTGGCCCGCCGCCGACTTGTCCGACGACTATAGGGTCGTCTCCACGACCCCAGGACTAGATTGCCCCGCCACCGTCATGTCCGACGACTATAGGGTCGCCTCCATGACCCCGGGACTAGGTTGGCCCGCCGCCGACTTGTCCGACGACTATAGGGTCGTCTCCACGACCACTGGCCACAGTTGCCCAGCCGCCGACATGTCCGACGACTATAGGGTCGTCCCCACGACCCAGGGACTAGATTGGCCCGCCACCGTCATGCCCGACGACTATAGGGTCGTACCCACGACCCCGGGACTAGATTGGCTCGCCACCAACATGTCCGACGAATATAGGGTCGTCCCCACGACCCCGGGACTAGGTTGGCCCGCCGCCGACTTGTCCGACGACTATAGGGTCGTCCCCACGACCCCGGGCCTACGACTGTAGGGTCGTCCCCGCGGCCCTGGGACTAGACTGGCCCGCCACCGTCATGTCCGACGACTATAGGATCGACCCCACGACTACGGGCCAAAGTTGGCCAGCCGCCGACATGTCCGACGACTATAGGGTCGTCCCCACGACCCAGGGACTAGATTGGCCCGCCACCAACATGTCCGACGAATATAGGGTCGTCCCCACGACCCCGGCCTACGTTGTCCCGCCGCCGACATGTCCGACGACTGTAGGGTCGTCCCCGCGGCCCTGGGACTAGACTGGCCCGCCACCGTAATGTCCGACGACTATAGGATCCACCCCACGACTACGGGCAAAAGTTGGCCAACCGCCGACATGTCCGACGACCATACGGTCGTCCCCACGGCCCCGGGACTAGATTGGCCCGCCACCGACTTGTGCGACGACTATAGGGTCGTCCCCACGACCGCGGGACTAGGTTGGCCCGCCGCCGACTTGTCCGACGACTATAGGGTCGTCCCCACGACCCTGGGCATACGTTGGCCCGCCGCCGACATGTCCGACGACTATAAGGTCGTCCCCACGATCCCGGGACTAGGTTGGCCCGCCGCCGACTTGTCCGACGACTATAGGGTCGTCCCCACGACCCCGGGCCTACGTTGTCCCGCCGCCGACATGTCCAACGACTGTAGGGTCGTCCCCGCGGCCCTGGGACTAGACTGGCCCGCCACCGTCATGTCCGACGACTATAGGATCGACCCCACGACTACGGGCCAAAGTTGGCCAGCCGCCGACATGTCCGACGACTATAGGGTCGTCCCCACGACCCAGGGACTAGGTTGGCCCGCCGCCGACTTGTCCTACGACTATAGGGTCGTCTCCACGACCCCGGGACTAGGTTGGCCAGCCGCCGACATGTCCGACGACTATAGGGTCGTCCCCACGACCCCGGGACTAGGTTGGCCCGCCGCCGAAATGTCCTACGACTATAGGGTCGTCTCCACGACCCCGGGACTAGGTTGGCCAGCCGCCGACATGTCCGACGACTATAGGGTCGTCCCCACGACCACGGGACTAGGTTGGCCCGCCACCGTCATGTCCGACGACTATAGGTTCGTCCCCATGACCCCGGGAGTAGGTTGGCCCGCCGCCGACTTGTCCGACGACTATAGGGTCGTCCCCACGACCACTGGCCAAAGTTGGCCAGCCGCCGACATGTCCGACGACTATCGGGTCGTCACCACGACCACGGGCCAAAGTTGCCCTGCCGCCGACATGTCCGACGACTATAGGGTCGTCCCCACGACCACTGTCCAAAGTTGCCCAGCCGCCGACATGTCCGACGACTATAGGGTCGTCCCCACGACCCCGGGGCTAGATTGCCCCGGCACCGTCATGTCCGACGACTATAGGGTCGTCCCCACGACCCCGGGACTAGGTTGGCCGGCCGCCGACTTGTCCGACGACGATTGGGTCGTCCCCACGACCCCGGGACTAGGTCGGCCCGCCGCCGACTTGTCCGACGACTATAGGGTCGTCCCCACGAACCCGGGACTAGGTTGGCCAGTCACCGACATGTCCGACGACTATAGGGTCGTCCCCAAGTCCACGGGCCAAAGTTGCCCTGCCGCCGACATGTCCGACGACTATAGGGTCGTCCCCACGACCACTGTCCAAAGTTGCCCAGCCGCCGACATGTCCGACGACTATAGGGTCGTCCCCACGACCCCAGGACTAGGTTGGCCGGCCGCCGACTTGTCCGACGACTATAGGGTCGTCCCCACGACCACGAGAATAGGTTGGCCAGCCGCCGACATGTTCGACCACTATAGGGTCGTCCCCACGACCCCGGGACTAGGTTGGCCCGCCGCCGACATGTCCGACGTCTATACGGTCGTCCCCACGACCCCGGGGCAAGATTGGCCCGCCACCGTCATGTCCGACGACTATAGGTTCGTCCCCACGACCCCGGGAGTAGGTTGGCCCGCCGCCGACTTGTCCGACGACTATAGGGTCGTCCCCACGACCCCGGGAATAGGTTGGCCAGCCGCCGACATGTCCGACGACTATACGGTCGTCCCCACGACCACGGGACTAGGTTGGCCCGCCGCCGACTTGTCCGACGACTATAGGGTCGTCCCTACCACCCCGGGACTAGGTTGGCCAGCCGCCGACATGTCCGACATCTATAGGGTCGTCCCCACGACCCCCGGGCTACATTGCCCCGGCACCGTCATGTCCGACGAATATAGAGTCGTCCCCACGACCACGGGACTAGGTTGGCCCGCCGCCGACATGTCCGACGTCTATAGGGTCGTCCCCACGCCCCGGGCCAAAGTTGGCCAGCCGCCGACATGTCCGACGACTATAGGGTCGTCCCCACGACCCCGGGACTAGATTGGCCCGCCACCGCCATGTCCGACGACTATAGGGTCGTCCCCACGACCCCGGGACTAGGTCGGCCCGCCGCCGACTTGTCCGACGACTATAGGGTCGTCCCCACGAACCCGGGACTAGGTTGGCCAGTCACCGACATGTCCGACGACTATAGGGTCGTCCCCAAGACCACGGGCCAAAGTTGCCCTGCCGCCGACATGTCCGACGACTATAGGGTCGTCCCCACGACCCCGGGTCTAGGTTGGCCCGCCGCCGACTTGTCCGACGACTATAGGGTCGTCCCCACGACCCCGGGAGTAGGTTGGCCCGCCGCCGACTTGTCCGACGACTATAGTGTCGTCCCCACGAACCCGGGACTAGGTTGGCCAGTCACCGACATGTCCGACGACTATAGGGTCGTCCCCAAGACCACGGGCCAAAGTTGCCCTGCCGCCGTCATGTCCGACGACTATAGGGTCGTCCCCACGACCCCGGGTCTAGGTTGGCCCGCCGCCGACTTGTCCGACGACTATACGGCTGGGCAACTTTGGCCCGTGGTCGTGGGGACGACCCTATAGTCGTCGGACAAGTCGGCGGCGGGCCAACCTAGTCCCGGGGTCGTGGGGACGACCCTATAGTCGTCGGACATGACGGTGTCGGGCCAATCTAGTCCCGGGGTCGTGGGGAAGACCCTATAGTCGTCGGACAAGTCGGCGGTTGGGCCACTTAGGCCCGTGGTCGTGGGGACGTCCCTATAGTCGTCGGACAAGTCGGCGACGGGCCAACCTATTCCCGGGGTCGTGGGGACGACCCTATAGTCGTCGGACAAGTCGGCGGCGGGCCAACCTAGTCCCGGGGTCGTGGAGACGACCCTATAGTCGTCGGACATGACGGTGTCGGGCCAATCTAGTCCCGGGGTCGTGGGGACGACCCTATAGTCGTCGGACATGATGGTGGCGGGCCAACCTAGTCCCGGGGTCGTGGGGACGACCCCATAGTCGTCGGACAAGTCGGCGGCGGGCCAACCTAGTCCCGGGGTCGTGGGGGCGACCCTATAGTCGTCGGACATGATGGTGGCGGGTCAACCTTGTCCCGGGGTCGTGGGGACAACCCTATTGTCGTCGGACATGTCGGCGGCTGGCCAACCTAGTCCCTGGGTCGTGGGGACGACCCTATAGTCGTCGGACAAGTCGGCGGCGGGCCAACCCAGTCCCGGGGTCGTGGGGACGACCCCATAGTCGTCGGACATGACGGTGGCGGGGCAATCTACTCCTGGGGTCGTGGGGACGACCCCATAGTCGTCGGACAAGTCGGCGGCGGGCCAACCTAGTCCCGGGGTCGTGGGGACGACCCTATAGTCGTCGGACATGATGGTGGCGGGCCAACCTAGTCCCGGGGTCGTGGGGACGACCCCATAGTCGTCGGACAAGTCGGCGGCGGGCCAACCTAGTCCCGGGGTCGTGGGGACGACTCTATAGTCGTTGGCCTAGTCTGCGGCGGGTCATCCTAGTCCCTGGGTCGTGGGGACGACCCTATAGTCGTCGGACAAGTCGGTGGCGGGGCAATCTAGTCCTGGGGTCGTGGAGACGACCCTATAGTCGTCGGACAAGTCGGCGGCGGGCCAACCTAGTCCCGGGGTCGTGGAGGCGACCCTATAGTCGTCGGACATGACGGTGGCTGGCCAATCTAGTCCCGGGGACGTGGGGACGACCATATAGTCGTCGGTAAAGTCGGCGACGGGCCAACCTAGTCCCGGGGTCGTGGGGACGACCCTACAGTCGTCGGACATGTCGGCGGCGGGACAACGTAGGCCCGGGGTCGTGGGGACGACCCTATAGTCGTCGGACATGACGGTGGCGGGGCAATCGAGTCCTGGGGTCGTGGGGTCGACCCTATAATCGTCGGACAAGTCGGCGGCGGGCCAACCTAGTCCCGGGGTCGTGGGGACGACCCTATAGTCGTCGGACAAGTCGGCGGCGGCCAACCTAGTCCCGGGGTCGTGGGGACGACCCTATAGTCGTCGCACAAGTCTGCGGCGGGCCAACGTAGGCCCAGTGTCGTAGGGACGACCCTATAGTCGTCGTAAAAGTCGGCGGCGGGCCAACCTAGTCCCGGAGTCGCGGGGACGAACCTATAGTCGTCGGACAAGTCGGCGGCGGGCCAACCCAGTCCCGGGGACGTGGGGACGACCCTATAGTCGTCGGACAAGTCGGTGGCGGGCCAATCGAGTCCCGGGGACGTGGGGACGACCCTATAGTCGTCGGACATGACGGTGGCGGGCCAACCTAGTCCCGGGGACGTGGGGACGACCCTATAGTCGTCGGACATGACGGTGGCGGGCCAACCTAGTCCCGGGGTCGTGGGGACGACCCTATATTCGTCGGACATGTTGGTGGCGAGCCAACCTAGTCCCGGGGTCGTGGGGACGACCGTATAGTCGTCGGACATGTCGGCGGCTGGCCAACCTAGTCCCGGGGTCGTGGGGACGACCCTATAGTCGTCGGACAAGTCGGCGGCGGGCCAACCTAGTCCCGGGGTCGTGGGGACGACCCTATAGTCGTCGGACATGACGGTGCCGGAGGAATCTAGCCCCGGGGTCGTGGGGACGACCCTATAGTCTTCGGACATGTCGGCGGCTGGGCAACATTGGCCCGTGGTCGTGGGGACCACCCTATAGTCGTCGGACAAGTCGGCGGCGGGCCAATCAAGTCCCGGGCTCGTGGGGACGACCCTATAGTCGTCGGACATGACGGTGGCGGGCCAATCTAGTCCCGGGGTCGTGAGGACGACCCCATAGTCGTCGGACATGACGGTGGCGGGGCAATCTACTCCTGGGGTCGTGGGGACGACCCCATAGTCGTCGGACAAGTCGGCGGCGGGCCAACCTAGTCCCGGGGTCGTGGAGACGACCCTATAGTCGTCGGACAAGTCGGCGGCGGGCCAACCTAGTCCCTGGGTCGTGGGGACGACCCTATAGTCGTCGGACAAGTCGGCGGCGGGCCAACCCAGTCCCGGGGTCGTGGGGACGACCCTATAGTCGTCGGACATGACGGTGGAGGGCCAATCTAGTCCCGGGGTCGTGGGGACGACCCTATAGTCGTCGGACAAGTCGGCGGCGGGCCAACCTAGTCCCGGGGTCATGGAGGCGACCCTATAGTCGTCGGACAAGTCGGCGGCGGGCCAATCAAGTCCCGGGCTCGTGGGGACGACCCTATAGTCGTCGGACATGACGGTGGCGGGCCAATCTAGTCCCGGGGTCGTGAGGACGACCCCATAGTCGTCGGACATGACGGTGGCGGGGCAATCTACTCCTGGGGTCGTGGGGACGACCCCATAGTCGTCGGACAAGTCGGCGGCGGGCCAACCTAGTCCCGGGGTCGTGGAGACGACCCTATAGTCGTCGGACAAGTCGGCGGCGGGCCAACCTAGTCCCTGGGTCGTGGGGACGACCCTATAGTCGTCGGACAAGTCGGCGGCGGGCCAACCCAGTCCCGGGGTCGTGGGGACGACCCTATAGTCGTCGGACATGACGGTGGAGGGCCAATCTAGTCCCGGGGTCGTGGGGACGACCCTATAGTCGTCGGACAAGTCGGCGGCGGGCCAACCTAGTCCCGGGGTCATGGAGGCGACCCTATAGTCGTCGGACATGACGGTGGCGGGGCAATCTAGTCCTGGGGTCGTGGAGACGACCCTATAGTCGTCGGACAAGTCGGCGGCGGGCCAACCTAGTCCCGGGGTCGTGGAGAGGACCCTATAGTCGTCGGACATGTCGGCGGCGGGACAACGTAGGCCCGGGGTCGTGGGGACGACCCTATGGTCGTCGGACATGACGGTGGCGGGGCAATCGAGTCCTGGGGTCGTGGGGTCGACCCTATAGTCGTCGGACAAGTCGGCGGCGGGCCAACCTAGTCCCGGGGTCGTGGGGACGACCCTATAGTCGTCGGACAAGTCGGCGGCGGGCCAACCTAGTCCCGGGGTCGTGGGGACGACCCTATAGTCGTCGCACAAGTCTGCGGCGGGCCAACGTAGGCCCAGTGTCGTAGGGACGACCCTATAGTCGTCGTAAAAGTCGGCGGCGGGCCAACCTAGTCCCGGGGTCGCGGGGACGAACCTATAGTCGTCGGACAAGTCGGCGGCGGGCCAACCTAGTCCCGGGGTCGTGGAGACGACCCTATAGTCGTCGGACATGACGGTGGCGGGGCAATCTAGTCCTGGGGTCGTGGGGACGACCCTATAGTCGTCGGACATGTCGGCGGCGGGCCAACGTATGCCCAGGGTAGTAGGGGCGAACCGATAGTCGTCGGACATGACGGTGGCGGGCCAACCTAGTCCCGGGGTCGTGGGGACGACCCTATAGTCGTCGGACATGTCGGCGGCTGGGCAACTTTGGCCAGTGGTCGTGGAGACGACCCTATAGTCGTCGGACAAGTCAGCGGTGGGCCAACCTAGTCCCGGGGTCGTGGAGGCGACCCTATATTCGTCGGACATGACGGTGGCGGGGCAATCTAGTCCAGGGGTCGTGGGGACGACCCTATAGTCGTCCGACATGTCGGCGGCTGGGCAACTTTGGCCAGTGGTCGTGGAGACGATCCTATAGTCGTCGGACAAGTCAGCGGTGGGCCAACCTAGTCCCGGGGTCGTGGGGACGACCCTATAGTCGTCGGACAATTGGGCGGCGGGCCAACCTAGTCCCGGGGTCGTGGGGACGACCCAATATTCGTCGCACATGACGGTGGCGGGCCAATCTAGTCCCGGGGTCGTGCGGACGACCCTATAGTCGTCGGACATGTCGGCGGTTGGGTAACTTTGGCCCGTGGTCGTGGGGACGACCATATAGTCGTCGGACATGACGGTGGCGGGCCAATCTAGTCCCGGGGTGGTAGGGACGACCCTATAGTCGTCGGACATGTCGGCGGCTGGGCAACATTGGCCCGTGGTCGTGGGGACCACCCTATAGTCGTCGGACATGTCGGCGGCTGGCCAACCTAGTCCCGGGGTCGTGGGGACGACCCTATAGTCGTCGGACAAGCCGGCGGCGGGCCAACCTAGTCCCGGGGTCGTGGGGACGACCGTATAGTCGTCGGACATGTCGGCGGCTGGCCAACCTAGTCCCGGGGTCGTGGGGACGACCCTATAGTCGTCGGACAAGTCGGCGGCGGGCCAACCTAGTCCCGGGGTCGTGGGGACGACCCTATAGTCGTCGGACATGACGGTGCCGGAGGAATCTAGCCCCGGGGTCGTGGGGACGACCCTATAGTCTTCGGACATGATGGTGGCGGGCCAACCTAGTCCCGGGGTCGTGGGGACGACCCCATAGTCGTCGGACAAGTCGGCGGCGGGCCAACCTAGTCCCGGGGTCGTGGGGACGACCCTATAGTCGTCGGACATGATGGTGGCGGGTCAACCTTGTCCCGGGGTCGTGGGGACAACCCTATTGTCGTCGGACATGTCGGCGGCTGGCCAACCTAGTCCCTGGGTCGTGGGGACGACCCTATAGTCGTCGGACAAGTCGGCGGCGGGCCAACCCAGTCCCGGGGTCGTGGGGACGACCCCATAGTCGTCGGACATGACGGTGGCGGGGCAATCTACTCCTGGGGTCGTGGGGACGACCCCATAGTCGTCGGACAAGTCGGCGGCGGGCCAACCTAGTCCCGGGGTCGTGGGGACGACCCTATAGTCGTCGGACATGACGGTGCCGGAGGAATCTAGCCCCGGGGTCGTGGGGACGACCCTATAGTCTTCGGACATGTCGGCGGCTGGGCAACATTGGCCCGTGGTCGTGGGGACCACCCTATAGTCGTCGGACAAGTCGGCGGCGGGCCAATCAAGTCCCGGGCTCGTGGGGACGACCCTATAGTCGTCGGACATGACGGTGGCGGGCCAATCTAGTCCCGGGGTCGTGAGGACGACCCCATAGTCGTCGGACATGACGGTTGCGGGGCAATCTACTCCTGGGGTCGTGGGGACGACCCCATAGTCGTCGGACAAGTCGGCGGCGGGCCAACCTAGTCCCGGGGTCGTGGGGACGACCCTATAGTCGTCGGACATGATGGTGGCGGGCCAACCTAGTCCCGGGGTCGTGGGGACGACCCCATAATCGTCGGACAAGTCGGCGGCGGGCCAACCTAGTCCCGGGGTCGTGGGGACGACCCTATAGTCGTCGGACATGATGGTGGCGGGTCAACCTAGTCCCGGGGTCGTGGGGACAACCCTATTGTCGTCGGACATGTCGGCGGCTGGCCAACCTAGTCCTGGGTCGTGGGGACGACCCTATAGTCGTCGGACAAGTCGGCGGCGGGCCAACCCAGTCCCGGGGTCGTGGGGACGAACCTATAGTCGTCGGACATGACGGTGGAGGGCCAATCTAGTCCCGGGGTCGTGGGGACGACCCTATAGTCGTCGGACAAGTCGGCGGCTGGGCAACTTTGGCCCGTGGTCGTGGGGACGTCCCTATAGTCGTCGGACATGTCGGCGGCTGGGCAACTTTGGCCCGTGGTCGTGGGGACGTCCCTATAGTCGTCGGACTAGTCGGCGGCGGGCCAACCTAGTCCCGGGGTCGTGGGGACGACTCTATAGTCGTTGGCCTAGTCTGCGGCGGGTCATCCTAGTCCCTGGGTCGTGGGGACGACCCTATAGTCGTCGGACAAGTCGGTGGCGGGGCAATCTAGTCCTGGGGTCGTGGAGACGACCCTATAGTCGTCGGACAAGTCGGCGGCGGGCCAACCTAGTCCCGGGGTCGTGGAGGCGACCCTATAGTCGTCGGACATGACGGTGGCTGGCCAATCTAGTCCCGGGGACGTGGGGACGACCATATAGTCGTCGGTAAAGTCGGCGACGGGCCAACCTAGTCCCGGGGTCGTGGGGACGACCCTACAGTCGTCGGACATGTCGGCGGCGGGACAACGTAGGCCCGGGGTCGTGGGGACGACCCTATAGTCGTCGGACATGACGGTGGCGGGGCAATCGAGTCCTGGGGTCGTGGGGTCGACCCTATAATCGTCGGACAAGTCGGCGGCGGGCCAACCTAGTCCCGGGGTCGTGGGGACGACCCTATAGTCGTCGGACAAGTCGGCGGCGGGCCAACCTAGTCCCGGGGTCGTGGGGACGACCCTATAGTCGTCGCACAAGTCTGCGGCGGGCCAACGTAGGCCCAGTGTCGTAGGGACGACCCTATAGTCGTCGTAAAAGTCGGCGGCGGGCCAACCTAGTCCCGGAGTCGCGGGGACGAACCTATAGTCGTCGGACAAGTCGGCGGCGGGCCAACCCAGTCCCGGGGACGTGGGGACGACCCTATAGTCGTCGGACAAGTCGGTGGCGGGCCAATCGAGTCCCGGGGACGTGGGGACGACCCTATAGTCGTCGGACATGACGGTGGCGGGCCAACCTAGTCCCGGGGACGTGGGGACGACCCTATAGTCGTCGGACATGACGGTGGCGGGCCAACCTAGTCCCGGGGTCGTGGGGACGACCCTATATTCGTCGGACATGTTGGTGGCGAGCCAACCTAGTCCCGGGGTCGTGGGGACGACCGTATAGTCGTCGGACATGTCGGCGGCTGGCCAACCTAGTCCCGGGGTCGTGGGGACGACCCTATAGTCGTCGGACAAGTCGGCGGCGGGCCAACCTAGTCCCGGGGTCGTGGGGACGACCCTATAGTCGTCGGACATGACGGTGCCGGAGGAATCTAGCCCCGGGGTCGTGGGGACGACCCTATAGTCTTCGGACATGTCGGCGGCTGGGCAACATTGGCCCGTGGTCGTGGGGACCACCCTATAGTCGTCGGACAAGTCGGCGGCGGGCCAATCAAGTCCCGGGCTCGTGGGGACGACCCTATAGTCGTCGGACATGACGGTGGCGGGCCAATCTAGTCCCGGGGTCGTGAGGACGACCCCATAGTCGTCGGACATGACGGTGGCGGGGCAATCTACTCCTGGGGTCGTGGGGACGACCCCATAGTCGTCGGACAAGTCGGCGGCGGGCCAACCTAGTCCCGGGGTCGTGGAGACGACCCTATAGTCGTCGGACAAGTCGGCGGCGGGCCAACCTAGTCCCTGGGTCGTGGGGACGACCCTATAGTCGTCGGACAAGTCGGCGGCGGGCCAACCCAGTCCCGGGGTCGTGGGGACGACCCTATAGTCGTCGGACATGACGGTGGAGGGCCAATCTAGTCCCGGGGTCGTGGGGACGACCCTATAGTCGTCGGACAAGTCGGCGGCGGGCCAACCTAGTCCCGGGGTCATGGAGGCGACCCTATAGTCGTCGGACATGACGGTGGCGGGGCAATCTAGTCCTGGGGTCGTGGAGACGACCCTATAGTCGTCGGACAAGTCGGCGGCGGGCCAACCTAGTCCCGGGGTCGTGGAGAGGACCCTATAGTCGTCGGACATGTCGGCGGCGGGACAACGTAGGCCCGGGGTCGTGGGGACGACCCTATAGTCGTCGGACATGACGGTGGCGGGGCAATCGAGTCCTGGGGTCGTGGGGTCGACCCTATAGTCGTCGGACAAGTCGGCGGCGGGCCAACCTAGTCCCGGGGTCGTGGGGACGACCCTATAGTCGTCGGACAAGTCGGCGGCGGGCCAACCTAGTCCCGGGGTCGTGGGGACGACCCTATAGTCGTCGCACAAGTCTGCGGCGGGCCAACGTAGGCCCAGTGTCGTAGGGACGACCCTATAGTCGTCGTAAAAGTCGGCGGCGGGCCAACCTAGTCCCGGGGTCGCGGGGACGAACCTATAGTCGTCGGACAAGTCGGCGGCGGGCCAACCTAGTCCCGGGGTCGTGGAGACGACCCTATAGTCGTCGGACATGACGGTGGCGGGGCAATCTAGTCCTGGGGTCGTGGGGACGACCCTATAGTCGTCGGACATGTCGGCGGCGGGCCAACGTATGCCCAGGGTAGTAGGGGCGAACCGATAGTCGTCGGACATGACGGTGGCGGGCCAACCTAGTCCCGGGGTCGTGGGGACGACCCTATAGTCGTCGGACATGTCGGCGGCTGGGCAACTTTGGCCAGTGGTCGTGGAGACGACCCTATAGTCGTCGGACAAGTCAGCGGTGGGCCAACCTAGTCCCGGGGTCGTGGAGGCGACCCTATATTCGTCGGACATGACGGTGGCGGGGCAATCTAGTCCAGGGGTCGTGGGGACGACCCTATAGTCGTCCGACATGTCGGCGGCTGGGCAACTTTGGCCAGTGGTCGTGGAGACGATCCTATAGTCGTCGGACAAGTCAGCGGTGGGCCAACCTAGTCCCGGGGTCGTGGGGACGACCCTATAGTCGTCGGACAATTGGGCGGCGGGCCAACCTAGTCCCGGGGTCGTGGGGACGACCCAATATTCGTCGGACATGTTGGTGGCGAGCCAACCTAGTCCCGGGGTCGTGGGGACGACCCTATAGTCGTCGGACATGACGGTGGCGGGCCAAACTAGTCCCTGCGTCGTGGGGACGACCCTATAGTCGTCGGACATGTCGGCGGCTGGGCAACTGTGGCCAGTGGTCGTGGAGACGACCCTATAGTCGTCGGACAAGTCGGCGGCGGGCCAACCTAGTCCCGGGGTCGTGGAGGCGACCCTATAGTCGTCGGACATGACGGTGGCGGGGCAATCTAGTCCTGGGGTCGTGGAGACGACACTATAGTCGTCGGACAAGTCGGCGGCGGGCCAACCTAGTCCCCGGGTCGTGGAGGCGACCCTATAGTCGTCGGACATGACGGTGGCTGGCCAATCTAGTCCCGGGGACGTGGGGACGACCCTATAGTCGTCGGACAAGTCGGCGGCGGGCCAACCTAGTCCCGGGGTCGTGGGGACGACCCTACAGTCGTCGGACATGTCGGCGGCGGGACAACGTAGGCCCGGGGTCGTGGGGACGACCCTATAGTCGCCGCACATGACGGTGGCGGGCCAATCTAGTCCCGGGGACGTGGGGACGACCCTATAGTCGTCGGACATGACGGTGGCGGGCCAACCTAGTCCCGGGGTCGTGGGGACGACCCTATATTCGTCGGACATGTTGGTGGCGAGCCAACCTAGTCCCGGGGTCGTGGGGACGACCCTATAGACGTCGGACATGTCGGCGGCTGGCCAACATAGTCCCGGGGTCGAGGGGACGACCCTATAGTCGTCGGATATGACGGTGGCGGGGCAATCGAGTCCTGGGGTCGTGGGGACGACCCTATAGTCGTCGGACATGACGGTGGCGGGCCAATCTAGTCCCGGGGTCGTGGGGACGACCCTATAGTCGTCGGACATGTCGGCGGCTGGGCAACTTTGGCCCGTGGTCGTGGGGACGACCCTATAGTCGGCGGACATGTCGGCGACAGGCCAACGTATGCCCAGGGTCGTAGGGACGAACCTATAGTCGTCGCACATGACGGTGGCGGGCCAATCTAGTCCCGGGGTCGTGCGGACGACCCTATAGTCGTCGGACATGTCGGCGGTTGGGTAACTTTGGCCCGTGGTCGTGGGGACGACCATATAGTCGTCGGACATGACGGTGGCGGGCCAATCTAGTCCCGGGGTGGTAGGGACGACCCTATAGTCGTCGGACATGTCGGCGGCTGGGCAACATTGGCCCGTGGTCGTGGGGACCACCCTATAGTCGTCGGACATGTCGACGGCTGGCCAACCTAGTCCCGGGGTCGTGGGGACGACCCTATAGTCGTCGGACAAGCCGGCGGCGGGCCAACCTAGTCCCGGGGTCGTGGGGACGACCGTATAGTCGTCGGACATGTCGGCGGCTGGCCAACCTAGTCCCGGGGTCGTGGGGACGACCCTATAGTCGTCGGACAAGTCGGCGGCGGGCCAACCTAGTCCCGGGGTCGTGGGGACGACCCTATAGTCGCCGGACATGACGGTGCCGGAGGAATCTAGCCCCGGGGTCGTGGGGACGACCCTATAGTCTTCGGACATGTCGGCGGCTGGGCAACATTGGCCCGTGGTCGTGGGGACCACCCTATAGTCGTCGGACAAGTCGGCGGCGGGCCAATCAAGTCCCGGGCTCGTGGGGACGACCCTATAGTCGTCGGACATGACGGTGGCGGGCCAATCTAGTCCCGGGGTCGTGAGGACGACCCCATAGTCGTCGGACATGACGGTGGCGGGGCAATCTACTCCTGGGGTCGTGGGGACGACCCCATAGTCGTCGGACAAGTCGGCGGCGGGCCAACCTAGTCCCGGGGTCGTGGGGACGACCCTATAGTCGTCGGACATGATGGTGGCGGGCCAACCTAGTCCCGGGGTCGTGGGGACGACCCCATAGTCGTCGGACAAGTCGGCGGCGGGCCAACCTAGTCCCGGGGTCGTGGGGACGACCCTATAGTCGTCGGACATGATGGTGGCGGGTCAACCTAGTCCCGGGGTCGTGGGGACAACCCTATTGTCGTCGGACATGTCGGCGGCTGGCCAACCTAGTCCCTGGGTCGTGGGGACGACCCTATAGTCGTCGGACAAGTCGGCGGCGGGCCAACCCAGTCCCGGGGTCGTGGGGACGACCCCATAGTCGTCGGACATGACGGTGGCGGGGCAATCTACTCCTGGGGTCGTGGGGACGACCCCATAGTCGTCGGACAAGTCGGCGGCGGGCCAACCTAGTCCCGGGGTCGTGGGGACGACCCTATAGTCGTCGGACATGACGGTGCCGGAGGAATCTAGCCCCGGGGTCGTGGGGACGACACTATAGTCTTCGGACATGTCGGCGGCTGGGCAACATTGGCCCGTGGTCGTGGGGACCACCCTATAGTCGTCGGACAAGTCGGCGGCGGGCCAATCAAGTCCCGGGCTCGTGGGGACGACCCTATAGTCGTCGGACATGACGGTGGCGGGGCAATCTACTCCTGGGGTCGTGGGGACGACCCCATAGTCGTCGGACAAGTCGGCGGCGGGCCAACCTAGTCCCGGGGTCGTGGGGACGACCCTATAGTCGTCGGACATGATGGTGGCGGGCCAACCTAGTCCCGGGGTCGTGGGGACGACCCCATAGTCGTCGGACAAGTCGGCGGCGGGCCAACCTAGTCCCGGGGTCGTGGGGACGACCCTATAGTCGTCGGACATGATGGTGGCGGGTCAACCTAGTCCCGGGGTCGTGGGGACGACCCTATAGTCGTCGGACTAGTCGGCGGCGGGCCAACCTAGTCCCGGGGTCGTGGGGACGACTCTATAGTCGTTGGCCAAGTCTGCGGCGGGTCATCCTAGTCCCTGGGTCGTGGGGACGACCCTATAGTCGTCGGACAAGTCGGTGGCGGGGCAATCTAGTCCTGGGGTCGTGGAGACGACCCTATAGTCGTCGGACAAGTCGGCGGCGGGCCAACCTAGTCCCGGGGTCGTGGAGGCGACCCTATAGTCGTCGGACATGACGGTGGCTGGCCAATCTAGTCCCGGGGACGTGGGGACGACCATATAGTCGTCGGTAAAGTCGGCGACGGGCCAACCTAGTCCCGGGGTCGTGGGGACGACCCTACAGTCGTCGGACATGTCGGCGGCGGGACAACGTAGGCCCGGGGTCGTGGGGACGACCCTATAGTCGTCGGACATGACGGTGGCGGGCCAACCTAGTCCCGGGGTCGTGGGGACGACCCTATAGTCGTCGCACAAGTCTGCGGCGGGCCAACGTAGGCCCAGTGTCGTAGGGACGACCCTATAGTCGTCGTAAAAGTCGGCGGCGGGCCATCCTAGTCCCGGGGTCGCGGGGACGAACCTATAGTCGTCGGACAAGTCGGCGGCGGGCCAACCCAGTCCCGGGGACGTGGGGACGACCCTATAGTCGTCGGACAAGTCGGTGGCGGGCCAATCGAGTCCCGGGGACGTGGGGACGACCCTATAGTCGTCGGACATGACGGTGGCGGGCCAACCTAGTCCCGGGGACGTGGGGACGACCCTATAGTCGTCGGACATGACGGTGGCGGGCCAACCTAGTCCCGGGGACGTGGGGACGACCCTATATTCGTCGGACATGTTGGTGGCGAGCCAACCTAGTCCCGGGGTCGTGGGGACGACCCTATAGACGTCGGACATGTCGGCGGCTGGCCAACATAGTCCCGGGGTCGAGGGGACGACCCTATAGTCGTCGGATATGACGGTGGCGGGGCAATCGAGTCCTGGGGTCGTGGGGACGACCCTATAGTCGTCGGACATGACGGTGGCGGGCCAATCTAGTCCCGGGGTCGTGGGGACGACCCTATAGTCGTCGGACATGTCGGCGGCTGGGCAACTTTGGCCCGTGGTCGTGGGGACGACCCTATAGTCGGCGGACATGTCGGCGACAGGCCAACGTATGCCCAGGGTCGTAGGGACGAACCTATAGTCGTCGCACATGACGGTGGCGGGCCAATCTAGTCCCGGGGTCGCGCGGACGACCGTATAGTCGTCGGACATGTCGGCGGCTGGCCAACCTAGTCCCGGGGTCGTGGGGACGACCCTATAGTCGTCGGACAAGTCGGCGGCGGGCCAACCTAGTCCCGGGGTCGTGGGGACGACCCTATAGTCGTCGGACATGACGGTGCCGGGGGAATCTAGCCCCGGGGTCGTGGGGACGACCCTATAGTCTTCGGACATGTCGGCGGCTGGGCAACATTGGCCCGTGGTCGTGGGGACCACCCTATAGTCGTCGGACAGGTCGGCGGCGGGCCAACCTAGTCCCGGGGTCGTGGGGACGACCGTATAGTCGTCGGACATGTCGGCGGCTGGCCAACCTAGTCCCGGGGTCGTGGGGACGACCCTATAGTCGTCGGACAAGTCGGCGGCGGCCAACCTAGTCCCGGGGTCGTGGGGACGACCCTATAGTCGTCGGACAAGTCGGCGGCGGGCCAACCTAGTCCCGGGGTCGTGGAGACGACCCTATAGTCGTCGGACATGTCGGCGGCTGACCAACTTTGGCCCGTGGTCGTGGGGACGACCCTATAGTCGTCGGACATGACGGTGGCGGGCCAATCTAGCCCCGGGGTTGTGGGGACGACCCTATAGTCGTCGGACAAGTCGGCGGCGGGCCAACATAGTCCCGGGGTCGTGGGGACGACCCTATAGTCGTCGGACAAGTCGGCGGCGGGCCAACTTAGTCCCGGGGTCGTGGAGACGACCCTATAGTCGTCGGACAAGTCGGCGGCGGGCCAACATAGTCCCGGGGTCGTGGGGACGACCCTATAGTCGTCGGACAAGTCGGCGGCGGGCCAACTTAGTCCCGGGGTCGTGGAGACGACCCTATAGTCGTCGGACAAGTCGGCGGCGGGCCAACCTAGTCCCGGGGTCGTGGGGACGACCCTATAGTCGTCGGACAAGTCGGCGGCGGGCCAACCTAGTCCCGGGGTCGTGGGGACGACCCCATAGTCGTCGGACAAGTCGGCGGCGGGCCAACCTAGTCCCGGGGTCGTGGAGACGACCCTATAGTCGTCGGACATGTCGGCGGCTGACCAACCTAGTCCCGGGGTCGTGGGGACGACCCTATAGTCGTCGGACAAGTCGGCGGCGGGCCAACCTAGTCCCGGGGTCGTGGGGACGACCCCATAGTCGTCGGACAAGTCGGCGGCGGGCCAACCTAGTCCCGGGGTCGTGGAGACGACCCTATAGTCGTCGGACATGTCGGCGGCTGACCAACTTTGGCCCGTGGTCGTGGGGACGACCCTATAGTCGTCGGACATGACGGTGGCGGGCCAATCTAGCCCCGGGGTTGTGGGGACGACCCTATAGTCGTCGGACAAGTCGGCGGCGGGCCAACATAGTCCCGGGGTCGTGGGGACGACCCTATAGTCGTCGGACAAGTCGGCGGCGGGCCAACTTAGTCCCGGGGTCGTGGAGACGACCCTATAGTCGTCGGACAAGTCGGCGGCGGGCCAACCTAGTCCCGGGGTCGTGGGGACGACCCTATAGTCGTCGCACAAGTCGGCGGCGGGCCAACATAGTCCCGGGGTCGTGGGGACGACCCTATAGTCGTCGGACAAGTCGGCGGCGGGCCAACTTAGTCCCGGGGTCGTGGAGACGACCCTATAGTCGTCGGACAAGTCGGCGGCGGCCAACCTAGTCCCGGGATCGTGGGGACGACCCTATAGTCGTCGGACAAGTCGGCGGCGGGCCAACCCAGTCCCGGGGTCGTGGGGACGACCCTGTAGTCGTCGGACATGACGGTGGCGGGACAATCTAGTCCCGGGGTCGTGGCGACGACCCTATAATCGTCGGACAAGTCAGCGGCGGGCCACCCTAGTCCCGGGGTCGTGGGGACGACCCTATAGCCGTCGGACATGATGGTGGGGGGCCAATCTAGTCCCGGGGTCGTGGGGACGACCCTATAGTCGTTGGACATGATGGCGGCTGGGCAACTTTGGCCCGTGGTCTTGGGGACGACCCTATAGTCGTCGGACATGTCGGCCGCTGGGAAACTTTGGCCCGTGGTCGTGGGGACGACCCTATAGTCGTCGGACAAGTCGGCGGCGGGCCAACATAGTCCCGGGGTCGTGGGGACGACCCTATAGTCGTCGGACAAGTCGGCGGGGGGCCAACCAAGTCCCGGGGTCGTGGGGCGACCCTATAGTCGTCTCGACATGACGGTGGCGGGCGAATCTAGTCCCGGGGTCGTGGGGACGAGCCTATAGTCGTCGGACATGTCGGCGGCTGACCAACTTTGGCCCGGGGTCGTGGAGACGACCCTATAGTCGTCGGACATGTCGGCGGCTGGGCAACTTTGGCCCGTGGTCGTGGGGACGACCCTATAGTCGTCGGACAAGTCGGCGGCGGGCCAACCCAGTCCCGGGGTCGTGGGGACGACCCTATAATCATCGGACAAGTCGGCGGCTGGCCAACCTAGTCCCGGGGTCGTGGGGACGACCCTATAATCGTCGGACAAGTCGGCGGCGGGCCACCCTAGTCCCGGGGTCGTGGGGGCGACCCTATAACCGTCGGACATGATGGTGGGGGGCCAACCTAGTCCCGGGGTCGTGGGGACGACCCTATAGCCGTCGGACATGGTGGTGGGGGGCCAATCTAGTCCCGGGGTCGTGGGGACGACCCTATAATCGTCGGACAAGTCGGCGGCGGGCCACCCTAGTCCCGGGGTCGTGGGGGCGACCCTATAGCCGTCGGACATGATGGTGGGGGGCCAACCTAGTATCGGGGTCGTGGGGACGACCCTATAGCCGTCGGACATGATGGTGGGGGGGCAATCTAGTCCCGGGGTCGTGGGGACGACCCTATAGTCGTCGGATATGACGGTGGCGGGGCAATCGAGTCCTGGGGTCGTGGGGACGACCCTATAGTCGTCGGACATGACGGTGGCGGGCCAATCTAGTCCCGGGGTCGTGCGGACGACCCTATAGTCGTCGGACATGTCGGCGGTTGGGTAACTTTGGTCCGTGGTCGTGGGGACGCCCATATAGTCGTCGGACATGACGGTGGCGGGCCAATCTAGTCCCGGGGTGGTAGGGACGACCCTATAGTCGTCGGACATGTCGGCGGCTGGGCAACATTGGCCCGTGGTCGTGGGGACCACCCTATAGTCGTCGGACATGTCGGCGGCTGGCCAACCTAGTCCCGGGGTCGTGGGGACGACCCTATAGTCGTCGGACAAGCCGGCGGCGGGCCAACCTAGTCCCGGGGTCGTGGGGACGACCGTATAGTCGTCGGACATGTCGGCGGCTGGCCAACCTAGTCCCGGGGTCGTGGGGACGACCCTATAGTCGTCGGACAAGTCGGCGGCGGGCCAACCTAGTCCCGGGGTCGTGGGGACGACCCTATAGTCGTCGGACATGACGGTGCCGGAGGAATCTAGCCCCGGGGTCGTGGGGACGACCCTATAGTCTTCGGACATGTCGGCGGCTGGGCAACATTGGCCCGTGGTCGTGGGGACCACCCTATAGTCTTCGGACAAGTCGGCGGCGGGCCAATCAAGTCCCGGGCTCGTGGGGACGACCCTATAGTCGTCGGACATGACGGTGGCGGGCCAATCTAGTCCCGGGGTCGTGAGGACGACCCCATAGTCGTCGGACATGACGGTGGCGGGGCAATCTACTCCTGGGGTCGTGGGGACGACCCCATAGTCGTCGGACAAGTCGGCGGCGGGCCAACCTAGTCCCGGGGTCGTGGGGACGACCCTATAGTCGTCGGACATGATGGTGGCGGGCCAACCTAGTCCCGGGGTCGTGGGGACGACCCCATAGTCGTCGGACAAGTCGGCGGCGGGCCAACCTAGTCCCGGGGTCGTGGGGACGACCCTATAGTCGTCGGACATGATGGTGGCGGGTCAACCTTGTCCCGGGGTCGTGGGGACAACCCTATTGTCGTCGGACATGTCGGCGGCTGGCCAACCTAGTCCCTGGGTCGTGGGGACGACCCTATAGTCGTCGGACAAGTCGGCGGCGGGCCAACCCAGTCCCGGGGTCGTGGGGACGACCCCATAGTCGTCGGACATGACGGTGGCGGGGCAATCTACTCCTGGGGTCGTGGGGACGACCCCATAGTCGTCGGACAAGTCGGCGGCGGGCCAACCTAGTCCCGGGGTCGTGGGGACGACCCTATAGTCGTCGGACATGACGGTGCCGGAGGAATCTAGCCCCGGGGTCGTGGGGACGACCCTATAGTCTTCGGACATGTCGGCGGCTGGGCAACATTGGCCCGTGGTCGTGGGGACCACCCTATAGTCGTCGGACAAGTCGGCGGCGGGCCAATCAAGTCCCGGGCTCGTGGGGACGACCCTATAGTCGTCGGACATGACGGTGGCGGGCCAATCTAGTCCCGGGGTCGTGAGGACGACCCCATAGTCGTCGGACATGACGGTTGCGGGGCAATCTACTCCTGGGGTCGTGGGGACGACCCCATAGTCGTCGGACAAGTCGGCGGCGGGCCAACCTAGTCCCGGGGTCGTGGGGACGACCCTATAGTCGTCGGACATGATGGTGGCGGGCCAACCTAGTCCCGGGGTCGTGGGGACGACCCCATAGTCGTCGGACAAGTCGGCGGCGGGCCAACCTAGTCCCGGGGTCGTGGGGACGACCCTATAGTCGTCGGACATGATGGTGGCGGGTCAACCTAGTCCCGGGGTCGTGGGGACAACCCTATTGTCGTCGGACATGTCGGCGGCTGGCCAACCTAGTCCTGGGTCGTGGGGACGACCCTATAGTCGTCGGACAAGTCGGCGGCGGGCCAACCCAGTCCCGGGGTCGTGGGGACGACCCTATAGTCGTCGGACATGACGGTGGAGGGCCAATCTAGTCCCGGGGTCGTGGGGACGACCCTATAGTCGTCGGACAAGTCGGCGGCTGGGCAACTTTGGCCCGTGGTCGTGGGGACGTCCCTATAGTCGTCGGACATGTCGGCGGCTGGGCAACTTTGGCCCGTGGTCGTGGGGACGTCCCTATAGTCGTCGGACTAGTCGGCGGCGGGCCAACCTAGTCCCGGGGTCGTGGGGACGACTCTATAGTCGTTGGCCTAGTCTGCGGCGGGTCATCCTAGTCCCTGGGTCGTGGGGACGACCCTATAGTCGTCGGACAAGTCGGTGGCGGGGCAATCTAGTCCTGGGGTCGTGGAGACGACCCTATAGTCGTCGGACAAGTCGGCGGCGGGCCAACCTAGTCCCGGGGTCGTGGAGGCGACCCTATAGTCGTCGGACATGACGGTGGCTGGCCAATCTAGTCCCGGGGACGTGGGGACGACCATATAGTCGTCGGTAAAGTCGGCGACGGGCCAACCTAGTCCCGGGGTCGTGGGGACGACCCTACAGTCGTCGGACATGTCGGCGGCGGGACAACGTAGGCCCGGGGTCGTGGGGACGACCCTATAGTCGTCGGACATGACGGTGGCGGGGCAATCGAGTCCTGGGGTCGTGGGGTCGACCCTATAATCGTCGGACAAGTCGGCGGCGGGCCAACCTAGTCCCGGGGTCGTGGGGACGACCCTATAGTCGTCGGACAAGTCGGCGGCGGGCCAACCTAGTCCCGGGGTCGTGGGGACGACCCTATAGTCGTCGCACAAGTCTGCGGCGGGCCAACGTAGGCCCAGTGTCGTAGGGACGACCCTATAGTCGTCGTAAAAGTCGGCGGCGGGCCAACCTAGTCCCGGAGTCGCGGGGACGAACCTATAGTCGTCGGACAAGTCGGCGGCGGGCCAACCTAGTCCCGGGGTCGTGGGGACGACCCTATAGTCGTCGGACATGACGGTGCCGGAGGAATCTAGCCCCGGGGTCGTGGGGACGACCCTATAGTCTTCGGACATGTCGGCGGCTGGGCAACATTGGCCCGTGGTCGTGGGGACCACCCTATAGTCGTCGGACAAGTCGGCGGCGGGCCAATCAAGTCCCGGGCTCGTGGGGACGACCCTATAGTCGTCGGACATGACGGTGGCGGGCCAATCTAGTCCCGGGGTCGTGAGGACGACCCCATAGTCGTCGGACATGACGGTGGCGGGGCAATCTACTCCTGGGGTCGTGGGGACGACCCCATAGTCGTCGGACAAGTCGGCGGCGGGCCAACCTAGTCCCGGGGTCGTGGAGACGACCCTATAGTCGTCGGACAAGTCGGCGGCGGGCCAACCTAGTCCCTGGGTCGTGGGGACGACCCTATAGTCGTCGGACAAGTCGGCGGCGGGCCAACCCAGTCCCGGGGTCGTGGGGACGACCCTATAGTCGTCGGACATGACGGTGGAGGGCCAATCTAGTCCCGGGGTCGTGGGGACGACCCTATAGTCGTCGGACAAGTCGGCGGCGGGCCAACCTAGTCCCGGGGTCATGGAGGCGACCCTATAGTCGTCGGACAAGTCGGCGGCGGGCCAATCAAGTCCCGGGCTCGTGGGGACGACCCTATAGTCGTCGGACATGACGGTGGCGGGCCAATCTAGTCCCGGGGTCGTGAGGACGACCCCATAGTCGTCGGACATGACGGTGGCGGGGCAATCTACTCCTGGGGTCGTGGGGACGACCCCATAGTCGTCGGACAAGTCGGCGGCGGGCCAACCTAGTCCCGGGGTCGTGGAGACGACCCTATAGTCGTCGGACAAGTCGGCGGCGGGCCAACCTAGTCCCTGGGTCGTGGGGACGACCCTATAGTCGTCGGACAAGTCGGCGGCGGGCCAACCCAGTCCCGGGGTCGTGGGGACGACCCTATAGTCGTCGGACATGACGGTGGAGGGCCAATCTAGTCCCGGGGTCGTGGGGACGACCCTATAGTCGTCGGACAAGTCGGCGGCGGGCCAACCTAGTCCCGGGGTCATGGAGGCGACCCTATAGTCGTCGGACATGACGGTGGCGGGGCAATCTAGTCCTGGGGTCGTGGAGACGACCCTATAGTCGTCGGACAAGTCGGCGGCGGGCCAACCTAGTCCCGGGGTCGTGGAGAGGACCCTATAGTCGTCGGACATGTCGGCGGCGGGACAACGTAGGCCCGGGGTCGTGGGGACGACCCTATAGTCGTCGGACATGACGGTGGCGGGGCAATCGAGTCCTGGGGTCGTGGGGTCGACCCTATAGTCGTCGGACAAGTCGGCGGCGGGCCAACCTAGTCCCGGGGTCGTGGGGACGACCCTATAGTCGTCGGACAAGTCGGCGGCGGGCCAACCTAGTCCCGGGGTCGTGGGGACGACCCTATAGTCGTCGCACAAGTCTGCGGCGGGCCAACGTAGGCCCAGTGTCGTAGGGACGACCCTATAGTCGTCGTAAAAGTCGGCGGCGGGCCAACCTAGTCCCGGGGTCGCGGGGACGAACCTATAGTCGTCGGACAAGTCGGCGGCGGGCCAACCTAGTCCCGGGGTCGTGGAGACGACCCTATAGTCGTCGGACATGACGGTGGCGGGGCAATCTAGTCCTGGGGTCGTGGGGACGACCCTATAGTCGTCGGACATGTCGGCGGCGGGCCAACGTATGCCCAGGGTAGTAGGGGCGAACCGATAGTCGTCGGACATGACGGTGGCGGGCCAACCTAGTCCCGGGGTCGTGGGGACGACCGTATAGTCGTCGGACATGTCGGCGGCTGGCCAACCTAGTCCCGGGGTCGTGGGGACGACCCTATAGTCGTCGGACAAGTCGGCGGCGGGCCAACCTAGTCCCGGGGTCGTGGGGACGACCCTATAGTCGTCGGACATGACGGTGCCGGAGGAATCTAGCCCCGGGGTCGTGGGGACGACCCTATAGTCTTCGGACATGTCGGCGGCTGGGCAACATTGGCCCGTGGTCGTGGGGACCACCCTATAGTCGTCGGACAAGTCGGCGGCGGGCCAATCAAGTCCCGGGCTCGTGGGGACGACCCTATAGTCGTCGGACATGACGGTGGCGAGCCAATCTAGTCCCGGGGTCGTGAGGACGACCCCATAGTCGTCGGACATGACGGTGGCGGGGCAATCTACTCCTGGGGTCGTGGGGACGACCCCATAGTCGTCGGACAAGTCGGCGGCGGGCCAACCTAGTCCCGGGGTCGTGGAGACGACCCTATAGTCGTCGGACAAGTCGGCGGCGGGCCAACCTAGTCCCTGGGTCGTGGGGACGACCCTATAGTCGTCGGACAAGTCGGCGGCGGGCCAACCCAGTCCCGGGGTCGTGGGGACGACCCTATAGTCGTCGGACATGACGGTGGAGGGCCAATCTAGTCCCGGGGTCGTGGGGACGACCCTATAGTCGTCGGACAAGTCGGCGGCGGGCCAACCTAGTCCCGGGGTCATGGAGGCGACCCTATAGTCGTCGGACATGACGGTGGCGGGGCAATCTAGTCCTGGGGTTGTGGAGACGACCCTATAGTCGTCGGACAAGTCGGCGGCGGGCCAACCTAGTCCCGGGGTCGTGGAGAGGACCCTATAGTCGTCGGACATGTCGGCGGCGGGACAACGTAGGCCCGGGGTCGTGGGGACGACCCTATAGTCGTCGGACATGACGGTGGCGGGGCAATCGAGTCCTGGGGTCGTGGGGTCGACCCTATAGTCGTCGGACAAGTCGGCGGCGGGCCAACCTAGTCCCGGGGTCGTGGGGACGACCCTATAGTCGTCGGACAAGTCGGCGGCGGGCCAACCTAGTCCCGGGGTCGTGGGGACGACCCTATAGTCGTCGCACAAGTCTGCGGCGGGCCAACGTAGGCCCAGTGTCGTAGGGACGACCCTATAGTCGTCGTAAAAGTCGGCGGCGGGCCAACCTAGTCCCGGGGTCGCGGGGACGAACCTATAGTCGTCGGACAAGTCGGCGGCGGGCCAACCTAGTCCCGGGGTCGTGGAGACGACCCTATAGTCGTCGGACATGACGGTGGCGGGGCAATCTAGTCCTGGGGTCGTGGGGACGACCCTATAGTCGTCGGACATGTCGGCGGCGGGCCAACGTATGCCCAGGGTAGTAGGGGCGAACCGATAGTCGTCGGACATGACGGTGGCGGGCCAACCTAGTCCCGGGGTCGTGGGGACGACCCTATAGTCGTCGGACATGTCGGCGGCTGGGCAACTTTGGCCAGTGGTCGTGGAGACGACCCTATAGTCGTCGGACAAGTCAGCGGTGGGCCAACCTAGTCCCGGGGTCGTGGAGGCGACCCTATATTCGTCGGACATGACGGTGGCGGGGCAATCTAGTCCAGGGGTCGTGGGGACGACCCTATAGTCGTCCGACATGTCGGCGGCTGGGCAACTTTGGCCAGTGGTCGTGGAGACGATCCTATAGTCGTCGGACAAGTCAGCGGTGGGCCAACCTAGTCCCGGGGTCGTGGGGACGACCCTATAGTCGTCGGACAATTGGGCGGCGGGCCAACCTAGTCCCGGGGTCGTGGGGACGACCCAATATTCGTCGGACATGTTGGTGGCGAGCCAACCTAGTCCCGGGGTCGTGGGGACGACCCTATAGTCGTCGGACATGACGGTGGCGGGCCAAACTAGTCCCTGCGTCGTGGGGACGACCCTATAGTCGTCGGACATGTCGGCGGCTGGGCAACTGTGGCCAGTGGTCGTGGAGACGACCCTATAGTCGTCGGACAAGTCGGCGGCGGGCCAACCTAGTCCCGGGGTCGTGGGGACGACCCTACAGTCGTCGGACATGTCGGCGGCGGGACAACGTAGGCCCGGGGTCGTGGGGACGACCCTATAGTCGCCGGACATGACGGTGGCTGGCCAATCTAGTCCCGGGGACGTGGGGACGACCCTATAGTCGTCGGACAAGTCGGCGGCGGGCCAACCTAGTCCCGGGGTCGTGGGGACGACCCTACAGTCGTCGGACATGTCGGCGGCGGAACAACGTAGGCCCGGGGTCGTGGGGACGACCCTATAGTCGCCGCACATGACGGTGGCGGGCCAATCTAGTCCCGGGGACGTGGGGACGACCCTATAGTCGTCGGACATGACGGTGGCGGGCCAACCTAGTCCCGGGGTCGTGGGGACGACCCTATATTCGTCGGACATGTTGGTGGCGAGCCAACCTAGTCCCGGGGTCGTGGGGACGACCCTATAGACGTCGGACATGTCGGCGGCTGGCCAACATAGTCCCGGGGTCGAGGGGACGACCCTATAGTCGTCGGATATGACGGTGGCGGGGCAATCGAGTCCTGGGGTCGTGGGGACGACCCTATAGTCGTCGGACATGACGGTGGCGGGCCAATCTAGTCCCGGGGTCGTGGGGACGACCCTATAGTCGTCGGACATGTCGGCGGCTGGGCAACTTTGGCCCGTGGTCGTGGGGACGACCCTATAGTCGGCGGACATGTCGGCGACAGGCCAACGTATGCCCAGGGTCGTAGGGACGAACCTATAGTCGTCGCACATGACGGTGGCGGGCCAATCTAGTCCCGGGGTCGTGCGGACGACCCTATAGTCGTCGGACATGTCGGCGGTTGGGTAACTTTGGCCCGTGGTCGTGGGGACGACCATATAGTCGTCGGACATGACGGTGGCGGGCCAATCTAGTCCCGGGGTGGTAGGGACGACCCTATAGTCGTCGGACATGTCGGCGGCTGGGCAACATTGGCCCGTGGTCGTGGGGACCACCCTATAGTCGTCGGACATGTCGACGGCTGGCCAACCTAGTCCCGGGGTCGTGGGGACGACCCTATAGTCGTCGGACAAGCCGGCGGCGGGCCAACCTAGTCCCGGGGTCGTGGGGACGACCGTATAGTCGTCGGACATGTCGGCGGCTGGCCAACCTAGTCCCGGGGTCGTGGGGACGACCCTATAGTCGTCGGACAAGTCGGCGGCGGGCCAACCTAGTCCCGGGGTCGTGGGGACGACCCTATAGTCGTCGGACATGACGGTGCCGGAGGAATCTAGGCCCGGGGTCGTGGGGACGACCCTATAGTCTTCGGACATGTCGGCGGCTGGGCAACATTGGCCCGTGGTCGTGGGGACCACCCTATAGTCGTCGGACAAGTCGGCGGCGGGCCAATCAAGTCCCGGGCTCGTGGGGACGACCCTATAGTCGTCGGACATGACGGTGGCGGGCCAATCTAGTCCCGGGGTCGTGAGGACGACCCCATAGTCGTCGGACATGACGGTGGCGGGGCAATCTACTCCTGGGGTCGTGGGGACGACCCCATAGTCGTCGGACAAGTCGGCGGCGGGCCAACCTAGTCCCGGGGTCGTGGGGACGACCCTATAGTCGTCGGACATGATGGTGGCGGGCCAACCTAGTCCCGGGGTCGTGGGGACGACCCCATAGTCGTCGGACAAGTCGGCGGCGGGCCAACCTAGTCCCGGGGTCGTGGGGACGACCCTATAGTCGTCGGACATGATGGTGGCGGGTCAACCTAGTCCCGGGGTCGTGGGGACAACCCTATTGTCGTCGGACATGTCGGCGGCTGGCCAACCTAGTCCCTGGGTCGTGGGGACGACCCTATAGTCGTCGGACAAGTCGGCGGCGGGCCAACCCAGTCCCGGGGTCGTGGGGACGACCCCATAGTCGTCGGACATGACGGTGGCGGGGCAATCTACTCCTGGGGTCGTTGGGACGACCCCATAGTCGTCGGACAAGTCGGCGGCGGGCCAACCTAGTCCCGGGGTCGTGGGGACGACCCTATAGTCGTCGGACATGACGGTGCCGGAGGAATCTAGCCCCGGGGTCGTGGGGACGACACTATAGTCTTCGGACATGTCGGCGGCTGGGCAACATTGGCCCGTGGTCGTGGGGACCACCCTATAGTCGTCGGACAAGTCGGCGGCGGGCCAATCAAGTCCCGGGCTCGTGGGGACGACCCTATAGTCGTCGGACATGACGGTGGCGGGGCAATCTACTCCTGGGGTCGTGGGGACGACCCCATAGTCGTCGGACAAGTCGGCGGCGGGCCAACCTAGTCCCGGGGTCGTGGGGACGACCCTATAGTCGTCGGACATGATGGTGGCGGGCCAACCTAGTCCCGGGGTCGTGGGGACGACCCCATAGTCGTCGGACAAGTCGGCGGCGGGCCAACCTAGTCCCGGGGTCGTGGGGACGACCCTATAGTCGTCGGACATGATGGTGGCGGGTCAACCTAGTCCCGGGGTCGTGGGGACGACCCTATAGTCGTCGGACTAGTCGGCGGCGGGCCAACCTAGTCCCGGGGTCGTGGGGACGACTCTATAGTCGTTGGCCAAGTCTGCGGCGGGTCATCCTAGTCCCTGGGTCGTGGGGACGACCCTATAGTCGTCGGACAAGTCGGTGGCGGGGCAATCTAGTCCTGGGGTCGTGGAGACGACCCTATAGTCGTCGGACAAGTCGGCGGCGGGCCAACCTAGTCCCGGGGTCGTGGAGGCGACCCTATAGTCGTCGGACATGACGGTGGCTGGCCAATCTAGTCCCGGGGACGTGGGGACGACCATATAGTCGTCGGTAAAGTCGGCGACGGGCCAACCTAGTCCCGGGGTCGTGGGGACGACCCTACAGTCGTCGGACATGTCGGCGGCGGGACAACGTAGGCCCGGGGTCGTGGGGACGACCCTATAGTCGTCGGACATGACGGTGGCGGGCCAACCTAGTCCCGGGGTCGTGGGGACGACCCTATAGTCGTCGCACAAGTCTGCGGCGGGCCAACGTAGGCCCAGTGTCGTAGGGACGACCCTATAGTCGTCGTAAAAGTCGGCGGCGGGCCATCCTAGTCCCGGGGTCGCGGGGACGAACCTATAGTCGTCGGACAAGTCGGCGGCGGGCCAACCCAGTCCCGGGGACGTGGGGACGACCCTATAGTCGTCGGACAAGTCGGTGGCGGGCCAATCGAGTCCCGGGGACGTGGGGACGACCCTATAGTCGTCGGACATGACGGTGGCGGGCCAACCTAGTCCCGGGGACGTGGGGACGACCCTATAGTCGTCGGACATGACGGTGGCGGGCCAACCTAGTCCCGGGGTCGTGGGGACGACCCTATATTCGTCGGACATGTTGGTGGCGAGCCAACCTAGTCCCGGGGTCGTGGGGACGACCCTATAGACGTCGGACATGTCGGCGGCTGGCCAACATAGTCCCGGGGTCGAGGGGACGACCCTATAGTCGTCGGATATGACGGTGGCGGGGCAATCGAGTCCTGGGGTCGTGGGGACGACCCTATAGTCGTCGGACATGAAGGTGCCGGGGGAATCTAGCCCCGGGGTCGTGGGGACGACCCTATAGTCTTCGGACATGTCGGCGGCTGGGCAACTTTGGCCCGTGGTCGTGGGGACGACCCTACAGTCGTCGGACATGTCGGCGGCTGGGCAACTTTGGCCCGTGGTCGTGGGGACGACCCTATAGTCGGCGGACATGTCGGCGACAGGCCAACGTATGCCCAGGGTCGTAGGGACGAACCTATAGTCGTCGCACATGACGGTGGCGGGCCAATCTAGTCCCGGGGTCGCGCGGACGACCGTATAGTCGTCGGACATGTCGGCGGCTGGCCAACCTAGTCCCGGGGTCGTGGGGACGACCCTATAGTCGTCGGACAAGTCGGCGGCGGGCCAACCTAGTCCCGGGGTCGTGGGGACGACCCTATAGTCGTCGGACATGAAGGTGCCGGGGGAATCTAGCCCCGGGGTCGTGGGGACGACCCTATAGTCTTCGGACATGTCGGCGGCTGGGCAACATTGGCCCGTGGTCGTGGGGACCACCCTATAGTCGTCGGACAGGTCGGCGGCGGGCCAACCTAGTCCCGGGGTCGTGGGGACGACCGTATAGTCGTCGGACATGTCGGCGGCTGGCCAACCTAGTCCCGGGGTCGTGGGGACGACCCTATAGTCGTCGGACAAGTCGGCGGCGGCCAACCTAGTCCCGGGGTCGTGGGGACGACCCTATAGTCGTCGGACAAGTCGGCGGCGGGCCAACCTAGTCCCGGGGTCGTGGAGACGACCCTATAGTCGTCGGACATGTCGGCGGCTGACCAACTTTGGCCCGTGGTCGTGGGGACGACCCTATAGTCGTCGGACATGTCGGCGGCTGACCAACCTAGTCCCGGGGTCGTGGGGACGACCCTATAGTCGTCGGACAAGTCGGCGGCGGGCCAACCTAGTCCCGGGGTCGTGGGGACGACCCCATAGTCGTCGGACAAGTCGGCGGCGGGCCAACCTAGTCCCGGGGTCGTGGAGACGACCCTATAGTCGTCGGACATGTCGGCGGCTGACCAACTTTGGCCCGTGGTCGTGGGGACGACCCTATAGTCGTCGGACATGACGGTGGCGGGCCAATCTAGCCCCGGGGTTGTGGGGACGACCCTATAGTCGTCGGACAAGTCGGCGGCGGGCCAACATAGTCCCGGGGTCGTGGGGACGACCCTATAGTCGTCGGACAAGTCGGCGGCGGGCCAACTTAGTCCCGGGGTCGTGGAGACGACCCTATAGTCGTCGGACAAGTCGGCGGCGGGCCAACCTAGTCCCGGGGTCGTGGGGACGACCCTATAGTCGTCGCACAAGTCGGCGGCGGGCCAACATAGTCCCGGGGTCGTGGGGACGACCCTATAGTCGTCGGACAAGTCGGCGGCGGGCCAACTTAGTCCCGGGGTCGTGGAGACGACCCTATAGTCGTCGGACAAGTCGGCGGCGGCCAACCTAGTCCCGGGATCGTGGGGACGACCCTATAGTCGTCGGACAAGTCGGCGGCGGGCCAACCCAGTCCCGGGGTCGTGGGGACGACCCTGTAGTCGTCGGACATGACGGTGGCGGGACAATCTAGTCCCGGGGTCGTGGCGACGACCCTATAATCGTCGGACAAGTCATCGGCGGGCCACCCTAGTCCCGGGGTCGTGGGGACGACCCTATAGCCGTCGGACATGATGGTGGGGGGCCAATCTAGTCCCGGGGTCGTGGGGACGACCCTATAGTCGTTGGACATGATGGCGGCTGGGCAACTTTGGCCCGTGGTCTTGGGGACGACCCTATAGTCGTCGGACATGTCGGCCGCTGGGAAACTTTGGCCCGTGGTCGTGGGGACGACCCTATAGTCGTCGGACAAGTCGGCGGCGGGCCAACATAGTCCCGGGGTCGTGGGGACGACCCTATAGTCGTCGGACAAGTCGGCGGGGGGCCAACCAAGTCCCGGGGTCGTGGGGCGACCCTATAGTCGTCTCGACATGACGGTGGCGGGCGAATCTAGTCCCGGGGTCGTGGGGACGAGCCTATAGTCGTCGGACATGTCGGCGGCTGACCAACTTTGGCCCGGGGTCGTGGAGACGACCCTATAGTCGTCGGACATGTCGGCGGCTGGGCAACTTTGGCCCGTGGTCGTGGGGACGACCCTATAGTCGTCGGACAAGTCGGCGGCGGGCCAACCCAGTCCCGGGGTCGTGGGGACGACCCTATAATCATCGGACAAGTCGGCGGCTGGCCAACCTAGTCCCGGGGTCGTGGGGACGACCCTATAATCGTCGGACAAGTCGGCGGCGGGCCACCCTAGTCCCGGGGTCGTGGGGGCGACCCTATAACCGTCGGACATGATGGTGGGGGGCCAACCTAGTCCCGGGGTCGTGGGGACGACCCTATAGCCGTCGGACATGGTGGTGGGGGGCCAATCTAGTCCCGGGGTCGTGGGGACGACCCTATAATCGTCGGACAAGTCGGCGGCGGGCCACCCTAGTCCCGGGGTCGTGGGGGCGACCCTATAGCCGTCGGACATGATGGTGGGGGGCCAACCTAGTATCGGGGTCGTGGGGACGACCCTATAGCCGTCGGACATGATGGTGGGGGGCCAATCTAGTCCCGGGGTCGTGGGGACGACCCTATAGTCGTTGGACATGTTGGCGGCTGGGCAACTTTGGCCCGTGGTCGTGGGGACGACCCTATAGTCGTCGGACATGTCGGCGGCTGGGCAACATTGGCCCTGGGTCATGGGGACGACCCTATAGTCGTCGGACAAGACGGCGGCGGGCCAACCCAGACCCGGGGTCGTGGGGACGACCCCATAGTCGTCGAAAATGTCGGCGGCTGGCCAATCTAGTCCCGGGGTCCTGGGGACGACCCTATAGTCGTCGGACAAGTCGGCGGCGGGCCAACCTAGTCCCGGGGTCGTGGGGACGACCCTATAGTCGTCGGACAAGTCGGCGGCGGGCCAACATAGTCCCGGGGTCGTGGGGACGACCCTATAGTCGTCGGACATGTCGGCGGCGGGACAATCTAGTCCCGGGGTCGTGGGGACGACCCTATAGTCGTCGGAAATGTCGGTGGCTGGCCAATCTAGTCCCGGGGTCGTGGGGACGATCCTATAGTCGTCGGACATGTCGGCGGCTGGGCATCATTGGCCCTGGGTCGTGGGGACGACCCTATAGTCGTCGGACAAGTCGGCGGCGGGCCAACCTAGTCCCGGGGTCGTGGGGACGACCCCATAGTCGTCCGACAAGTCGGCGGCGGGCCAACCTAGTCCCTAGGTCGTGGGGACGACCCTATAGTCGTCGGACATGATGGTGGCGGGCCAATCTAGTCCCGGGGTCGTGCGGACGACCCTATAGTCGTCGGACATGTCGGCGGTTGGGTAACTTTGGCCCGTGGTCGTGGGGACGACCATATAGTCGTCGGACATGACGGTGGCGGGCCAATCTAGTCCCGGGGTGGTAGGGACGACCCTATAGTCGTCGGACATGTCGGCGGCTGGGCAACATTGGCCCGTGGTCGTGGGGACCACCCTATAGTCGTCGGACATGTCGACGGCTGGCCAACCTAGTCCCGGGGTCGTGGGGACGACCCTATAGTCGTCGGACAAGCCGGCGGCGGGCCAACCTAGTCCCGGGGTCGTGGGGACGACCGTATAGTCGTCGGACATGTCGGCGGCTGGCCAACCTAGTCCCGGGGTCGTGGGGACGACCCTATAGTCGTCGGACAAGTCGGCGGCGGGCCAACCTAGTCCCGGGGTCGTGGGGACGACCCTATAGTCGTCGGACATGACGGTGCCGGAGGAATCTAGCCCCGGGGTCGTGGGGACGACCCTATAGTCTTCGGACATGTCGGCGGCTGGGCAACATTGGCCCGTGGTCGTGGGGACCACCCTATAGTCGTCGGACAAGTCGGCGGCGGGCCAATCAAGTCCCGGGCTCGTGGGGACGACCCTATAGTCGTCGGACATGACGGTGGCGGGCCAATCTAGTCCCGGGGTCGTGAGGACGACCCCATAGTCGTCGGACATGACGGTGGCGGGGCAATCTACTCCTGGGGTCGTGGGGACGACCCCATAGTCGTCGGACAAGTCGGCGGCGGGCCAACCTAGTCCCGGGGTCGTGGGGACGACCCTATAGTCGTCGGACATGATGGTGGCGGGCCAACCTAGTCCCGGGGTCGTGGGGACGACCCCATAGTCGTCGGACAAGTCGGCGGCGGGCCAACCTAGTCCCGGGGTCGTGGGGACGACCCTATAGTCGTCGGACATGATGGTGGCGGGTCAACCTAGTCCCGGGGTCGTGGGGACAACCCTATTGTCGTCGGACATGTCGGCGGCTGGCCAACCTAGTCCCTGGGTCGTGGGGACGACCCTATAGTCGTCGGACAAGTCGGCGGCGGGCCAACCCAGTCCCGGGGTCGTGGGGACGACCCCATAGTCGTCGGACATGACGGTGGCGGGGCAATCTACTCCTGGGGTCGTGGGGACGACCCCATAGTCGTCGGACAAGTCGGCGGCGGGCCAACCTAGTCCCGGGGTCGTGGGGACGACCCTATAGTCGTCGGACATGACGGTGCCGGAGGAATCTAGCCCCGGGGTCGTGGGGACGACACTATAGTCTTCGGACATGTCGGCGGCTGGGCAACATTGGCCCGTGGTCGTGGGGACCACCCTATAGTCGTCGGACAAGTCGGCGGCGGGCCAATCAAGTCCCGGGCTCGTGGGGACGACCCTATAGTCGTCGGACATGACGGTGGCGGGGCAATCTACTCCTGGGGTCGTGGGGACGACCCCATAGTCGTCGGACAAGTCGGCGGCGGGCCAACCTAGTCCCGGGGTCGTGGGGACGACCCTATAGTCGTCGGACATGATGGTGGCGGGCCAACCTAGTCCCGGGGTCGTGGGGACGACCCCATAGTCGTCGGACAAGTCGGCGGCGGGCCAACCTAGTCCCGGGGTCGTGGGGACGACCCTATAGTCGTCGGACATGATGGTGGCGGGTCAACCTAGTCCCGGGGTCGTGGGGACGACCCTATAGTCGTCGGACTAGTCGGCGGCGGGCCAACCTAGTCCCGGGGTCGTGGGGACGACTCTATAGTCGTTGGCCAAGTCTGCGGCGGGTCATCCTAGTCCCTGGGTCGTGGGGACGACCCTATAGTCGTCGGACAAGTCGGTGGCGGGGCAATCTAGTCCTGGGGTCGTGGAGACGACCCTATAGTCGTCGGACAAGTCGGCGGCGGGCCAACCTAGTCCCGGGGTCGTGGAGGCGACCCTATAGTCGTCGGACATGACGGTGGCTGGCCAATCTAGTCCCGGGGACGTGGGGACGACCATATAGTCGTCGGTAAAGTCGGCGACGGGCCAACCTAGTCCCGGGGTCGTGGGGACGACCCTACAGTCGTCGGACATGTCGGCGGCGGGACAACGTAGGCCCGGGGTCGTGGGGACGACCCTATAGTCGTCGGACATGACGGTGGCGGGCCAACCTAGTCCCGGGGTCGTGGGGACGACCCTATAGTCGTCGCACAAGTCTGCGGCGGGCCAACGTAGGCCCAGTGTCGTAGGGACGACCCTATAGTCGTCGTAAAAGTCGGCGGCGGGCCATCCTAGTCCCGGGGTCGCGGGGACGAACCTATAGTCGTCGGACAAGTCGGCGGCGGGCCAACCCAGTCCCGGGGACGTGGGGACGACCCTATAGTCGTCGGACAAGTCGGTGGCGGGCCAATCGAGTCCCGGGGACGTGGGGACGACCCTATAGTCGTCGGACATGACGGTGGCGGGCCAACCTAGTCCCGGGGACGTGGGGACGACCCTATAGTCGTCGGACATGACGGTGGCGGGCCAACCTAGTCCCGGGGTCGTGGGGACGACCCTATATTCGTCGGACATGTTGGTGGCGAGCCAACCTAGTCCCGGGGTCGTGGGGACGACCCTATAGACGTCGGACATGTCGGCGGCTGGCCAACATAGTCCCGGGGTCGAGGGGACGACCCTATAGTCGTCGGATATGACGGTGGCGGGGCAATCGAGTCCTGGGGTCGTGGGGACGACCCTATAGTCGTCGGACATGACGGTGGCGGGCCAATCTAGTCCCGGGGTCGTGGGGACGACCCTATAGTCGTCGGACATGTCGGCGGCTGGGCAACTTTGGCCCGTGGTCGTGGGGACGACCCTATAGTCGGCGGACATGTCGGCGACAGGCCAACGTATGCCCAGGGTCGTAGGGACGAACCTATAGTCGTCGCACATGACGGTGGCGGGCCAATCTAGTCCCGGGGTCGCGCGGACGACCGTATAGTCGTCGGACATGTCGGCGGCTGGCCAACCTAGTCCCGGGGTCGTGGGGACGACCCTATAGTCGTCGGACAAGTCGGCGGCGGGCCAACCTAGTCCCGGGGTCGTGGGGACGACCCTATAGTCGTCGGACATGAAGGTGCCGGGGGAATCTAGCCCCGGGGTCGTGGGGACGACCCTATAGTCTTCGGACATGTCGGCGGCTGGGCAACATTGGCCCGTGGTCGTGGGGACCACCCTATAGTCGTCGGACAGGTCGGCGGCGGGCCAACCTAGTCCCGGGGTCGTGGGGACGACCGTATAGTCGTCGGACATGTCGGCGGCTGGCCAACCTAGTCCCGGGGTCGTGGGGACGACCCTATAGTCGTCGGACAAGTCGGCGGCGGCCAACCTAGTCCCGGGGTCGTGGGGACGACCCTATAGTCGTCGGACTTGTCGGCGGCGGGCCAACCTAGTCCCGGGGTCGTGGAGACGACCCTATAGTCGTCGGACATGTCGGCGGCTGACCAACTTTGGCCCGTGGTCGTGGGGACGACCCTATAGTCGTCGGACATGACGGTGGCGGGCCAATCTAGCCCCGGGGTTGTGGGGACGACCCTATAGTCGTCGGACAAGTCGGCGGCGGGCCAACATAGTCCCGGGGTCGTGGGGACGACCCTATAGTCGTCGGACAAGTCGGCGGCGGGCCAACTTAGTCCCGGGGTCGTGGAGACGACCCTATAGTCGTCGGACAAGTCGGCGGCGGGCCAACATAGTCCCGGGGTCGTGGGGACGACCCTATAGTCGTCGGACAAGTCGGCGGCGGGCCAACTTAGTCCCGGGGTCGTGGAGACGACCCTATAGTCGTCGGACAAGTCGGCGGCGGGCCAACCTAGTCCCGGGGTCGTGGGGACGACCCTATAGTCGTCGGACAAGTCGGCGGCGGGCCAACCTAGTCCCGGGGTCGTGGGGACGACCCCATAGTCGTCGGACAAGTCGGCGGCGGGCCAACCTAGTCCCGGGGTCGTGGAGACGACCCTATAGTCGTCGGACATGTCGGCGGCTGACCAACCTAGTCCCGGGGTCGTGGGGACGACCCTATAGTCGTCGGACAAGTCGGCGGCGGGCCAACCTAGTCCCGGGGTCGTGGGGACGACCCCATAGTCGTCGGACAAGTCGGCGGCGGGCCAACCTAGTCCCGGGGTCGTGGAGACGACCCTATAGTCGTCGGACATGTCGGCGGCTGACCAACTTTGGCCCGTGGTCGTGGGGACGACCCTATAGTCGTCGGACATGACGGTGGCGGGCCAATCTAGCCCCGGGGTTGTGGGGACGACCCTATAGTCGTCGGACAAGTCGGCGGCGGGCCAACATAGTCCCGGGGTCGTGGGGACGACCCTATAGTCGTCGGACAAGTCGGCGGCGGGCCAACTTAGTCCCGGGGTCGTGGAGACGACCCTATAGTCGTCGGACAAGTCGGCGGCGGGCCAACCTAGTCCCGGGGTCGTGGGGACGACCCTATAGTCGTCGCACAAGTCGGCGGCGGGCCAACATAGTCCCGGGGTCGTGGGGACGACCCTATAGTCGTCGGACAAGTCGGCGGCGGGCCAACTTAGTCCCGGGGTCGTGGAGACGACCCTATAGTCGTCGGACAAGTCGGCGGCGGCCAACCTAGTCCCGGGATCGTGGGGACGACCCTATAGTCGTCGGACAAGTCGGCGGCGGGCCAACCCAGTCCCGGGGTCGTGGGGACGACCCTGTAGTCGTCGGACATGACGGTGGCGGGACAATCTAGTCCCGGGGTCGTGGCGACGACCCTATAATCGTCGGACAAGTCATCGGCGGGCCACCCTAGTCCCGGGGTCGTGGGGACGACCCTATAGCCGTCGGACATGATGGTGGGGGGCCAATCTAGTCCCGGGGTCGTGGGGACGACCCTATAGTCGTTGGACATGATGGCGGCTGGGCAACTTTGGCCCGTGGTCTTGGGGACGACCCTATAGTCGTCGGACATGTCGGCCGCTGGGAAACTTTGGCCCGTGGTCGTGGGGACGACCCTATAGTCGTCGGACAAGTCGGCGGCGGGCCAACATAGTCCCGGGGTCGTGGGGACGACCCTATAGTCGTCGGACAAGTCGGCGGGGGGCCAACCAAGTCCCGGGGTCGTGGGGCGACCCTATAGTCGTCTCGACATGACGGTGGCGGGCGAATCTAGTCCCGGGGTCGTGGGGACGAGCCTATAGTCGTCGGACATGTCGGCGGCTGACCAACTTTGGCCCGGGGTCGTGGAGACGACCCTATAGTCGTCGGACATGTCGGCGGCTGGGCAACTTTGGCCCGTGGTCGTGGGGACGACCCTATAGTCGTCGGACAAGTCGGCGGCGGGCCAACCCAGTCCCGGGGTCGTGGGGACGACCCTATAATCATCGGACAAGTCGGCGGCTGGCCAACCTAGTCCCGGGGTCGTGGGGACGACCCTATAATCGTCGGACAAGTCGGCGGCGGGCCACCCTAGTCCCGGGGTCGTGGGGGCGACCCTATAACCGTCGGACATGATGGTGGGGGGCCAACCTAGTCCCGGGGTCGTGGGGACGACCCTATAGCCGTCGGACATGGTGGTGGGGGGCCAATCTAGTCCCGGGGTCGTGGGGACGACCCTATAATCGTCGGACAAGTCGGCGGCGGGCCACCCTAGTCCCGGGGTCGTGGGGGCGACCCTATAGCCGTCGGACATGATGGTGGGGGGCCAACCTAGTATCGGGGTCGTGGGGACGACCCTATAGCCGTCGGACATGATGGTGGGGGGCCAATCTAGTCCCGGGGTCGTGGGGACGACCCTATAGTCGTTGGACATGTTGGCGGCTGGGCAACTTTGGCCCGTGGTCGTGGGGACGACCCTATAGTCGTCGGACATGTCGGCGGCTGGGCAACATTGGCCCTGGGTCATGGGGACGACCCTATAGTCGTCGGACAAGACGGCGGCGGGCCAACCCAGACCCGGGGTCGTGGGGACGACCCCATAGTCGTCGAAAATGTCGGCGGCTGGCCAATCTAGTCCCGGGGTCCTGGGGACGACCCTATAGTCGTCGGACAAGTCGGCGGCGGGCCAACCTAGTCCCGGGGTCGTGGGGACGACCCTATAGTCGTCGGACAAGTCGGCGGCGGGCCAACATAGTCCCGGGGTCGTGGGGACGACCCTATAGTCGTCGGACATGTCGGCGGCGGGACAATCTAGTCCCGGGGTCGTGGGGACGACCCTATAGTCGTCGGAAATGTCGGTGGCTGGCCAATCTAGTCCCGGGGTCGTGGGGACGATCCTATAGTCGTCGGACATGTCGGCGGCTGGGCAACATTGGCCCTGGGTCATGGGGACGACCCTATAGTCGTCGGACAAGACGGCGGCGGGCCAACCCAGACCCGGGGTCGTGGGGACGACCCCATAGTCGTCGAAAATGTCGGCGGCTGGCCAATCTAGTCCCGGGGTCCTGGGGACGACCCTATAGTCGTCGGACAAGTCGGCGGCGGGCCAACCTAGTCCCGGGGTCGTGGGGACGACCCTATAGTCGTCGGACATGATGGTGGCGGGCCAACCTAGTCCCGGGGTCGTGGGGACGACCCCATAGTCGTCGGACAAGTCGGCGGCGGGCCAACCTAGTCCCGGGGTCGTGGGGACGACCCTATAGTCGTCGGACATGATGGTGGCGGGTCAACCTAGTCCCGGGGTCGTGGGGACAACCCTATTGTCGTCGGACATGTCGGCGGCTGGCCAACCTAGTCCCTGGGTCGTGGGGACGACCCTATAGTCGTCGGACAAGTCGGCGGCGGGCCAACCCAGTCCCGGGGTCGTGGGGACGACCCCATAGTCGTCGGACATGACGGTGGCGGGGCAATCTACTCCTGGGGTCGTGGGGACGACCCCATAGTCGTCGGACAAGTCGGCGGCGGGCCAACCTAGTCCCGGGGTCGTGGGGACGACCCTATAGTCGTCGGACATGACGGTGCCGGAGGAATCTAGCCCCGGGGTCGTGGGGACGACACTATAGTCTTCGGACATGTCGGCGGCTGGGCAACATTGGCCCGTGGTCGTGGGGACCACCCTATAGTCGTCGGACAAGTCGGCGGCGGGCCAATCAAGTCCCGGGCTCGTGGGGACGACCCTATAGTCGTCGGACATGACGGTGGCGGGGCAATCTACTCCTGGGGTCGTGGGGACGACCCCATAGTCGTCGGACAAGTCGGCGGCGGGCCAACCTAGTCCCGGGGTCGTGGGGACGACCCTATAGTCGTCGGACATGATGGTGGCGGGCCAACCTAGTCCCGGGGTCGTGGGGACGACCCCATAGTCGTCGGACAAGTCGGCGGCAGGCCAACCTAGTCCCGGGGTCGTGGGGACGACCCTATAGTCGTCGGACATGATGGTGGCGGGTCAACCTAGTCCCGGGGTCGTGGGGACGACCCTATAGTCGTCGGACTAGTCGGCGGCGGGCCAACCTAGTCCCGGGGTCGTGGGGACGACTCTATAGTCGTTGGCCAAGTCTGCGGCGGGTCATCCTAGTCCCTGGGTCGTGGGGACGACCCTATAGTCGTCGGACAAGTCGGTGGCGGGGCAATCTAGTCCTGGGGTCGTGGAGACGACCCTATAGTCGTCGGACAAGTCGGCGGCGGGCCAACCTAGTCCCGGGGTCGTGGAGGCGACCCTATAGTCGTCGGACATGACGGTGGCTGGCCAATCTAGTCCCGGGGACGTGGGGACGACCATATAGTCGTCGGTAAAGTCGGCGACGGGCCAACCTAGTCCCGGGGTCGTGGGGACGACCCTACAGTCGTCGGACATGTCGGCGGCGGGACAACGTAGGCCCGGGGTCGTGGGGACGACCCTATAGTCGTCGGACATGACGGTGGCGGGCCAACCTAGTCCCGGGGTCGTGGGGACGACCCTATAGTCGTCGCACAAGTCTGCGGCGGGCCAACGTAGGCCCAGTGTCGTAGGGACGACCCTATAGTCGTCGTAAAAGTCGGCGGCGGGCCATCCTAGTCCCGGGGTCGCGGGGACGAACCTATAGTCGTCGGACAAGTCGGCGGCGGGCCAACCCAGTCCCGGGGACGTGGGGACGACCCTATAGTCGTCGGACAAGTCGGTGGCGGGCCAATCGAGTCCCGGGGACGTGGGGACGACCCTATAGTCGTCGGACATGACGGTGGCGGGCCAACCTAGTCCCGGGGACGTGGGGACGACCCTATAGTCGTCGGACATGACGGTGGCGGGCCAACCTAGTCCCGGGGTCGTGGGGACGACCCTATATTCGTCGGACATGTTGGTGGCGAGCCAACCTAGTCCCGGGGTCGTGGGGACGACCCTATAGACGTCGGACATGTCGGCGGCTGGCCAACATAGTCCCGGGGTCGAGGGGACGACCCTATAGTCGTCGGATATGACGGTGGCGGGGCAATCGAGTCCTGGGGTCGTGGGGACGACCCTATAGTCGTCGGACATGACGGTGGCGGGCCAATCTAGTCCCGGGGTCGTGGGGACGACCCTATAGTCGTCGGACATGTCGGCGGCTGGGCAACTTTGGCCCGTGGTCGTGGGGACGACCCTATAGTCGGCGGACATGTCGGCGACAGGCCAACGTATGCCCAGGGTCGTAGGGACGAACCTATAGTCGTCGCACATGACGGTGGCGGGCCAATCTAGTCCCGGGGTCGCGCGGACGACCGTATAGTCGTCGGACATGTCGGCGGCTGGCCAACCTAGTCCCGGGGTCGTGGGGACGACCCTATAGTCGTCGGACAAGTCGGCGGCGGGCCAACCTAGTCCCGGGGTCGTGGGGACGACCCTATAGTCGTCGGACATGACGGTGCCGGGGGAATCTAGCCCCGGGGTCGTGGGGACGACCCTATAGTCTTCGGACATGTCGGCGGCTGGGCAACATTGGCCCGTGGTCGTGGGGACCACCCTATAGTCGTCGGACAGGTCGGCGGCGGGCCAACCTAGTCCCGGGGTCGTGGGGACGACCGTATAGTCGTCGGACATGTCGGCGGCTGGCCAACCTAGTCCCGGGGTCGTGGGGACGACCCTATAGTCGTCGGACAAGTCGGCGGCGGCCAACCTAGTCCCGGGGTCGTGGGGACGACCCTATAGTCGTCGGACAAGTCGGCGGCGGGCCAACCTAGTCCCGGGGTCGTGGAGACGACCCTATAGTCGTCGGACATGTCGGCGGCTGACCAACTTTGGCCCGTGGTCGTGGGGACGACCCTATAGTCGTCGGACATGACGGTGGCGGGCCAATCTAGCCCCGGGGTTGTGGGGACGACCCTATAGTCGTCGGACAAGTCGGCGGCGGGCCAACATAGTCCCGGGGTCGTGGGGACGACCCTATAGTCGTCGGACAAGTCGGCGGCGGGCCAACTTAGTCCCGGGGTCGTGGAGACGACCCTATAGTCGTCGGACAAGTCGGCGGCGGGCCAACATAGTCCCGGGGTCGTGGGGACGACCCTATAGTCGTCGGACAAGTCGGCGGCGGGCCAACTTAGTCCCGGGGTCGTGGAGACGACCCTATAGTCGTCGGACAAGTCGGCGGCGGGCCAACCTAGTCCCGGGGTCGTGGGGACGACCCTATAGTCGTCGGACAAGTCGGCGGCGGGCCAACCTAGTCCCGGGGTCGTGGGGACGACCCCATAGTCGTCGGACAAGTCGGCGGCGGGCCAACCTAGTCCCGGGGTCGTGGAGACGACCCTATAGTCGTCGGACATGTCGGCGGCTGACCAACCTAGTCCCGGGGTCGTGGGGACGACCCTATAGTCGTCGGACAAGTCGGCGGCGGGCCAACCTAGTCCCGGGGTCGTGGGGACGACCCCATAGTCGTCGGACAAGTCGGCGGCGGGCCAACCTAGTCCCGGGGTCGTGGAGACGACCCTATAGTCGTCGGACATGTCGGCGGCTGACCAACTTTGGCCCGTGGTCGTGGGGACGACCCTATAGTCGTCGGACATGACGGTGGCGGGCCAATCTAGCCCCGGGGTTGTGGGGACGACCCTATAGTCGTCGGACAAGTCGGCGGCGGGCCAACATAGTCCCGGGGTCGTGGGGACGACCCTATAGTCGTCGGACAAGTCGGCGGCGGGCCAACTTAGTCCCGGGGTCGTGGAGACGACCCTATAGTCGTCGGACAAGTCGGCGGCGGGCCAACCTAGTCCCGGGGTCGTGGGGACGACCCTATAGTCGTCGCACAAGTCGGCGGCGGGCCAACATAGTCCCGGGGTCGTGGGGACGACCCTATAGTCGTCGGACAAGTCGGCGGCGGGCCAACTTAGTCCCGGGGTCGTGGAGACGACCCTATAGTCGTCGGACAAGTCGGCGGCGGCCAACCTAGTCCCGGGATCGTGGGGACGACCCTATAGTCGTCGGACAAGTCGGCGGCGGGCCAACCCAGTCCCGGGGTCGTGGGGACGACCCTGTAGTCGTCGGACATGACGGTGGCGGGACAATCTAGTCCCGGGGTCGTGGCGACGACCCTATAATCGTCGGACAAGTCAGCGGCGGGCCACCCTAGTCCCGGGGTCGTGGGGACGACCCTATAGCCGTCGGACATGATGGTGGGGGGCCAATCTAGTCCCGGGGTCGTGGGGACGACCCTATAGTCGTTGGACATGATGGCGGCTGGGCAACTTTGGCCCGTGGTCTTGGGGACGACCCTATAGTCGTCGGACATGTCGGCCGCTGGGAAACTTTGGCCCGTGGTCGTGGGGACGACCCTATAGTCGTCGGACAAGTCGGCGGCGGGCCAACATAGTCCCGGGGTCGTGGGGACGACCCTATAGTCGTCGGACAAGTCGGCGGGGGGCCAACCAAGTCCCGGGGTCGTGGGGCGACCCTATAGTCGTCTCGACATGACGGTGGCGGGCGAATCTAGTCCCGGGGTCGTGGGGACGAGCCTATAGTCGTCGGACATGTCGGCGGCTGACCAACTTTGGCCCGGGGTCGTGGAGACGACCCTATAGTCGTCGGACATGTCGGCGGCTGGGCAACTTTGGCCCGTGGTCGTGGGGACGACCCTATAGTCGTCGGACAAGTCGGCGGCGGGCCAACCCAGTCCCGGGGTCGTGGGGACGACCCTATAATCATCGGACAAGTCGGCGGCTGGCCAACCTAGTCCCGGGGTCGTGGGGACGACCCTATAATCGTCGGACAAGTCGGCGGCGGGCCACCCTAGTCCCGGGGTCGTGGGGGCGACCCTATAACCGTCGGACATGATGGTGGGGGGCCAACCTAGTCCCGGGGTCGTGGGGACGACCCTATAGCCGTCGGACATGGTGGTGGGGGGCCAATCTAGTCCCGGGGTCGTGGGGACGACCCTATAATCGTCGGACAAGTCGGCGGCGGGCCACCCTAGTCCCGGGGTCGTGGGGGCGACCCTATAGCCGTCGGACATGATGGTGGGGGGCCAACCTAGTATCGGGGTCGTGGGGACGACCCTATAGCCGTCGGACATGATGGTGGGGGGCCAATCTAGTCCCGGGGTCGTGGGGACGACCCTATAGTCGTTGGACATGTTGGCGGCTGGGCAACTTTGGCCCGTGGTCGTGGGGACGACCCTATAGTCGTCGGACATGTCGGCGGCTGGGCAACATTGGCCCTGGGTCATGGGGACGACCCTATAGTCGTCGGACAAGACGGCGGCGGGCCAACCCAGACCCGGGGTCGTGGGGACGACCCCATAGTCGTCGAAAATGTCGGCGGCTGGCCAATCTAGTCCCGGGGTCCTGGGGACGACCCTATAGTCGTCGGACAAGTCGGCGGCGGGCCAACCTAGTCCCGGGGTCGTGGGGACGACCCTATAGTCGTCGGACAAGTCGGCGGCGGGCCAACATAGTCCCGGGGTCGTGGGGACGACCCTATAGTCGTCGGACATGTCGGCGGCTGGGCATCATTGGCCCTGGGTCGTGGGGACGACCCTATAGTCGTCGGACAAGTCGGCGGCGGGCCAACATAGTCCCGGGGTCGTGGGGACGACCCTATAGTCGTCGGACAAGTCGGCGGCGGGCCAACCTAGTCCCGGGATCGTGGGGCGGCCCTATAGTCGTCGGACATGTCGGTGGCGGGACAATCTAGTCCCGGGGTCGTGGGGACGACCCTATAGTCGTCGGAAATGTCGGTGGCTGGCCAATCTAGTCCCGGGGTCGTGGGGACGATCCTATAGTCGTCGGACATGTCGGCGGCTGGGCATCATTGGCCCTGGGTCGTGGGGACGACCCTATAGTCGTCGGACAAGTCGGCGGCGGGCCAACCTAGTCCCGTCGTCGTGGGGACGACCCCATAGTCGTCCGACAAGTCGGCGGCGGGCCAACCTAGTCCCTAGGTCGTGGGGACGACCCTATAGTCGTCGGACATGATGGTGGCGGGCCAATCTAGTCCCGGGGTCGTGGGGACGACCCTATCGTCGTCGGACATGTCGGCGGCTGGGCAACATTGGCCCGTGGTCGTGGGGACGTCCCTATAGTCGCCGGACAAGTCGGCGGCGGGCCAACCTAGTCCCGGGTTCGTGGAGACGACCCTGTAGTCGTCGGACATGTCGGCGGCTTGCCAACCTAGTCCCGGGGTGGTAGGGACGACCCTATAGTCGTCGGACAAGTCGGCGGCGGGCCAACCTAGTCCCGGGGTCGTGGGGACGACCCTATAGTCGTCGGACATGTCGGCGGCTGGGCAACTTTGGCCCGTGGTCGTGGGGACGTCCCTATAGTCGTCGGACAAGTCGGCGGCGGGCCAACCTAGTCCCGGGGTCGTGGAGACGACCCTATAGTCGTCGGACATGTCGGCGGCTGACCAACCTAGTCCCGGGGTCGTGGGGACGACCCTATAGTCGTCGGACAAGTCGGCGGCGGGCCAACCTAGTCCCGGGGTCGTGGGGACGACCCCATAGTCGTCGGACAAGTCGGCGGCGGGCCAACCTAGTGCCGGGGTCGTGGGGACGACCCCATAGTCGTCGGACAAGTCGGCGGCGGGCCAACCTAGTCCCGGGGTCGTGGAGACGACCCTATAGTCGTCGGACATGTCGGCGGCTGACCAACCTAGTCCCGGGGTCGTGGGGACGACCCTATAGTCGTCGGACAAGTCGGCGGCGGGCCAACCTAGTCCCGGGGTCCTGGGGACGACCCCATAGTCGTCGGACAAGTCGGCGGCGGGCCAACCTAGTCCCGGGGTCGTGGAGACGACCCTATAGTCGTCGGACATGTCGGCGGCTGACCAACTTTGGCCCGTGGTCGTGGGGACGACCCTATAGTCGTCGGACATGACGGTGGCGGGACAATCTAGTCCCGGGGTCGTGGCGACGACCCTATAATCGTCGGACAAGTCAGCGGCGGGCCACCCTAGTCCCGGGGTCGTGGGGACGACCCTATAGCCGTCGGACATGATGGTGGGGGGCCAATCTAGTCCCGGGGTCGTGGGGACGACCCTATAGTCGTTGGACATGATGGCGGCTGGGCAACTTTGGCCCGTGGTCGTGGGGACGACCCTATAGTCGTCGGACATGTCGGCCGCTGGGAAACTTTGGCCCGTGGTCGTGGGGACGACCCTATAGTCGTCGGACAAGTCGGCGGCGGGCCAACATAGTCCCGGGGACGTGGGGACGACCCTATAGTCGTCGGACATGACGGTGGTGGGCCAACCTAGTCCCGGGGACGTGGGGACGACCCTATAGTCGTCGGACATGACGGTGGCGGGCCAACCTAGTCCCGGGGTCGTGGGGACGACCCTATATTCGTCGGACATGTTGGTGGCGAGCCAACCTAGTCCCGGGGTCGTGGGGACGACCCTATAGACGTCGGACATGTCGGCGGCTGGCCAACATAGTCCCGGGGTCGAGGGGACGACCCTATAGTCGTCGGATATGACGGTGGCGGGGCAATCGAGTCCTGGGGTCGTGGGGACGACCCTATAGTCGTCGGACATGACGGTGGCGGGCCAATCTAGTCCCGGGGTCGTGGGGACGACCCTATAATCGTCGGACATGTCGGCGGCTGGGCAACTTTGGCCCGTGGTCGTGGGGACGACCCTATAGTCGGCGGACATGTCGGCGACAGGCCAACGTATGCCCAGGGTCGTAGGGACGAACCTATAGTCGTCGCACATGACGGTGGCGGGCCAATCTAGTCCCGGGGTCGCGCGGACGACCGTATAGTCGTCGGACATGTCGGCGGCTGGCCAACCTAGTGCCGGGGTCGTGGGGACGACCCTATAGTCGTCGGACAAGTCGGCGGCGGGCCAACCTAGTCCCGGGGTCGTGGGGACGACCCTATAGTCGTCGGACATGACGGTGCCGGGGGAATCTAGCCCCGGGGTCGTGGGGACGACCCTATAGTCTTCGGACATGTCGGCGGCTGGGCAACATTGGCCCGTGGTCGTGGGGACCACCCTATAGTCGTCGGACAGGTCGGCGGCGGGCCAACCTAGTCCCGGGGTCGTGGGGACGACCGTATAGTCGTCGGACATGTCGGCGGCTGGCCAACCTAGTCCCGGGGTCGTGGGGACGACCCTATAGTCGTCGGACAAGTCGGCGGCGGCCAACCTAGTCCCGGGGTCGTGGGGACGACCCTATAGTCGTCGGACAAGTCGGCGGCGGGCCAACCTAGTCCCGGGGTCGTGGAGACGACCCTATAGTCGTCGGACATGTCGGCGGCTGACCAACTTTGGCCCGTGGTCGTGGGGACGACCCTATAGTCGTCGGACATGACGGTGGCGGGCCAATCTAGCCCCGGGGTTGTGGGGACGACCCTATAGTCGTCGGACAAGTCGGCGGCGGGCCAACATAGTCCCGGGGTCGTGGGGACGACCCTATAGTCGTCGGACAAGTCGGCGGCGGGCCAACTTAGTCCCGGGGTCGTGGAGACGACCCTATAGTCGTCGGACAAGTCGGCGGCGGGCCAACATAGTCCCGGGGTCGTGGGGACGACCCTATAGTCGTCGGACAAGTCGGCGGCGGGCCAACTTAGTCCCGGGGTCGTGGAGACGACCCTATAGTCGTCGGACAAGTCGGCGGCGGGCCAACCTAGTCCCGGGGTCGTGGGGACGACCCTATAGTCGTCGGACAAGTCGGCGGCCGGCCAACCTAGTCCCGGGGTCGTGGGGACGACCCCATAGTCGTCGGACAAGTCGGCGGCGGGCCAACCTAGTCCCGGGGTCGTGGAGACGACCCTATAGTCGTCGGACATGTCGGCGGCTGACCAACCTAGTCCCGGGGTCGTGGGGACGACCCTATAGTCGTCGGACAAGTCGGCGGCGGGCCAACCTAGTCCCGGGGTCGTGGGGACGACCCCATAGTCGTCGGACAAGTCGGCGGCGGGCCAACCTAGTCCCGGGGTCGTGGAGACGACCCTATAGTCGTCGGACATGTCGGCGGCTGACCAACTTTGGCCCGTGGTCGTGGGGACGACCCTATAGTCGTCGGACATGACGGTGGCGGGCCAATCTAGCCCCGGGGTTGTGGGGACGACCCTATAGTCGTCGGACAAGTCGGCGGCGGGCCAACATAGTCCCGGGGTCGTGGGGACGACCCTATAGTCGTCGGACAAGTCGGCGGCGGGCCAACTTAGTCCCGGGGTCGTGGAGACGACCCTATAGTCGTCGGACAAGTCGGCGGCGGGCCAACCTAGTCCCGGGGTCGTGGGGACGACCCTATAGTCGTCGCACAAGTCGGCGGCGGGCCAACATAGTCCCGGGGTCGTGGGGACGACCCTATAGTCGTCGGACAAGTCGGCGGCGGGCCAACTTAGTCCCGGGGTCGTGGAGACGACCCTATAGTCGTCGGACAAGTCGGCGGCGGCCAACCTAGTCCCGGGAACGTGGGGACGACCCTATAGTCGTCGGACAAGTCGGCGGCGGGCCAACCCAGTCCCGGGGTCGTGGGGACGACCCTGTAGTCGTCGGACATGACGGTGGCGGGACAATCTAGTCCCGGGGTCGTGGCGACGACCCTATAATCGTCGGACAAGTCAGCGGCGGGCCACCCTAGTCCCGGGGTCGTGGGGACGACCCTATAGCCGTCGGACATGATGGTGGGGGGCCAATCTAGTCCCGGGGTCGTGGGGACGACCCTATAGTCGTTGGACATGATGGCGGCTGGGCAACTTTGGCCCGTGGTCTTGGGGACGACCCTATAGTCGTTGGACATGATGGCGGCTGGGCAACTTTGGCCCGTGGTCTTGGGGACGACCCTATAGTCGTCGGACATGTCGGCCGCTGGGAAACTTTGGCCCGTGGTCGTGGGGACGACCCTATAGTCGTCGGACAAGTCGGCGGGGGGCCAACCTAGTCCCGGGGTCGTGGGGACGACCCTATAGTCGTCGGACAAGTCGGCGGCGGGCCAATCTAGCCCCGGGGTTGTGGGGACGACCCTATAGTCGTCGGACAAGTCGGCGGCGGGCCAACATAGTCCCGGGGTCGTGGGGACGACCCTATAGTCGTCGGACAAGTCGGCGGCGGGCCAACTTAGTCCCGGGGTCGTGGAGACGACCCTATAGTCGTCGGACAAGTCGGCGGCGGGCCAACCCAGTCCCGGGGTCGTGGGGACGACCCTATAATCATCGGACAAGTCGGCGGCTGGCCAACCTAGTCCCGGGGTCGTGGGGACGACCCTATAATCGTCGGACAAGTCGGCGGCGGGCCACCCTAGTCCCGGGGTCGTGGGGGCGACCCTATAACCGTCGGACATGATGGTGGGGGGCCAACCTAGTCCCGGGGTCGTGGGGACGACCCTATAGCCGTCGGACATGGTGGTGGGGGGCCAATCTAGTCCCGGGGTCGTGGGGACGACCCTATAATCGTCGGACAAGTCGGCGGCGGGCCACCCTAGTCCCGGGGTCGTGGGGACGACCCTATAATCGTCGGACAAGTCGGCGGCGGGCCACCCTAGTCCCGGGGTCGTGGGGACGACCCTATAGCCGTCGGACATGATGGTGGGGGGCCAATCTAGTCCCGGGGTCGTGGGGACGACCCTATAGTCGTTGGACATGTTGGCGGCTGGGCAACTTTGGCCCGTGGTCGTGGGGACGACCCTATAGTCGTCGGACATGTCGGCGGCTGGGCAACATTGGCCCTGGGTCATGGGGACGACCCTATAGTCGTCGGACAAGACGGCGGCGGGCCAACCCAAACCCGGGGTCGTGGGAACGACCCCATAGTCGTCGAAAATGTCGGCGGCTGGCCAATCTAGTCCCGGGGTCCTGGGGACGACCCTATAGTCGTCGGACAAGTCGGCGGCGGGCCAACCTAGTCCCGGGGTCGTGGGGCGACCCTATAGTCGTCGGACAAGTCGGCGGCGGGCCAACATAGTCCCGGGGTCGTGGGGACGACCCTATAGTCGTCGGACATGTCGGCGGCTGGGCATCATTGGCCCCGGGTCGTGGGGACGACCCTATAGTCGTCGGACAAGTCGGCGGCGGGCCAACATAGTCCCGGGGTCGTGGGGACGACCCTATAGTCGTCGGACAAGTCGGCGGCGGGCCAACCTAGTCCCGGGATCGTGGGGCGGCCCTATAGTCGTCGGACATGTCGGTGGCGGGACAATCTAGTCCCGGGGTCGTGGGGACGACCCTATAGTCGTCGGAAATGTCGGTGGCGGGCCAATCTAGTCCCGGGGTCGTGGGGACGATCCTATAGTCGTCGGACATGTCGGCGGCTGACCAACTTTGGCCCGGGGTCGTGGAGACGACCCTATAGTCGTCGGACATGTCGGCGGCTGGGCAACTTTGGCCCGTGGTCGTGGGGACGACCCTATAGTCGTCGGACAAGTCGGCGGCGGGCCAACCTAGTCCCGGGGTCGTGGGGACGACCCTATAGTCGTCCGACAAGTCGGCGGCGGGCCAACCTAGTCCCTAGGTCGTGGGGACGACCCTATAGTCGTCGGACATGATGGTGGCGGGCCAATCTAGTCCCGGGGTCGTGGGGACGAGCCTATAGTCGTCGGACATGTCGGCGGCTGACCAACTTTGGCCCGGGGTCGTGGAGACGACCCTATAGTCGTCGGACATGTCGGCGGCTGGGCAACTTTGGCCCGTGGTCGTGGGGACGACCCTATAGTCGTCGGACAAGTCGGCGGCGGGCCAACCCAGTCCCGGGGTCGTGGGGACGACCCTATAATCATCGGACAAGTCGGCGGCTGGCCAACCTAGTCCCGGGGTCGTGGGGACGACCCTATAATCGTCGGGCAAGTCGGCGGCGGGCCACCCTAGTCCCGGGGTCGTGGGGGCGACCCTATAACCGTCGGACATGATGGTGGGGGGCCAACCTAGTCCCGGGGTCGTGGGGACGACCCTATAGCCGTCGGACATGGTGGTGGGGGGCCAATCTAGTCCCGGGGTCGTGGGGACGACCCTATAATCGTCGGACAAGCCGGCGGCGGGCCACCCTAGTCCCGGGGTCGTGGGGGCGACCCTATAGCCGTCGGACATGATGGTGGGGGGCCAACCTAGTATCGGGGTCGTGGGGACGACCCTATAGCCGTCGGACATGATGGTGGGGGGCCAATCTAGTCCCGGGGTCGTGGGGACGACCCTATAGTCGTTGGACATGTTGGCGGCTGGGCAACTTTGGCCCGTGGTCGTGGGGACGACCCTATAGTCGTCGGACATGTCGGCGGCTGGGCAACATTGGCCCTGGGTCATGGGGACGACCCTATAGTCGTCGGACAAGACGGCGGCGGGCCAACCCAGACCCGGGGTCGTGGGGACGACCCCATAGTCGTCGAAAATGTCGGCGGCTGGCCAATCTAGTCCCGGGGTCCTGGGGACGACCCTATAGTCGTCGGACAAGTCGGCGGCGGGCCAACCTAGTCCCGGGATCGTGGGGCGGCCCTATAGTCGTCGGACATGTCGGTGGCGGGACAATCTAGTCCCGGGGTCGTGGGGACGACCCTATAGTCGTCGGAAATGTCGGTGGCGGGCCAATCTAGTCCCGGGGTCGTGGGGACGATCCTATAGTCGTCGGACATGTCGGCGGCTGGGCATCATTGGCCCTGGGTCGTGGGGACGACCCTATAGTCGTCGGACAAGTCGGCGGCGGGCCAACCTAGTCCCGGGGTCGTGGGGACGACCCTATAGTCGTCCGACAAGTCGGCGGCGGGCCAACCTAGTCCCTAGGTCGTGGGGACGACCCTATAGTCGTCGGACAAGACGGCGGCGGGCCAACCCAGACCCGGGGTCGTGGGGACGACCCCATAGTCGTCGAAAATGTCGGCGGCTGGCCAATCTAGTCCCGGGGTCCTGGGGACGACCCTATAGTCGTCGGACAAGTCGGCGGCGGGCCAACCTAGTCCCGGGGTCGTGGGGACGACCCTATAGTCGTCGGACAAGTCGGCGGCGGGCCAACATAGTCCCGGGGTCGTGGGGACGACCCTATAGTCGTCGGACAAGTCGGCGGCGGGCCAACATAGTCCCGGGGTCGTGGGGACGACCCTATCGTCGTCGAAAATGTCGGCGGCTGGCCAATCTAGTCCCGGGGTCCTGGGGACGACCCTATAGTCGTCGGACAAGTCGGCGGCGGGCCAACCTAGTCCCGGGGTCGTGGGGACGACCCTATAGTCGTCGGACAAGACGGCGGCGGGCCAACCCAGACCCGGGGTCGTGGGGACGACCCCATAGTCGTCGAAAATGTCGGCGGCTGGCCAATCTAGTCCCGGGGTCCTGGGGACGACCCTATAGTCGTCGGACAAGTCGGCGGCGGGCCAACCTAGTCCCGGGGTCGTGGGGACGACCCTATAGTCGTCGGACAAGTCGGCGGCGGGCCAACATAGTCCCGGGGTCGTGGGGACGACCCTATAGTCGTCGGACATGTCGGCGGCTGGGCATCATTGGCCCTGGGTCGTGGGGACGACCCTATAGTCGTCGGACAAGTCGGCGGCGGGCCAACATAGTCCCGGGGTCGTGGAGACGACCCTATAGTCGTCGGACAAGTCGGCGGCGGCCAACCTAGTCCCGGGATCGTGGGGACGACCCTATAGTCGTCGGACAAGTCGGCGGCGGGCCAACCCAGTCCCGGGGTCGTGGGGACGACCCTGTAGTCGTCGGACATGACGGTGGCGGGACAATCTAGTCCCGGGGTCGTGGCGACGACCCTATAATCGTCGGACAAGTCAGCGGCGGGCCACCCTAGTCCCGGGGTCGTGGGGACGACCCTATAGCCGTCGGACATGATGGTGGGGGGCCAATCTAGTCCCGGGGTCGTGGGGACGACCCTATAGTCGTTTGACATGATGGCGGCTGGGCAACTTTGGCCCGTGGTCTTGGGGACGACCCTATAGTCGTCGGACATGTCGGCCGCTGGGAAACTTTGGCCCGTGGTCGTGGGGACGACCCTATAGTCGTCGGACAAGTCGGCGGCGGGCCAACATAGTCCCGGGGTCGTGGGGACGACCCTATAGTCGTCGGACAAGTCGGCGGGGGGCCAACCTAGTCCCGGGGTCGTGGGGCGACCCTATAGTCGTCTCGACATGACGGTGGCGGGCGAATCTAGTCCCGGGGTCGTGGGGACGAGCCTATAGTCGTCGGACATGTCGGCGGCTGACCAACTTTGGCCCGGGGTCGTGGAGACGACCCTATAGTCGTCGGACATGTCGGCGGCTGGGCAACTTTGGCCCGTGGTCGTGGGGACGACCCTATAGTCGTCGGACAAGTCGGCGGCGGGCCAACCCAGTCCCGGGGTCGTGGGGACGACCCTATAATCATCGGACAAGTCGGCGGCTGGCCAACCTAGTCCCGGGGTCGTGGGGACGACCCTATAATCGTCGGACAAGTCGGCGGCGGGCCACCCTAGTCCCGGGGTCGTGGGGGCGACCCTATAACCGTCGGACATGATGGTGGGGGGCCAACCTAGTCCCGGGGTCGTGGGGACGACCCTATAGCCGTCGGACATGGTGGTGGGGGGCCAATCTAGTCCCGGGGTCGTGGGGACGACCCTATAATCGTCGGACAAGTCGGCGGCGGGCCACCCTAGTCCCGGGGTCGTGGGGGCGACCCTATAGCCGTCGGACATGATGGTGGGGGGCCAACCTAGTATCGGGGTCGTGGGGACGACCCTAAAGCCGTCGGACATGATGGTGGGGGGCCAATCTAGTCCCGGGGTCGTGGGGACGACCCTATAGTCGTTGGACATGTTGGCGGCTGGGCAACTTTGGCCCGTGGTCGTGGGGACGACCCTATAGTCGTCGGACATGTCGGCGGCTGGGCAACATTGGCCCTGGGTCATGGGGACGACCCTATAGTCGTCGGACAAGACGGCGGCGGGCCAACCCAGACCCGGGGTCGTGGGAACGACCCCATAGTCGTCGAAAATGTCGGCGGCTGGCCAATCTAGTCCCGGGGTCCTGGGGACGACCCTATAGTCGTCGGACAAGTCGGCGGCGGGCCAACCTAGTCCCGGGGTCGTGGGGACGACCCTATAGTCGTCGGACAAGTCGGCGGCGGGCCAACATAGTCCCGGGGTCGTGGGGACGACCCTATAGTCGTCGGACATGTCGGCGGCTGGGCATCATTGGCCCTGGGTCGTGGGGACGACCCTATAGTCGTCGGACAAGTCGGCGGCGGGCCAACATAGTCCCGGGGTCGTGGGGACGACCCTATAGTCGTCGGACAAGTCGGCGGCGGGCCAACCTAGTCCCGGGATCGTGGGGCGGCCCTATAGTCGTCGGACATGTCGGTGGCGGGACAATCTAGTCCCGGGGTCGTGGGGACGACCCTATAGTCGTCGGAAATGTCGGTGGCGGGCCAATCTAGTCCCGGGGTCGTGGGGACGATCCTATAGTCGTCGGACATGTCGGCGGCTGGGCATCATTGGCCCTGGGTCGTGGGGACGACCCTATAGTCGTCGGACAAGTCGGCGGCGGGCCAACCTAGTCCGGGGGTCGTGGGGACGACCCTATAGTCGTCCGACAAGTCGGCGGCGGGCCAACCTAGTCCCGGGGTCGTGGAGACGACCCTATAGTCGTCGGACATGTCGGCGGCTGACCAACCTAGTCCCGGGGTCGTGGGGACGACCCTATAGTCGTCGGACATGTCGGCGGCTGGGCAACTTTGGCCCGTGGTCATGGGGACGTCCCTATAGTCGTCGGACAAGTCGGCGGCGGGCCAACCTAGTCCCGGGGTCGTGGGGACGACCCTATAGTCGTCGGACATGTCGGCGGCTGGGCAACTTTGGCCCGTGGTCATGGGGACGTCCCTATAGTCGTCGGACAAGTCGGCGGCGGGCCAACCTAGTCCCGGGGTCGTGGAGACGACCCTGTAGTCGTCGGACATGTCGGCGGCTTGCCAACCTAGTCCCGGGGTGGTAGGGACGACCCTATAGTCGTCGGACAAGTCGGCGGCGGGCCAACCTAGTCCCGGGGTCGTGGGGACGACCCTATAGTCGTCGGACATGTCGGCGGCTGGGCAACTTTGGCCCGTGGTCATGGGGACGTCCCTATAGTCGTCGGACAAGTCGGCGGCGGGCCAACCTAGTCCCGGGGTCGTGGGGACGACCCCATAGTCGTCGGACAAGTCGGCGGCGGGCCAACCTAGTCCCGGGGTCGTGGAGACGACCCTATAGTCGTCGGACATGTCGGCGGCTGACCAACCTAGTCCCGGGGTCGTGGGGACGACCCTATAGTCGTCGGACAAGTCGGCGGCGGGCCAACCTAGTCCCGGGGTCGTGGGGACGACCCCATAGTCGTCGGACAAGTCGGCGGCGGGCCAACCTAGTCCCGGGGTCGTGGAGACGACCCTATAGTCGTCGGACATGTCGGCGGCTGACCAACTTTGGCCCGTGGTCGTGGGGACGGCCCTATAGTCGTCGGACATGACGGTGGCGGGACAATCTAGTCCCGGGGTCGTGGCGACGACCCTATAATCGTCGGACAAGTCAGCGGCGGGCCACCCTAGTCCCGGGGTCGTGGGGACGACCCTATAGCCGTCGGACATGATGGTGGGGGGCCAATCTAGTCCCGGGGTCGTGGGGACGACCCTATAGTCGTTGGACATGATGGCGGCTGGGCAACTTTGGCCCGTGGTCGTGGGGACGACCCTATAGTCGTCGGACATGTCGGCCGCTGGGAAACTTTGGCCCGTGGTCGTGGGGACCACCCTATAGTCGTCGGACAAGTCGGCGGCGGGCCAACATAGTCCCGGGGTCGTGGGGACGACCCTATAGTCGTCGGACAAGTCGGCGGGGGGCCAACCTAGTCCCGGGGTCGTGGGGCGACCCTATAGTCGTCTCGACATGACGGTGGCGGGCGAATCTAGTCCCGGGGTCGTGGGGACGAGCCTATAGTCGTCGGACATGTCGGCGGCTGACCAACTTTGGCCCGGGGTCGTGGAGACGACCCTATAGTCGTCGGACATGTCGGCGGCTGGGCAACTTTGGCCCGTGGTCGTGGGGACGACCCTATAGTCGTCGGACAAGTCGGCGGCGGGCCAACCCAGTCCCGGGGTCGTGGGGACGACCCTATAATCATCGGACAAGTCGGCGGCTGGCCAACCTAGTCCCGGGGTCGTGGGGACGACCCTATAATCGTCGGACAAGTCGGCGGCGGGCCACCCTAGTCCCGGGGTCGTGGGGGCGACCCTATAACCGTCGGACATGATGGTGGGGGGCCAACCTAGTCCCGGGGTCGTGGGGACGACCCTATAGCCGTCGGACATGGTGGTGGGGGGCCAATCTAGTCCCGGGGTCGTGGGGACGACCCTATAATCGTCGGACAAGTCGGCGGCGGGCCACCCTAGTCCCGGGGTCGTGGGGGCGACCCTATAGCCGTCGGACATGATGGTGGGGGGCCAACCTAGTATCGGGGTCGTGGGGACGACCCTATAGCCGTCGGACATGATGGTGGGGGGCCAATCTAGTCCCGGGGTCGTGGGGACGACCCTATAGTCGTTGGACATGTTGGCGGCTGGGCAACTTTGGCCCGTGGTCGTGGGGACGACCCTATAGTCGTCGGACATGTCGGCGGCTGGGCAACATTGGCCCTGGGTCATGGGGACGACCCTATAGTCGTCGGACAAGACGGCGGCGGGCCAACCCAGACCCGGGGTCGTGGGGACGACCCCATAGTCGTCGAAAATGTCGGCGGCTGGCCAATCTAGTCCCGGGGTCCTGGGGACGACCCTATAGTCGTCGGACAAGTCGGCGGCGGGCCAACCTAGTCCCGGGGTCGTGGGGACGACCCTATAGTCGTCGGACAAGTCGGCGGCGGGCCAACCCAGTCCCGGGGTCGTGGGGACGACCCTGTAGTCGTCGGACATGACGGTGGCGGGACAATCTAGTCCCGGGGTCGTGGCGACGACCCTATAATCGTCGGACAAGTCAGCGGCGGGCCACCCTAGTCCCGGGGTCGTGGGGACGACCCTATAGCCGTCGGACATGATGGTGGGGGGCCAATCTAGTCCCGGGGTCGTGGGGACGACCCTATAGTCGTTGGACATGATGGCGGCTGGGCAACTTTGGCCCGTGGTCTTGGGGACGACCCTATAGTCGTCGGACATGTCGGCCGCTGGGAAACTTTGGCCCGTGGTCGTGGGGACGACCCTATAGTCGTCGGACAAGTCGGCGGCGGGCCAACATAGTCCCGGGGTCGTGGGGACGACCCTATAGTCGTCGGACAAGTCGGCGGGGGGCCAACCAAGTCCCGGGGTCGTGGGGCGACCCTATAGTCGTCTCGACATGACGGTGGCGGGCGAATCTAGTCCCGGGGTCGTGGGGACGAGCCTATAGTCGTCGGACATGTCGGCGGCTGACCAACTTTGGCCCGGGGTCGTGGAGACGACCCTATAGTCGTCGGACATGTCGGCGGCTGGGCAACTTTGGCCCGTGGTCGCGCGGACGACCGTATAGTCGTCGGACATGTCGGCGGCTGGCCAACCTAGTCCCGGGGTCGTGGGGACGACCCTATAGTCGTCGGACAAGTCGGCGGCGGGCCAACCTAGTCCCGGGGTCGTGGGGACGACCCTATAGTCGTCGGACATGACGGTGCCGGGGGAATCTAGCCCCGGGGTCGTGGGGACGACCCTATAGTCTTCGGACATGTCGGCGGCTGGGCAACATTGGCCCGTGGTCGTGGGGACCACCCTATAGTCGTCGGACAGGTCGGCGGCGGGCCAACCTAGTCCCGGGGTCGTGGGGACGACCGTATAGTCGTCGGACATGTCGGCGGCTGGCCAACCTAGTCCCGGGGTCGTGGGGACGACCCTATAGTCGTCGGACAAGTCGGCGGCGGCCAACCTAGTCCCGGGGTCGTGGGGACGACCCTATAGTCGTCGGACAAGTCGGCGGCGGGCCAACCTAGTCCCGGGGTCGTGGAGACGACCCTATAGTCGTCGGACATGTCGGCGGCTGACCAACTTTGGCCCGTGGTCGTGGGGACGACCCTATAGTCGTCGGACATGACGGTGGCGGGCCAATCTAGCCCCGGGGTTGTGGGGACGACCCTATAGTCGTCGGACAAGTCGGCGGCGGGCCAACATAGTCCCGGGGTCGTGGGGACGACCCTATAGTCGTCGGACAAGTCGGCGGCGGGCCAACTTAGTCCCGGGGTCGTGGAGACGACCCTATAGTCGTCGGACAAGTCGGCGGCGGGCCAACATAGTCCCGGGGTCGTGGGGACGACCCTATAGTCGTCGGACAAGTCGGCGGCGGGCCAACTTAGTCCCGGGGTCGTGGAGACGACCCTATAGTCGTCGGACAAGTCGGCGGCGGGCCAACCTAGTCCCGGGGTCGTGGGGACGACCCCATAGTCGTCGGACAAGTCGGCGGCGGGCCAACCTAGTCCCGGGGTCGTGGAGACGACCCTATAGTCGTCGGACATGTCGGCGGCTGACCAACCTAGTCCCGGGGTCGTGGGGACGACCCTATAGTCGTCGGACAAGTCGGCGGCGGGCCAACCTAGTCCCGGGGTCGTGGGGACGACCCCATAGTCGTCGGACAAGTCGGCGGCGGGCCAACCTAGTCCCGGGGTCGTGGAGACGACCCTATAGTCGTCGGACATGTCGGCGGCTGACCAACTTTGGCCCGTGGTCGTGGGGACGACCCTATAGTCGTCGGACATGACGGTGGCGGGCCAATCTAGCCCCGGGGTTGTGGGGACGACCCTATAGTCGTCGGACAAGTCGGCGGCGGGCCAACATAGTCCCGGGGTCGTGGGGACGACCCTATAGTCGTCGGACAAGTCGGCGGCGGGCCAACCCAGTCCCGGGGTCGTGGGGACGACCCTGTAGTCGTCGGACATGACGGTGGCGGGACAATCTAGTCCCGGGGTCGTGGCGACGACCCTATAATCGTCGGACAAGTCAGCGGCGGGCCACCCTAGTCCCGGGGTCGTGGGGACGACCCTATAGCCGTCGGACATGATGGTGGGGGGCCAATCTAGTCCCGGGGTCGTGGGGACGACCCTATAGTCGTTGGACATGATGGCGGCTGGGCAACTTTGGCCCGTGGTCTTGGGGACGACCCTATAGTCGTCGGACATGTCGGCCGCTGGGCAACTTTGGCCCGTGGTCGTGGGGACGTCCCTATAGTCGTCGGACAAGTCGGCGGCGGGCCAACCCAGACCCGGGGTCGTGGGGACGACCCCATAGTCGTCGAAAATGTCGGCGGCTGGCCAATCTAGTCCCGGGGTCCTGGGGACGACCCTATAGTCGTCGGACAAGTCGGCGGCGGGCCAACCTAGTCCCGGGGTCGTGGGGACGACCCTATAGTCGTCGGACAAGTCGGCGGCGGGCCAACATAGTCCCGGGGTCGTGGGGACGACCCTATAGTCGTCGGACATGTCGGCGGCTGGGCATCATTGGCCCTGGGTCGTGGGGACGACCCTATAGTCGTCGGACAAGTCGGCGGCGGGCCAACATAGTCCCGGGGTCGTGGGGACGACCCTATAGTCGTCGGACAAGTCGGCGGCGGGCCAACCTAGTCCCGGGATCGTGGGGCGGCCCTATAGTCGTCGGACATGTCGGTGGCGGGACAATCTAGTCCCGGGGTCGTGGGGACGACCCTATAGTCGTCGGAAATGTCGGTGGCTGGCCAATCTAGTCCCGGGGTCGTGGGGACGATCCTATAGTCGTCGGACATGTCGGCGGCTGGGCATCATTGGCCCTGGGTCGTGGGGACGACCCTATAGTCGTCGGACAAGTCGGCGGCGGGCCAACATAGTCCCGGGGTCGTGGGGACGTCCCTATAGTCGTCGGACAAGTCGGCGGCGGGCCAACCTAGTCCCGGGGTCGTGGAGACGACCCTATAGTCGTCGGACATGTCGGCGGCTGACCAACCTAGTCCCGGGGTCGTGGGGACGACCCTATAGTCGTCGGACAAGTCGGCGGCGGGCCAACCTAGTCCCGGGGTCGTGGGGACGACCCCATAGTCGTCGGACATGTCGGCGGCTGGGCATCATTGGCCCTGGGTCGTGGGGACGACCCTATAGTCGTCGGACAAGTCGGCGGCGGGCCAACCTAGTCCCGGGGTCGTGGGGACGACCCTATAGTCGTCGGACAAGTCGGCGGCGGGCCAACCTAGTCCCGGGGTCGTGGGGACGACCCCATAGTCGTCGGACAAGTCGGCGGCGGGCCAACCTAGTGCCGGGGTCGTGGGGACGACCCCATAGTCGTCGGACAAGTCGGCGGCGGGCCAACCTAGTCCCGGGGTCGTGGAGACGACCCTATAGTCGTCGGACATGTCGGCGGCTGACCAACCTAGTCCCGGGGTCGTGGGGACGACCCTATAGTCGTCGGACAAGTCGGCGGCGGGCCAACCTAGTCCCGGGGTCCTGGGGACGACCCCATAGTCGTCGGACAAGTCGGCGGCGGGCCAACCTAGTCCCGGGGTCGTGGAGACGACCCTATAGTCGTCGGACATGTCGGCGGCTGACCAACTTTGGCCCGTGGTCGTGGGGACGACCCTATAGTCGTCGGACATGACGGTGGCGGGACAATCTAGTCCCGGGGTCGTGGCGACGACCCTATAATCGTCGGACAAGTCAGCGGCGGGCCACCCTAGTCCCGGGGTCGTGGGGACGACCCTATAGCCGTCGGACATGATGGTGGGGGGCCAATCTAGTCCCGGGGTCGTGGGGACGACCCTATAGTCGTTGGACATGATGGCGGCTGGGCAACTTTGGCCCGTGGTCGTGGGGACGACCCTATAGTCGTCGGACATGTCGGCCGCTGGGAAACTTTGGCCCGTGGTCGTGGGGACGACCCTATAGTCGTCGGACAAGTCGGCGGCGGGCCAACATAGTCCCGGGGACGTGGGGACGACCCTATAGTCGTCGGACATGACGGTGGCGGGCCAACCTAGTCCCGGGGACGTGGGGACGACCCTATAGTCGTCGGACATGACGGTGGCGGGCCAACCTAGTCCCGGGGTCGTGGGGACGACCCTATATTCGTCGGACATGTTGGTGGCGAGCCAACCTAGTCCCGGGGTCGTGGGGACGACCCTATAGACGTCGGACATGTCGGCGGCTGGCCAACATAGTCCCGGGGTCGAGGGGACGACCCTATAGTCGTCGGATATGACGGTGGCGGGGCAATCGAGTCCTGGGGTCGTGGGGACGACCCTATAGTCGTCGGACATGACGGTGGCGGGCCAATCTAGTCCCGGGGTCGTGGGGACGACCCTATAGTCGTCGGACATGTCGGCGGCTGGGCAACTTTGGCCCGTGGTCGTGGGGACGACCCTATAGTCGGCGGACATGTCGGCGACAGGCCAACGTATGCCCAGGGTCGTAGGGACGAACCTATAGTCGTCGCACATGACGGTGGCGGGCCAATCTAGTCCCGGGGTCGCGCGGACGACCGTATAGTCGTCGGACATGTCGGCGGCTGGCCAACCTAGTCCCGGGGTCGTGGGGACGACCCTATAGTCGTCGGACAAGTCGGCGGCGGGCCAACCTAGTCCCGGGGTCGTGGGGACGACCCTATAGTCGTCGGACATGACGGTGCCGGGGGAATCTAGCCCCGGGGTCGTGGGGACGACCCTATAGTCTTCGGACATGTCGGCGGCTGGGCAACATTGGCCCGTGGTCGTGGGGACCACCCTATAGTCGTCGGACAGGTCGGCGGCGGGCCAACCTAGTCCCGGGGTCGTGGGGACGACCGTATAGTCGTCGGACATGTCGGCGGCTGGCCAACCTAGTCTCGGGGTCGTGGGGACGACCCTATAGTCGTCGGACAAGTCGGCGGCGGCCAACCTAGTCCCGGGGTCGTGGGGACGACCCTATAGTCGTCGGACAAGTCGGCGGCGGGCCAACCTAGTCCCGGGGTCGTGGAGACGACCCTATAGTCGTCGGACATGTCGGCGGCTGACCAACTTTGGCCCGTGGTCGTGGGGACGACCCTATAGTCGTCGGACATGACGGTGGCGGGCCAATCTAGCCCCGGGGTTGTGGGGACGACCCTATAGTCGTCGGACAAGTCGGCGGCGGGCCAACATAGTCCCGGGGTCGTGGGGACGACCCTATAGTCGTCGGACAAGTCGGCGGCGGGCCAACTTAGTCCCGGGGTCGTGGAGACGACCCTATAGTCGTCGGACAAGTCGGCGGCGGGCCAACCTAGTCCCGGGGTCGTGGGGACGACCCTATAGTCGTCGCACAAGTCGGCGGCGGGCCAACATAGTCCCGGGGTCGTGGGGACGACCCTATAGTCGTCGGACAAGTCGGCGGCGGGCCAACTTAGTCCCGGGGTCGTGGAGACGACCCTATAGTCGTCGGACAAGTCGGCGGCGGCCAACCTAGTCCCGGGAACGTGGGGACGACCCTATAGTCGTCGGACAAGTCGGCGGCGGGCCAACCCAGTCCCGGGGTCGTGGGGACGACCCTGTAGTCGTCGGACATGACGGTGGCGGGACAATCCAGTCCCGGGGTCGTGGCGACGACCCTATAATCGTCGGACAAGTCAGCGGCGGGCCACCCTAGTCCCGGGGTCGTGGGGACGACCCTATAGCCGTCGGACATGATGGTGGGGGGCCAATCTAGTCCCGGGGTCGTGGGGACGACCCTATAGTCGTTGGACATGATGGCGGCTGGGCAACTTTGGCCCGTGGTCTTGGGGACGACCCTATAGTCGTCGGACATGTCGGCCGCTGGGAAACTTTGGCCCGTGGTCGTGGGGACGACCCTATAGTCGTCGGACAAGTCGGCGGGGGGCCAACCTAGTCCCGGGGTCGTGGGGCGACCCTATAGTCGTCTCGACATGACGGTGGCGGGCGAATCTAGTCCCGGGGTCGTGGGGACGAGCCTATAGTCGTCGGACATGTCGGCGGCTGACCAACTTTGGCCCGGGGTCGTGGAGACGACCCTATAGTCGTCGGACATGTCGGCGGCTGGGCAACTTTGGCCCGTGGTCGCGCGGACGACCGTATAGTCGTCGGACATGTCGGCGGCTGGCCAACCTAGTCCCGGGGTCGTGGGGACGACCCTATAGTCGTCGGACAAGTCGGCGGCGGGCCAACCTAGTCCCGGGGTCGTGGGGACGACCCTATAGTCGTCGGACATGACGGTGCCGGGGGAATCTAGCCCCGGGGTCGTGGGGACGACCCTATAGTCTTCGGACATGTCGGCGGCTGGGCAACATTGGCCCGTGGTCGTGGGGACCACCCTATAGTCGTCGGACAGGTCGGCGGCGGGCCAACCTAGTCCCGGGGTCGTGGGGACGACCGTATAGTCGTCGGACATGTCGGCGGCTGGCCAACCTAGTCCCGGGGTCGTGGGGACGACCCTATAGTCGTCGGACAAGTCGGCGGCGGCCAACCTAGTCCCGGGGTCGTGGGGACGACCCTATAGTCGTCGGACAAGTCGGCGGCGGGCCAACCTAGTCCCGGGGTCGTGGAGACGACCCTATAGTCGTCGGACATGTCGGCGGCTGACCAACTTTGGCCCGTGGTCGTGGGGACGACCCTATAGTCGTCGGACATGACGGTGGCGGGCCAATCTAGCCCCGGGGTTGTGGGGACGACCCTATAGTCGTCGGACAAGTCGGCGGCGGGCCAACATAGTCCCGGGGTCGTGGGGACGACCCTATAGTCGTCGGACAAGTCGGCGGCGGGCCAACTTAGTCCCGGGGTCGTGGAGACGACCCTATAGTCGTCGGACAAGTCGGCGGCGGGCCAACATAGTCCCGGGGTCGTGGGGACGACCCTATAGTCGTCGGACAAGTCGGCGGCGGGCCAACTTAGTCCCGGGGTCGTGGAGACGACCCTATAGTCGTCGGACAAGTCGGCGGCGGGCCAACCTAGTCCCGGGGTCGTGGGGACGACCCCATAGTCGTCGGACAAGTCGGCGGCGGGCCAACCTAGTCCCGGGGTCGTGGAGACGACCCTATAGTCGTCGGACATGTCGGCGGCTGACCAACCTAGTCCCGGGGTCGTGGGGACGACCCTATAGTCGTCGGACAAGTCGGCGGCGGGCCAACCTAGTCCCGGGGTCGTGGGGACGACCCCATAGTCGTCGGACAAGTCGGCGGCGGGCCAACCTAGTCCCGGGGTCGTGGAGACGACCCTATAGTCGTCGGACATGTCGGCGGCTGACCAACTTTGGCCCGTGGTCGTGGGGACGACCCTATAGTCGTCGGACATGACGGTGGCGGGCCAATCTAGCCCCGGGGTTGTGGGGACGACCCTATAGTCGTCGGACAAGTCGGCGGCGGGCCAACATAGTCCCGGGGTCGTGGGGACGACCCTATAGTCGTCGGACAAGTCGGCGGCGGGCCAACCCAGTCCCGGGGTCGTGGGGACGACCCTGTAGTCGTCGGACATGACGGTGGCGGGACAATCTAGTCCCGGGGTCGTGGCGACGACCCTATAATCGTCGGACAAGTCAGCGGCGGGCCACCCTAGTCCCGGGGTCGTGGGGACGACCCTATAGCCGTCGGACATGATGGTGGGGGGCCAATCTAGTCCCGGGGTCGTGGGGACGACCCTATAGTCGTTGGACATGATGGCGGCTGGGCAACTTTGGCCCGTGGTCTTGGGGACGACCCTATAGTCGTCGGACATGTCGGCCGCTGGGCAACTTTGGCCCGTGGTCGTGGGGACGTCCCTATAGTCGTCGGACAAGTCGGCGGCGGGCCAACCCAGACCCGGGGTCGTGGGGACGACCCCATAGTCGTCGAAAATGTCGGCGGCTGGCCAATCTAGTCCCGGGGTCCTGGGGACGACCCTATAGTCGTCGGACAAGTCGGCGGCGGGCCAACCTAGTCCCGGGGTCGTGGGGACGACCCTATAGTCGTCGGACAAGTCGGCGGCGGGCCAACATAGTCCCGGGGTCGTGGGGACGACCCTATAGTCGTCGGACATGTCGGCGGCTGGGCATCATTGGCCCTGGGTCGTGGGGACGACCCTATAGTCGTCGGACAAGTCGGCGGCGGGCCAACATAGTCCCGGGGTCGTGGGGACGACCCTATAGTCGTCGGACAAGTCGGCGGCGGGCCAACCTAGTCCCGGGATCGTGGGGCGGCCCTATAGTCGTCGGACATGTCGGTGGCGGGACAATCTAGTCCCGGGGTCGTGGGGACGACCCTATAGTCGTCGGAAATGTCGGTGGCTGGCCAATCTAGTCCCGGGGTCGTGGGGACGATCCTATAGTCGTCGGACATGTCGGCGGCTGGGCATCATTGGCCCTGGGTCGTGGGGACGACCCTATAGTCGTCGGACAAGTCGGCGGCGGGCCAACATAGTCCCGGGGTCGTGGGGACGTCCCTATAGTCGTCGGACAAGTCGGCGGCGGGCCAACCTAGTCCCGGGGTCGTGGAGACGACCCTATAGTCGTCGGACATGTCGGCGGCTGACCAACCTAGTCCCGGGGTCGTGGGGACGACCCTATAGTCGTCGGACAAGTCGGCGGCGGGCCAACCTAGTCCCGGGGTCGTGGGGACGACCCCATAGTCGTCGGACATGTCGGCGGCTGGGCATCATTGGCCCTGGGTCGTGGGGACGACCCTATAGTCGTCGGACAAGTCGGCGGCGGGCCAACCTAGTCCCGGGGTCGTGGGGACGACCCTATAGTCGTCGGACAAGTCGGCGGCGGGCCAACCTAGTCCCGGGGTCGTGGGGACGACCCCATAGTCGTCGGACAAGTCGGCGGCGGGCCAACCTAGTGCCGGGGTCGTGGGGACGACCCCATAGTCGTCGGACAAGTCGGCGGCGGGCCAACCTAGTCCCGGGGTCGTGGAGACGACCCTATAGTCGTCGGACATGTCGGCGGCTGACCAACCTAGTCCCGGGGTCGTGGGGACGACCCTATAGTCGTCGGACAAGTCGGCGGCGGGCCAACCTAGTCCCGGGGTCCTGGGGACGACCCCATAGTCGTCGGACAAGTCGGCGGCGGGCCAACCTAGTCCCGGGGTCGTGGAGACGACCCTATAGTCGTCGGACATGTCGGCGGCTGACCAACTTTGGCCCGTGGTCGTGGGGACGACCCTATAGTCGTCGGACATGACGGTGGCGGGACAATCTAGTCCCGGGGTCGTGGCGACGACCCTATAATCGTCGGACAAGTCAGCGGCGGGCCACCCTAGTCCCGGGGTCGTGGGGACGACCCTATAGCCGTCGGACATGATGGTGGGGGGCCAATCTAGTCCCGGGGTCGTGGGGACGACCCTATAGTCGTTGGACATGATGGCGGCTGGGCAACTTTGGCCCGTGGTCGTGGGGACGACCCTATAGTCGTCGGACATGTCGGCCGCTGGGAAACTTTGGCCCGTGGTCGTGGGGACGACCCTATAGTCGTCGGACAAGTCGGCGGCGGGCCAACATAGTCCCGGGGACGTGGGGACGACCCTATAGTCGTCGGACATGACGGTGGCGGGCCAACCTAGTCCCGGGGACGTGGGGACGACCCTATAGTCGTCGGACATGACGGTGGCGGGCCAACCTAGTCCCGGGGTCGTGGGGACGACCCTATATTCGTCGGACATGTTGGTGGCGAGCCAACCTAGTCCCGGGGTCGTGGGGACGACCCTATAGACGTCGGACATGTCGGCGGCTGGCCAACATAGTCCCGGGGTCGAGGGGACGACCCTATAGTCGTCGGATATGACGGTGGCGGGGCAATCGAGTCCTGGGGTCGTGGGGACGACCCTATAGTCGTCGGACATGACGGTGGCGGGCCAATCTAGTCCCGGGGTCGTGGGGACGACCCTATAGTCGTCGGACATGTCGGCGGCTGGGCAACTTTGGCCCGTGGTCGTGGGGACGACCCTATAGTCGGCGGACATGTCGGCGACAGGCCAACGTATGCCCAGGGTCGTAGGGACGAACCTATAGTCGTCGCACATGACGGTGGCGGGCCAATCTAGTCCCGGGGTCGCGCGGACGACCGTATAGTCGTCGGACATGTCGGCGGCTGGCCAACCTAGTCCCGGGGTCGTGGGGACGACCCTATAGTCGTCGGACAAGTCGGCGGCGGGCCAACCTAGTCCCGGGGTCGTGGGGACGACCCTATAGTCGTCGGACATGACGGTGCCGGGGGAATCTAGCCCCGGGGTCGTGGGGACGACCCTATAGTCTTCGGACATGTCGGCGGCTGGGCAACATTGGCCCGTGGTCGTGGGGACCACCCTATAGTCGTCGGACAGGTCGGCGGCGGGCCAACCTAGTCCCGGGGTCGTGGGGACGACCGTATAGTCGTCGGACATGTCGGCGGCTGGCCAACCTAGTCTCGGGGTCGTGGGGACGACCCTATAGTCGTCGGACAAGTCGGCGGCGGCCAACCTAGTCCCGGGGTCGTGGGGACGACCCTATAGTCGTCGGACAAGTCGGCGGCGGGCCAACCTAGTCCCGGGGTCGTGGAGACGACCCTATAGTCGTCGGACATGTCGGCGGCTGACCAACTTTGGCCCGTGGTCGTGGGGACGACCCTATAGTCGTCGGACATGACGGTGGCGGGCCAATCTAGCCCCGGGGTTGTGGGGACGACCCTATAGTCGTCGGACAAGTCGGCGGCGGGCCAACATAGTCCCGGGGTCGTGGGGACGACCCTATAGTCGTCGGACAAGTCGGCGGCGGGCCAACTTAGTCCCGGGGTCGTGGAGACGACCCTATAGTCGTCGGACAAGTCGGCGGCGGGCCAACCTAGTCCCGGGGTCGTGGGGACGACCCTATAGTCGTCGCACAAGTCGGCGGCGGGCCAACATAGTCCCGGGGTCGTGGGGACGACCCTATAGTCGTCGGACAAGTCGGCGGCGGGCCAACTTAGTCCCGGGGTCGTGGAGACGACCCTATAGTCGTCGGACAAGTCGGCGGCGGCCAACCTAGTCCCGGGAACGTGGGGACGACCCTATAGTCGTCGGACAAGTCGGCGGCGGGCCAACCCAGTCCCGGGGTCGTGGGGACGACCCTGTAGTCGTCGGACATGACGGTGGCGGGACAATCCAGTCCCGGGGTCGTGGCGACGACCCTATAATCGTCGGACAAGTCAGCGGCGGGCCACCCTAGTCCCGGGGTCGTGGGGACGACCCTATAGCCGTCGGACATGATGGTGGGGGGCCAATCTAGTCCCGGGGTCGTGGGGACGACCCTATAGTCGTTGGACATGATGGCGGCTGGGCAACTTTGGCCCGTGGTCTTGGGGACGACCCTATAGTCGTCGGACATGTCGGCCGCTGGGAAACTTTGGCCCGTGGTCGTGGGGACGACCCTATAGTCGTCGGACAAGTCGGCGGGGGGCCAACCTAGTCCCGGGGTCGTGGGGCGACCCTATAGTCGTCTCGACATGACGGTGGCGGGCGAATCTAGTCCCGGGGTCGTGGGGACGAGCCTATAGTCGTCGGACATGTCGGCGGCTGACCAACTTTGGCCCGGGGTCGTGGAGACGACCCTATAGTCGTCGGACATGTCGGCGGCTGGGCAACTTTGGCCCGTGGTCGCGCGGACGACCGTATAGTCGTCGGACATGTCGGCGGCTGGCCAACCTAGTCCCGGGGTCGTGGGGACGACCCTATAGTCGTCGGACAAGTCGGCGGCGGGCCAACCTAGTCCCGGGGTCGTGGGGACGACCCTATAGTCGTCGGACATGACGGTGCCGGGGGAATCTAGCCCCGGGGTCGTGGGGACGACCCTATAGTCTTCGGACATGTCGGCGGCTGGGCAACATTGGCCCGTGGTCGTGGGGACCACCCTATAGTCGTCGGACAGGTCGGCGGCGGGCCAACCTAGTCCCGGGGTCGTGGGGACGACCGTATAGTCGTCGGACATGTCGGCGGCTGGCCAACCTAGTCCCGGGGTCGTGGGGACGACCCTATAGTCGTCGGACAAGTCGGCGGCGGCCAACCTAGTCCCGGGGTCGTGGGGACGACCCTATAGTCGTCGGACAAGTCGGCGGCGGGCCAACCTAGTCCCGGGGTCGTGGAGACGACCCTATAGTCGTCGGACATGTCGGCGGCTGACCAACTTTGGCCCGTGGTCGTGGGGACGACCCTATAGTCGTCGGACATGACGGTGGCGGGCCAATCTAGCCCCGGGGTTGTGGGGACGACCCTATAGTCGTCGGACAAGTCGGCGGCGGGCCAACATAGTCCCGGGGTCGTGGGGACGACCCTATAGTCGTCGGACAAGTCGGCGGCGGGCCAACTTAGTCCCGGGGTCGTGGAGACGACCCTATAGTCGTCGGACAAGTCGGCGGCGGGCCAACATAGTCCCGGGGTCGTGGGGACGACCCTATAGTCGTCGGACAAGTCGGCGGCGGGCCAACTTAGTCCCGGGGTCGTGGAGACGACCCTATAGTCGTCGGACAAGTCGGCGGCGGGCCAACCTAGTCCCGGGGTCGTGGGGACGACCCCATAGTCGTCGGACAAGTCGGCGGCGGGCCAACCTAGTCCCGGGGTCGTGGAGACGACCCTATAGTCGTCGGACATGTCGGCGGCTGACCAACCTAGTCCCGGGGTCGTGGGGACGACCCTATAGTCGTCGGACAAGTCGGCGGCGGGCCAACCTAGTCCCGGGGTCGTGGGGACGACCCCATAGTCGTCGGACAAGTCGGCGGCGGGCCAACCTAGTCCCGGGGTCGTGGAGACGACCCTATAGTCGTCGGACATGTCGGCGGCTGACCAACTTTGGCCCGTGGTCGTGGGGACGACCCTATAGTCGTCGGACATGACGGTGGCGGGCCAATCTAGCCCCGGGGTTGTGGGGACGACCCTATAGTCGTCGGACAAGTCGGCGGCGGGCCAACATAGTCCCGGGGTCGTGGGGACGACCCTATAGTCGTCGGACAAGTCGGCGGCGGGCCAACCCAGTCCCGGGGTCGTGGGGACGACCCTGTAGTCGTCGGACATGACGGTGGCGGGACAATCTAGTCCCGGGGTCGTGGCGACGACCCTATAATCGTCGGACAAGTCAGCGGCGGGCCACCCTAGTCCCGGGGTCGTGGGGACGACCCTATAGCCGTCGGACATGATGGTGGGGGGCCAATCTAGTCCCGGGGTCGTGGGGACGACCCTATAGTCGTTGGACATGATGGCGGCTGGGCAACTTTGGCCCGTGGTCTTGGGGACGACCCTATAGTCGTCGGACATGTCGGCCGCTGGGCAACTTTGGCCCGTGGTCGTGGGGACGTCCCTATAGTCGTCGGACAAGTCGGCGGCGGGCCAACCCAGACCCGGGGTCGTGGGGACGACCCCATAGTCGTCGAAAATGTCGGCGGCTGGCCAATCTAGTCCCGGGGTCCTGGGGACGACCCTATAGTCGTCGGACAAGTCGGCGGCGGGCCAACCTAGTCCCGGGGTCGTGGGGACGACCCTATAGTCGTCGGACAAGTCGGCGGCGGGCCAACATAGTCCCGGGGTCGTGGGGACGACCCTATAGTCGTCGGACATGTCGGCGGCTGGGCATCATTGGCCCTGGGTCGTGGGGACGACCCTATAGTCGTCGGACAAGTCGGCGGCGGGCCAACATAGTCCCGGGGTCGTGGGGACGACCCTATAGTCGTCGGACAAGTCGGCGGCGGGCCAACCTAGTCCCGGGATCGTGGGGCGGCCCTATAGTCGTCGGACATGTCGGTGGCGGGACAATCTAGTCCCGGGGTCGTGGGGACGACCCTATAGTCGTCGGAAATGTCGGTGGCTGGCCAATCTAGTCCCGGGGTCGTGGGGACGATCCTATAGTCGTCGGACATGTCGGCGGCTGGGCATCATTGGCCCTGGGTCGTGGGGACGACCCTATAGTCGTCGGACAAGTCGGCGGCGGGCCAACATAGTCCCGGGGTCGTGGGGACGTCCCTATAGTCGTCGGACAAGTCGGCGGCGGGCCAACCTAGTCCCGGGGTCGTGGAGACGACCCTATAGTCGTCGGACATGTCGGCGGCTGACCAACCTAGTCCCGGGGTCGTGGGGACGACCCTATAGTCGTCGGACAAGTCGGCGGCGGGCCAACCTAGTCCCGGGGTCGTGGGGACGACCCCATAGTCGTCGGACATGTCGGCGGCTGGGCATCATTGGCCCTGGGTCGTGGGGACGACCCTATAGTCGTCGGACAAGTCGGCGGCGGGCCAACCTAGTCCCGGGGTCGTGGGGACGACCCTATAGTCGTCGGACAAGTCGGCGGCGGGCCAACCTAGTCCCGGGGTCGTGGGGACGACCCCATAGTCGTCGGACAAGTCGGCGGCGGGCCAACCTAGTGCCGGGGTCGTGGGGACGACCCCATAGTCGTCGGACAAGTCGGCGGCGGGCCAACCTAGTCCCGGGGTCGTGGAGACGACCCTATAGTCGTCGGACATGTCGGCGGCTGACCAACCTAGTCCCGGGGTCGTGGGGACGACCCTATAGTCGTCGGACAAGTCGGCGGCGGGCCAACCTAGTCCCGGGGTCCTGGGGACGACCCCATAGTCGTCGGACAAGTCGGCGGCGGGCCAACCTAGTCCCGGGGTCGTGGAGACGACCCTATAGTCGTCGGACATGTCGGCGGCTGACCAACTTTGGCCCGTGGTCGTGGGGACGACCCTATAGTCGTCGGACATGACGGTGGCGGGACAATCTAGTCCCGGGGTCGTGGCGACGACCCTATAATCGTCGGACAAGTCAGCGGCGGGCCACCCTAGTCCCGGGGTCGTGGGGACGACCCTATAGCCGTCGGACATGATGGTGGGGGGCCAATCTAGTCCCGGGGTCGTGGGGACGACCCTATAGTCGTTGGACATGATGGCGGCTGGGCAACTTTGGCCCGTGGTCGTGGGGACGACCCTATAGTCGTCGGACATGTCGGCCGCTGGGAAACTTTGGCCCGTGGTCGTGGGGACGACCCTATAGTCGTCGGACAAGTCGGCGGCGGGCCAACATAGTCCCGGGGACGTGGGGACGACCCTATAGTCGTCGGACATGACGGTGGCGGGCCAACCTAGTCCCGGGGACGTGGGGACGACCCTATAGTCGTCGGACATGACGGTGGCGGGCCAACCTAGTCCCGGGGTCGTGGGGACGACCCTATATTCGTCGGACATGTTGGTGGCGAGCCAACCTAGTCCCGGGGTCGTGGGGACGACCCTATAGACGTCGGACATGTCGGCGGCTGGCCAACATAGTCCCGGGGTCGAGGGGACGACCCTATAGTCGTCGGATATGACGGTGGCGGGGCAATCGAGTCCTGGGGTCGTGGGGACGACCCTATAGTCGTCGGACATGACGGTGGCGGGCCAATCTAGTCCCGGGGTCGTGGGGACGACCCTATAGTCGTCGGACATGTCGGCGGCTGGGCAACTTTGGCCCGTGGTCGTGGGGACGACCCTATAGTCGGCGGACATGTCGGCGACAGGCCAACGTATGCCCAGGGTCGTAGGGACGAACCTATAGTCGTCGCACATGACGGTGGCGGGCCAATCTAGTCCCGGGGTCGCGCGGACGACCGTATAGTCGTCGGACATGTCGGCGGCTGGCCAACCTAGTCCCGGGGTCGTGGGGACGACCCTATAGTCGTCGGACAAGTCGGCGGCGGGCCAACCTAGTCCCGGGGTCGTGGGGACGACCCTATAGTCGTCGGACATGACGGTGCCGGGGGAATCTAGCCCCGGGGTCGTGGGGACGACCCTATAGTCTTCGGACATGTCGGCGGCTGGGCAACATTGGCCCGTGGTCGTGGGGACCACCCTATAGTCGTCGGACAGGTCGGCGGCGGGCCAACCTAGTCCCGGGGTCGTGGGGACGACCGTATAGTCGTCGGACATGTCGGCGGCTGGCCAACCTAGTCTCGGGGTCGTGGGGACGACCCTATAGTCGTCGGACAAGTCGGCGGCGGCCAACCTAGTCCCGGGGTCGTGGGGACGACCCTATAGTCGTCGGACAAGTCGGCGGCGGGCCAACCTAGTCCCGGGGTCGTGGAGACGACCCTATAGTCGTCGGACATGTCGGCGGCTGACCAACTTTGGCCCGTGGTCGTGGGGACGACCCTATAGTCGTCGGACATGACGGTGGCGGGCCAATCTAGCCCCGGGGTTGTGGGGACGACCCTATAGTCGTCGGACAAGTCGGCGGCGGGCCAACATAGTCCCGGGGTCGTGGGGACGACCCTATAGTCGTCGGACAAGTCGGCGGCGGGCCAACTTAGTCCCGGGGTCGTGGAGACGACCCTATAGTCGTCGGACAAGTCGGCGGCGGGCCAACATAGTCCCGGGGTCGTGGGGACGACCCTATAGTCGTCGGACAAGTCGGCGGCGGGCCAACTTAGTCCCGGGGTCGTGGAGACGACCCTATAGTCGTCGGACAAGTCGGCGGCGGGCCAACCTAGTCCCGGGGTCGTGGGGACGACCCTATAGTCGTCGGACAAGTCGGCGGCGGGCCAACCTAGTCCCGGGGTCGTGGGGACGACCCCATAGTCGTCGGACAAGTCGGCGGCGGGCCAACCTAGTCCCGGGGTCGTGGAGACGACCCTATAGTCGTCGGACATGTCGGCGGCTGACCAACCTAGTCCCGGGGTCGTGGGGACGACCCTATAGTCGTCGGACAAGTCGGCGGCGGGCCAACCTAGTCCCGGGGTCGTGGGGACGACCCCATAGTCGTCGGACAAGTCGGCGGCGGGCCAACCTAGTCCCGGGGTCGTGGAGACGACCCTATAGTCGTCGGACATGTCGGCGGCTGACCAACTTTGGCCCGTGGTCGTGGGGACGACCCTATAGTCGTCGGACATGACGGTGGCGGGCCAATCTAGCCCCGGGGTTGTGGGGACGACCCTATAGTCGTCGGACAAGTCGGCGGCGGGCCAACATAGTCCCGGGGTCGTGGGGACGACCCTATAGTCGTCGGACAAGTCGGCGGCGGGCCAACTTAGTCCCGGGGTCGTGGAGACGACCCTATAGTCGTCGGACAAGTCGGCGGCGGGCCAACCTAGTCCCGGGGTCGTGGGGACGACCCTATAGTCGTCGCACAAGTCGGCGGCGGGCCAACATAGTCCCGGGGTCGTGGGGACGACCCTATAGTCGTCGGACAAGTCGGCGGCGGGCCAACTTAGTCCCGGGGTCGTGGAGACGACCCTATAGTCGTCGGACAAGTCGGCGGCGGCCAACCTAGTCCCGGGAACGTGGGGACGACCCTATAGTCGTCGGACAAGTCGGCGGCGGGCCAACCCAGTCCCGGGGTCGTGGGGACGACCCTGTAGTCGTCGGACATGACGGTGGCGGGACAATCCAGTCCCGGGGTCGTGGCGACGACCCTATAATCGTCGGACAAGTCAGCGGCGGGCCACCCTAGTCCCGGGGTCGTGGGGACGACCCTATAGCCGTCGGACATGATGGTGGGGGGCCAATCTAGTCCCGGGGTCGTGGGGACGACCCTATAGTCGTTGGACATGATGGCGGCTGGGCAACTTTGGCCCGTGGTCTTGGGGACGACCCTATAGTCGTCGGACATGTCGGCCGCTGGGAAACTTTGGCCCGTGGTCGTGGGGACGACCCTATAGTCGTCGGACAAGTCGGCGGGGGGCCAACCTAGTCCCGGGGTCGTGGGGCGACCCTATAGTCGTCTCGACATGACGGTGGCGGGCGAATCTAGTCCCGGGGTCGTGGGGACGAGCCTATAGTCGTCGGACATGTCGGCGGCTGACCAACTTTGGCCCGGGGTCGTGGAGACGACCCTATAGTCGTCGGACATGTCGGCGGCTGGGCAACTTTGGCCCGTGGTCGCGCGGACGACCGTATAGTCGTCGGACATGTCGGCGGCTGGCCAACCTAGTCCCGGGGTCGTGGGGACGACCCTATAGTCGTCGGACAAGTCGGCGGCGGGCCAACCTAGTCCCGGGGTCGTGGGGACGACCCTATAGTCGTCGGACATGACGGTGCCGGGGGAATCTAGCCCCGGGGTCGTGGGGACGACCCTATAGTCTTCGGACATGTCGGCGGCTGGGCAACATTGGCCCGTGGTCGTGGGGACCACCCTATAGTCGTCGGACAGGTCGGCGGCGGGCCAACCTAGTCCCGGGGTCGTGGGGACGACCGTATAGTCGTCGGACATGTCGGCGGCTGGCCAACCTAGTCCCGGGGTCGTGGGGACGACCCTATAGTCGTCGGACAAGTCGGCGGCGGCCAACCTAGTCCCGGGGTCGTGGGGACGACCCTATAGTCGTCGGACAAGTCGGCGGCGGGCCAACCTAGTCCCGGGGTCGTGGAGACGACCCTATAGTCGTCGGACATGTCGGCGGCTGACCAACTTTGGCCCGTGGTCGTGGGGACGACCCTATAGTCGTCGGACATGACGGTGGCGGGCCAATCTAGCCCCGGGGTTGTGGGGACGACCCTATAGTCGTCGGACAAGTCGGCGGCGGGCCAACATAGTCCCGGGGTCGTGGGGACGACCCTATAGTCGTCGGACAAGTCGGCGGCGGGCCAACTTAGTCCCGGGGTCGTGGAGACGACCCTATAGTCGTCGGACAAGTCGGCGGCGGGCCAACATAGTCCCGGGGTCGTGGGGACGACCCTATAGTCGTCGGACAAGTCGGCGGCGGGCCAACTTAGTCCCGGGGTCGTGGAGACGACCCTATAGTCGTCGGACAAGTCGGCGGCGGGCCAACCTAGTCCCGGGGTCGTGGGGACGACCCCATAGTCGTCGGACAAGTCGGCGGCGGGCCAACCTAGTCCCGGGGTCGTGGAGACGACCCTATAGTCGTCGGACATGTCGGCGGCTGACCAACCTAGTCCCGGGGTCGTGGGGACGACCCTATAGTCGTCGGACAAGTCGGCGGCGGGCCAACCTAGTCCCGGGGTCGTGGGGACGACCCCATAGTCGTCGGACAAGTCGGCGGCGGGCCAACCTAGTCCCGGGGTCGTGGAGACGACCCTATAGTCGTCGGACATGTCGGCGGCTGACCAACTTTGGCCCGTGGTCGTGGGGACGACCCTATAGTCGTCGGACATGACGGTGGCGGGCCAATCTAGCCCCGGGGTTGTGGGGACGACCCTATAGTCGTCGGACAAGTCGGCGGCGGGCCAACATAGTCCCGGGGTCGTGGGGACGACCCTATAGTCGTCGGACAAGTCGGCGGCGGGCCAACCCAGTCCCGGGGTCGTGGGGACGACCCTGTAGTCGTCGGACATGACGGTGGCGGGACAATCTAGTCCCGGGGTCGTGGCGACGACCCTATAATCGTCGGACAAGTCAGCGGCGGGCCACCCTAGTCCCGGGGTCGTGGGGACGACCCTATAGCCGTCGGACATGATGGTGGGGGGCCAATCTAGTCCCGGGGTCGTGGGGACGACCCTATAGTCGTTGGACATGATGGCGGCTGGGCAACTTTGGCCCGTGGTCTTGGGGACGACCCTATAGTCGTCGGACATGTCGGCCGCTGGGCAACTTTGGCCCGTGGTCGTGGGGACGTCCCTATAGTCGTCGGACAAGTCGGCGGCGGGCCAACCTAGTCCCGGGGTCGTGGAGACGACCCTATAGTCGTCGGACATGTCGGCGGCTGACCAACTTTGGCCCGTGGTCGTGGGGACGACCCTATAGTCGTCGGACAAGTCGGCGGCGGGCCAACATAGTCCCGGGGTCGTGGGGACGACCCTATAGTCGTCGGACATGTCGGCGGCTGGGCATCATTGGCCCTGGGTCGTGGGGACGACCCTATAGTCGTCGGACAAGTCGGCGGCGGGCCAACTTAGTCCCGGGGTCGTGGAGACGACCCTATAGTCGTCGGACAAGTCGGCGGCGGGCCAACCTAGTCCCGGGGTCGTGGGGACGACCCTATAGTCGTCGCACAAGTCGGCGGCGGGCCAACATAGTCCCGGGGTCGTGGGGACGACCCTATAGTCGTCGGACAAGTCGGCGGCGGGCCAACTTAGTCCCGGGGTCGTGGAGACGACCCTATAGTCGTCGGACAAGTCGGCGGCGGCCAACCTAGTCCCGGGATCGTGGGGACGACCCTATAGTCGTCGGACAAGTCGGCGGCGGGCCAACCCAGTCCCGGGGTCGTGGGGACGACCCTGTAGTCGTCGGACATGACGGTGGCGGGACAATCTAGTCCCGGGGTCGTGGCGACGACCCTATAATCGTCGGACAAGTCAGCGGCGGGCCACCCTAGTCCCGGGGTCGTGGGGACGACCCTATAGCCGTCGGACATGATGGTGGGGGGCCAATCTAGTCCCGGGGTCGTGGGGACGACCCTATAGTCGTTGGACATGATGGCGGCTGGGCAACTTTGGCCCGTGGTCTTGGGGACGACCCTATAGTCGTCGGACATGTCGGCCGCTGGGAAACTTTGGCCCGTGGTCGTGGGGACGACCCTATAGTCGTCGGACAAGTCGGCGGCGGGCCAACATAGTCCCGGGGTCGTGGGGACGACCCTATAGTCGTCGGACAAGTCGGCGGGGGGCCAACCAAGTCCCGGGGTCGTGGGGCGACCCTATAGTCGTCTCGACATGACGGTGGCGGGCGAATCTAGTCCCGGGGTCGTGGGGACGAGCCTATAGTCGTCGGACATGTCGGCGGCTGACCAACTTTGGCCCGGGGTCGTGGAGACGACCCTATAGTCGTCGGACATGTCGGCGGCTGGGCAACTTTGGCCCGTGGTCGTGGGGACGACCCTATAGTCGTCGGACAAGTCGGCGGCGGGCCAACCCAGTCCCGGGGTCGTGGGGACGACCCTATAATCATCGGACAAGTCGGCGGCTGGCCAACCTAGTCCCGGGGTCGTGGGGACGACCCTATAATCGTCGGACAAGTCGGCGGCGGGCCACCCTAGTCCCGGGGTCGTGGGGGCGACCCTATAACCGTCGGACATGATGGTGGGGGGCCAACCTAGTCCCGGGGTCGTGGGGACGACCCTATAGCCGTCGGACATGGTGGTGGGGGGCCAATCTAGTCCCGGGGTCGTGGGGACGACCCTATAATCGTCGGACAAGTCGGCGGCGGGCCACCCTAGTCCCGGGGTCGTGGGGGCGACCCTATAGCCGTCGGACATGATGGTGGGGGGCCAACCTAGTATCGGGGTCGTGGGGACGACCCTATAGCCGTCGGACATGATGGTGGGGGGCCAATCTAGTCCCGGGGTCGTGGGGACGACCCTATAGTCGTTGGACATGTTGGCGGCTGGGCAACTTTGGCCCGTGGTCGTGGGGACGACCCTATAGTCGTCGGACATGTCGGCGGCTGGGCAACATTGGCCCTGGGTCATGGGGACGACCCTATAGTCGTCGGACAAGACGGCGGCGGGCCAACCCAGACCCGGGGTCGTGGGGACGACCCCATAGTCGTCGAAAATGTCGGCGGCTGGCCAATCTAGTCCCGGGGTCCTGGGGACGACCCTATAGTCGTCGGACAAGTCGGCGGCGGGCCAACCTAGTCCCGGGGTCGTGGGGACGACCCCATAGTCGTCGGACAAGTCGGCGGCGGGCCAACCTAGTCCCGGGGTCGTGGAGACGACCCTATAGTCGTCGGACATGTCGGCGGCTGACCAACTTTGGCCCGTGGTCGTGGGGACGACCCTATAGTCGTCGGACATGACGGTGGCGGGCCAATCTAGCCCCGGGGTTGTGGGGACGACCCTATAGTCGTCGGACAAGTCGGCGGCGGGCCAACATAGTCCCGGGGTCGTGGGGACGACCCTATAGTCGTCGGACAAGTCGGCGGCGGGCCAACTTAGTCCCGGGGTCGTGGAGACGACCCTATAGTCGTCGGACAAGTCGGCGGCGGGCCAACCTAGTCCCGGGGTCGTGGGGACGACCCTATAGTCGTCGCACAAGTCGGCGGCGGGCCAACATAGTCCCGGGGTCGTGGGGACGACCCTATAGTCGTCGGACAAGTCGGCGGCGGGCCAACTTAGTCCCGGGGTCGTGGAGACGACCCTATAGTCGTCGGACAAGTCGGCGGCGGCCAACCTAGTCCCGGGAACGTGGGGACGACCCTATAGTCGTCGGACAAGTCGGCGGCGGGCCAACCCAGTCCCGGGGTCGTGGGGACGACCCTGTAGTCGTCGGACATGACGGTGGCGGGACAATCTAGTCCCGGGGTCGTGGCGACGACCCTATAATCGTCGGACAAGTCAGCGGCGGGCCACCCTAGTCCCGGGGTCGTGGGGACGACCCTATAGCCGTCGGACATGATGGTGGGGGGCCAATCTAGTCCCGGGGTCGTGGGGACGACCCTATAGTCGTTGGACATGATGGCGGCTGGGCAACTTTGGCCCGTGGTCTTGGGGACGACCCTATAGTCGTCGGACATGTCGGCCGCTGGGCAACTTTGGCCCGTGGTCGTGGGGACGTCCCTATAGTCGTCGGACAAGTCGGCGGCGGGCCAACCTAGTCCCGGGGTCGTGGAGACGACCCTATAGTCGTCGGACATGTCGGCGGCTGACCAACTTTGGCCCGTGGTCGTGGGGACGACCCTATAGTCGTCGGACAAGTCGGCGGCGGGCCAACATAGTCCCGGGGTCGTGGGGACGACCCTATAGTCGTCGGACATGTCGGCGGCTGGGCATCATTGGCCCTGGGTCGTGGGGACGACCCTATAGTCGTCGGACAAGTCGGCGGCGGGCCAACTTAGTCCCGGGGTCGTGGAGACGACCCTATAGTCGTCGGACAAGTCGGCGGCGGGCCAACCTAGTCCCGGGGTCGTGGGGACGACCCTATAGTCGTCGCACAAGTCGGCGGCGGGCCAACATAGTCCCGGGGTCGTGGGGACGACCCTATAGTCGTCGGACAAGTCGGCGGCGGGCCAACTTAGTCGCGGGGTCGTGGAGACGACCCTATAGTCGTCGGACAAGTCGGCGGCGGCCAACCTAGTCCCGGGATCGTGGGGACGACCCTATAGTCGTCGGACAAGTCGGCGGCGGGCCAACCCAGTCCCGGGGTCGTGGGGACGACCCTGTAGTCGTCGGACATGACGGTGGCGGGACAATCTAGTCCCGGGGTCGTGGCGACGACCCTATAATCGTCGGACAAGTCAGCGGCGGGCCACCCTAGTCCCGGGGTCGTGGGGACGACCCTATAGCCGTCGGACATGATGGTGGGGGGCCAATCTAGTCCCGGGGTCGTGGGGACGACCCTATAGTCGTTGGACATGATGGCGGCTGGGCAACTTTGGCCCGTGGTCTTGGGGACGACCCTATAGTCGTCGGACATGTCGGCCGCTGGGAAACTTTGGCCCGTGGTCGTGGGGACGACCCTATAGTCGTCGGACAAGTCGGCGGCGGGCCAACATAGTCCCGGGGTCGTGGGGACGACCCTATAGTCGTCGGACAAGTCGGCGGGGGGCCAACCAAGTCCCGGGGTCGTGGGGCGACCCTATAGTCGTCTCGACATGACGGTGGCGGGCGAATCTAGTCCCGGGGTCGTGGGGACGAGCCTATAGTCGTCGGACATGTCGGCGGCTGACCAACTTTGGCCCGGGGTCGTGGAGACGACCCTATAGTCGTCGGACATGTCGGCGGCTGGGCAACTTTGGCCCGTGGTCGTGGGGACGACCCTATAGTCGTCGGACAAGTCGGCGGCGGGCCAACCCAGTCCCGGGGTCGTGGGGACGACCCTATAATCATCGGACAAGTCGGCGGCTGGCCAACCTAGTCCCGGGGTCGTGGGGACGACCCTATAATCGTCGGACAAGTCGGCGGCGGGCCACCCTAGTCCCGGGGTCGTGGGGGCGACCCTATAACCGTCGGACATGATGGTGGGGGGCCAACCTAGTCCCGGGGTCGTGGGGACGACCCTATAGCCGTCGGACATGGTGGTGGGGGGCCAATCTAGTCCCGGGGTCGTGGGGACGACCCTATAATCGTCGGACAAGTCGGCGGCGGGCCACCCTAGTCCCGGGGTCGTGGGGGCGACCCTATAGCCGTCGGACATGATGGTGGGGGGCCAACCTAGTATCGGGGTCGTGGGGACGACCCTATAGCCGTCGGACATGATGGTGGGGGGCCAATCTAGTCCCGGGGTCGTGGGGACGACCCTATAGTCGTTGGACATGTTGGCGGCTGGGCAACTTTGGCCCGTGGTCGTGGGGACGACCCTATAGTCGTCGGACATGTCGGCGGCTGGGCAACATTGGCCCTGGGTCATGGGGACGACCCTATAGTCGTCGGACAAGACGGCGGCGGGCCAACCCAGACCCGGGGTCGTGGGGACGACCCCATAGTCGTCGAAAATGTCGGCGGCTGGCCAATCTAGTCCCGGGGTCCTGGGGACGACCCTATAGTCGTCGGACAAGTCGGCGGCGGGCCAACCTAGTCCCGGGGTCGTGGGGACGACCCTATAGTCGTCGGACAAGTCGGCGGCGGGCCAACATAGTCCCGGGGTCGTGGGGACGACCCTATAGTCGTCGGACATGTCGGCGGCTGGGCATCATTGGCCCTGGGTCGTGGGGACGACCCTATAGTCGTCGGACAAGTCGGCGGCGGGCCAACATAGTCCCGGGGTCGTGGGGACGACCCTATAGTCGTCGGACAAGTCGGCGGCGGGCCAACCTAGTCCCGGGATCGTGGGGCGGCCCTATAGTCGTCGGACATGTCGGTGGCGGGACAATCTAGTCCCGGGGTCGTGGGGACGACCCTATAGTCGTCGGAAATGTCGGTGGCTGGCCAATCTAGTCCCGGGGTCGTGGGGACGATCCTATAGTCGTCGGACATGTCGGCGGCTGGGCATCATTGGTCCTGGGTCGTGGGGGCGACCCTATAGTCGTCGGACAAGTCGGCGGCGGGCCAACCTAGTCCCGGGGTCGTGGGGACGACCCCATAGTCGTCCGACAAGTCGGCGGCGGGCCAACCTAGTCCCTAGGTCGTGGGGACGACCCTATAGTCGTCGGACATGATGGTGGCGGGCCAATCTAGTCCCGGGGTCGTGGGGACGACCCTATCGTCGTCGGACATGTCGGCGGCTGGGCAACATTGGCCCGTGGTCGTGGGGACGTCCCTATAGTCGCCGGACAAGTCGGCGGCGGGCCAACCTAGTCCCGGGTTCGTGGAGACGACCCTGTAGTCGTCGGACATGTCGGCGGCTTGCCAACCTAGTCCCGGGGTGGTAGGGACGACCCTATAGTCGTCGGACAAGTCGGCGGCGGGCCAACCTAGTCCCGGGGTCGTGGGGACGACCCTATAGTCGTCGGACATGTCGGCGGCTGGGCAACTTTGGCCCGTGGTCGTGGGGACGTCCCTATAGTCGTCGGACAAGTCGGCGGCGGGCCAACCTAGTCCCGGGGTCGTGGAGACGACCCTATAGTCGTCGGACATGTCGGCGGCTGACCAACCTAGTCCCGGGGTCGTGGGGACGACCCTATAGTCGTCGGACAAGTCGGCGGCGGGCCAACCTAGTCCCGGGGTCGTGGGGACGACCCCATAGTCGTCGGACAAGTCGGCGGCGGGCCAACCTAGTGCCGGGGTCGTGGGGACGACCCCATAGTCGTCGGACAAGTCGGCGGCGGGCCAACCTAGTCCCGGGGTCGTGGAGACGACCCTATAGTCGTCGGACATGTCGGCGGCTGACCAACCTAGTCCCGGGGTCGTGGGGACGACCCTATAGTCGTCGGACAAGTCGGCGGCGGGCCAACCTAGTCCCGGGGTCCTGGGGACGACCCCATAGTCGTCGGACAAGTCGGCGGCGGGCCAACCTAGTCCCGGGGTCGTGGAGACGACCCTATAGTCGTCGGACATGTCGGCGGCTGACCAACTTTGGCCCGTGGTCGTGGGTACGACCCTATAGTCGTCGGACATGACGGTGGCGGGACAATCTAGTCCCGGGGTCGTGGCGACGACCCTATAATCGTCGGACAAGTCAGCGGCGGGCCACCCTAGTCCCGGGGTCGTGGGGACGACCCTATAGCCGTCGGACATGATGGTGGGGGGCCAATCTAGTCCCGGGGTCGTGGGGACGACCCTATAGTCGTTGGACATGATGGCGGCTGGGCAACTTTGGCCCGTGGTCGTGGGGACGACCCTATAGTCGTCGGACATGTCGGCCGCTGGGAAACTTTGGCCCGTGGTCGTGGGGACGACCCTATAGTCGTCGGACAAGTCGGCGGCGGGCCAACATAGTCCCGGGGACGTGGGGACGACCCTATAGTCGTCGGACATGACGGTGGCGGGCCAACCTAGTCCCGGGGACGTGGGGACGACCCTATAGTCGTCGGACATGACGGTGGCGGGCCAACCTAGTCCCGGGGTCGTGGGGACGACCCTATATTCGTCGGACATGTTGGTGGCGAGCCAACCTAGTCCCGGGGTCGTGGGGACGACCCTATAGACGTCGGACATGTCGGCGGCTGGCCAACATAGTCCCGGGGTCGAGGGGACGACCCTATAGTCGTCGGATATGACGGTGGCGGGGCAATCGAGTCCTGGGGTCGTGGGGACGACCCTATAGTCGTCGGACATGACGGTGGCGGGCCAATCTAGTCCCGGGGTCGTGGGGACGACCCTATAGTCGTCGGACATGTCGGCGGCTGGGCAACTTTGGCCCGTGGTCGTGGGGACGACCCTATAGTGGCGGACATGTCGGCGACAGGCCAACGTATGCCCAGGGTCGTAGGGACGAACCTATAGTCGTCGCACATGACGGTGGCGGGCCAATCTAGTCCCGGGGTCGCGCGGACGACCGTATAGTCGTCGGACATGTCGGCGGCTGGCCAACCTAGTCCCGGGGTCGTGGGGACGACCCTATAGTCGTCGGACAAGTCGGCGGCGGGCCAACCTAGTCCCGGGGTCGTGGGGACGACCCTATAGTCGTCGGACATGACGGTGCCGGGGGAATCTAGCCCCGGGGTCGTGGGGACGACCCTATAGTCTTCGGACATGTCGGCGGCTGGGCAACATTGGCCCGTGGTCGTGGGGACCACCCTATAGTCGTCGGACAGGTCGGCGGCGGGCCAACCTAGTCCCGGGGTCGTGGGGACGACCGTATAGTCGTCGGACATGTCGGCGGCTGGCCAACCTAGTCCCGGGGTCGTGGGGACGACCCTATAGTCGTCGGACAAGTCGGCGGCGGCCAACCTAGTCCCGGGGTCGTGGGGACGACCCTATAGTCGTCGGACAAGTCGGCGGCGGGCCAACCTAGTCCCGGGGTCGTGGAGACGACCCTATAGTCGTCGGACATGTCGGCGGCTGACCAACTTTGGCCCGTGGTCGTGGGGACGACCCTATAGTCGTCGGACATGACGGTGGCGGGCCAATCTAGCCCCGGGGTTGTGGGGACGACCCTATAGTCGTCGGACAAGTCGGCGGCGGGCCAACATAGTCCCGGGGTCGTGGGGACGACCCTATAGTCGTCGGACAAGTCGGCGGCGGGCCAACTTAGTCCCGGGGTCGTGGAGACGACCCTATAGTCGTCGGACAAGTCGGCGGCGGGCCAACATAGTCCCGGGGTCGTGGGGACGACCCTATAGTCGTCGGACAAGTCGGCGGCGGGCCAACTTAGTCCCGGGGTCGTGGAGACGACCCTATAGTCGTCGGACAAGTCGGCGGCGGGCCAACCTAGTCCCGGGGTCGTGGGGACGACCCTATAGTCGTCGGACAAGTCGGCGGCGGGCCAACCTAGTCCCGGGGTCGTGGGGACGACCCCATAGTCGTCGGACAAGTCGGCGGCGGGCCAACCTAGTCCCGGGGTCGTGGAGACGACCCTATAGTCGTCGGACATGTCGGCGGCTGACCAACCTAGTCCCGGGGTCGTGGGGACGACCCTATAGTCGTCGGACAAGTCGGCGGCGGGCCAACCTAGTCCCGGGGTCGTGGGGACGACCCCATAGTCGTCGGACAAGTCGGCGGCGGGCCAACCTAGTCCCGGGGTCGTGGAGACGACCCTATAGTCGTCGGACATGTCGGCGGCTGACCAACTTTGGCCCGTGGTCGTGGGGACGACCCTATAGTCGTCGGACATGACGGTGGCGGGCCAATCTAGCCCCGGGGTTGTGGGGACGACCCTATAGTCGTCGGACAAGTCGGCGGCGGGCCAACATAGTCCCGGGGTCGTGGGGACGACCCTATAGTCGTCGGACAAGTCGGCGGCGGGCCAACCCAGTCCCGGGGTCGTGGGGACGACCCTGTAGTCGTCGGACATGACGGTGGCGGGACAATCTAGTCCCGGGGTCGTGGCGACGACCCTATAATCGTCGGACAAGTCAGCGGCGGGCCACCCTAGTCCCGGGGTCGTGGGGACGACCCTATAGCCGTCGGACATGATGGTGGGGGGCCAATCTAGTCCCGGGGTCGTGGGGACGACCCTATAGTCGTTGGACATGATGGCGGCTGGGCAACTTTGGCCCGTGGTCTTGGGGACGACCCTATAGTCGTCGGACATGTCGGCCGCTGGGCACTTTGGCCCGTGGTCGTGGGGACGTCCCTATAGTCGTCGGACAAGTCGGCGGCGGGCCAACCTAGTCCCGGGGTCGTGGAGACGACCCTATAGTCGTCGGACATGTCGGCGGCTGACCAACTTTGGCCCGTGGTCGTGGGGACGACCCTATAGTCGTCGGACAAGTCGGCGGCGGGCCAACATAGTCCCGGGGTCGTGGGGACGACCCTATAGTCGTCGGACATGTCGGCGGCTGGGCATCATTGGCCCTGGGTCGTGGGGACGACCCTATAGTCGTCGGACAAGTCGGCGGCGGGCCAACTTAGTCCCGGGGTCGTGGAGACGACCCTATAGTCGTCGGACAAGTCGGCGGCGGGCCAACCTAGTCCCGGGGTCGTGGGGACGACCCTATAGTCGTCGCACAAGTCGGCGGCGGGCCAACATAGTCCCGGGGTCGTGGGGACGACCCTATAGTCGTCGGACAAGTCGGCGGCGGGCCAACTTAGTCCCGGGGTCGCTGAGACGACCCTATAGTCGTCGGACAAGTCGGCGGCGGCCAACCTAGTCCCGGGATCGTGGGGACGACCCTATAGTCGTCGGACAAGTCGGCGGCGGGCCAACCCAGTCCCGGGGTCGTGGGGACGACCCTGTAGTCGTCGGACATGACGGTGGCGGGACAATCTAGTCCCGTGGTCGTGGGGACGACCCTATAGTCGTCGGACATGTCGGCGGCTGGGCAACATTGGCCCTGGGTCATGGGGACGACCCTATAGTCGTCGGACAAGACGGCGGCGGGCCAACCCAGTCCCGGGATCGTGGGGACGACCCTATAGTCGTCGGACAAGTCGGCGGCGGGCCAACCCAGTCCCGGGGTCGTGGGGACGACCCTGTAGTCGTCGGACATGACGGTGGCGGGACAATCTAGTCCCGGGGTCGTGGCGACGACCCTATAATCGTCGGACAAGTCAGCGGCGGGCCACCCTAGTCCCGGGGTCGTGGGGACGACCCTGTAGTCGTCGGACATGACGGTGGCGGGACAATCTAGTCCCGGGGTCGTGGCGACGACCCTATAATCGTCGGACAAGTCAGCGGCGGGCCACCCTAGTCCCGGGGTCGTGGGGACGACCCTATAGCCGTCGGACATGATGGTGGGGGGCCAATCTAGTCCCGGGGTCGTGGGGACGACCCTATAGTCGTTGGACATGATGGCGGCTGGGCAACTTTGGCCCGTGGTCTTGGGGACGACCCTATAGTCGTCGGACATGTCGGCCGCTGGGCACTTTGGCCCGTGGTCGTGGGGACGTCCCTATAGTCGTCGGACAAGTCGGCGGCGGGCCAACCTAGTCCCGGGGTCGTGGAGACGACCCTATAGTCGTCGGACATGTCGGCGGCTGACCAACTTTGGCCCGTGGTCGTGGGGACGACCCTATAGTCGTCGGACAAGTCGGCGGCGGGCCAACATAGTCCCGGGGTCGTGGGGACGACCCTATAGTCGTCGGACATGTCGGCGGCTGGGCATCATTGGCCCTGGGTCGTGGGGACGACCCTATAGTCGTCGGACAAGTCGGCGGCGGGCCAACTTAGTCCCGGGGTCGTGGAGACGACCCTATAGTCGTCGGACAAGTCGGCGGCGGGCCAACCTAGTCCCGGGGTCGTGGGGACGACCCTATAGTCGTCGCACAAGTCGGCGGCGGGCCAACATAGTCCCGGGGTCGTGGGGACGACCCTATAGTCGTCGGACAAGTCGGCGGCGGGCCAACTTAGTCCCGGGGTCGCTGAGACGACCCTATAGTCGTCGGACAAGTCGGCGGCGGCCAACCTAGTCCCGGGATCGTGGGGACGACCCTATAGTCGTCGGACAAGTCGGCGGCGGGCCAACCCAGTCCCGGGGTCGTGGGGACGACCCTGTAGTCGTCGGACATGACGGTGGCGGGACAATCTAGTCCCGTGGTCGTGGGGACGACCCTATAGTCGTCGGACATGTCGGCGGCTGGGCAACATTGGCCCTGGGTCATGGGGACGACCCTATAGTCGTCGGACAAGACGGCGGCGGGCCAACCCAGACCCGGGGTCGTGGGGACGACCCCATAGTCGTCGAAAATGTCGGCGGCTGGCCAATCTAGTCCCGGGGTCCTGGGGACGACCCTATAGTCGTCGGACAAGTCGGCGGCGGGCCAACCTAGTCCCGGGGTCGTGGGGACGACCCTATAGTCGTCGGACAAGTCGGCGGCGGGCCAACATAGTCCCGGGGTCGTGGGGACGACCCTATAGTCGTCGGACATGTCGGCGGCGGGACAATCTAGTCCCGGGGTCGTGGGGACGACCCTATAGTCGTCGGAAATGTCGGTGGCTGGCCAATCTAGTCCCGGGGTCGTGGGGACGATCCTATAGTCGTCGGACATGTCGGCGGCTGGGCAACATTGGCCCTGGGTCATGGGGACGACCCTATAGTCGTCGGACAAGACGGCGGCGGGCCAACCCAGACCCGGGGTCGTGGGGACGACCCCATAGTCGTCGAAAATGTCGGCGGCTGGCCAATCTAGTCCCGGGGTCCTGGGGACGACCCTATAGTCGTCGGACAAGTCGGCGGCGGGCCAACCTAGTCCCGGGGTCGTGGGGACGACCCTATAGTCGTCGGACATGATGGTGGCGGGCCAACCTAGTCCCGGGGTCGTGGGGACGACCCCATAGTCGTCGGACAAGTCGGCGGCGGGCCAACCTAGTCCCGGGGTCGTGGGGACGACCCTATAGTCGTCGGACATGATGGTGGCGGGTCAACCTAGTCCCGGGGTCGTGGGGACAACCCTATTGTCGTCGGACATGTCGGCGGCTGGCCAACCTAGTCCCTGGGTCGTGGGGACGACCCTATAGTCGTCGGACAAGTCGGCGGCGGGCCAACCCAGTCCCGGGGTCGTGGGGACGACCCCATAGTCGTCGGACATGACGGTGGCGGGGCAATCTACTCCTGGGGTCGTGGGGACGACCCCATAGTCGTCGGACAAGTCGGCGGCGGGCCAACCTAGTCCCGGGGTCGTGGGGACGACCCTATAGTCGTCGGACATGACGGTGCCGGAGGAATCTAGCCCCGGGGTCGTGGGGACGACACTATAGTCTTCGGACATGTCGGCGGCTGGGCAACATTGGCCCGTGGTCGTGGGGACCACCCTATAGTCGTCGGACAAGTCGGCGGCGGGCCAATCAAGTCCCGGGCTCGTGGGGACGACCCTATAGTCGTCGGACATGACGGTGGCGGGGCAATCTACTCCTGGGGTCGTGGGGACGACCCCATAGTCGTCGGACAAGTCGGCGGCGGGCCAACCTAGTCCCGGGGTCGTGGGGACGACCCTATAGTCGTCGGACATGATGGTGGCGGGCCAACCTAGTCCCGGGGTCGTGGGGACGACCCCATAGTCGTCGGACAAGTCGGCGGCAGGCCAACCTAGTCCCGGGGTCGTGGGGACGACCCTATAGTCGTCGGACATGATGGTGGCGGGTCAACCTAGTCCCGGGGTCGTGGGGACGACCCTATAGTCGTCGGACTAGTCGGCGGCGGGCCAACCTAGTCCCGGGGTCGTGGGGACGACTCTATAGTTGTTGGCCAAGTCTGCGGCGGGTCATCCTAGTCCCTGGGTCGTGGGGACGACCCTATAGTCGTCGGACAAGTCGGTGGCGGGGCAATCTAGTCCTGGGGTCGTGGAGACGACCCTATAGTCGTCGGACAAGTCGGCGGCGGGCCAACCTAGTCCCGGGGTCGTGGAGGCGACCCTATAGTCGTCGGACATGACGGTGGCTGGCCAATCTAGTCCCGGGGACGTGGGGACGACCATATAGTCGTCGGTAAAGTCGGCGACGGGCCAACCTAGTCCCGGGGTCGTGGGGACGACCCTACAGTCGTCGGACATGTCGGCGGCGGGACAACGTAGGCCCGGGGTCGTGGGGACGACCCTATAGTCGTCGGACATGACGGTGGCGGGCCAACCTAGTCCCGGGGTCGTGGGGACGACCCTATAGTCGTCGCACAAGTCTGCGGCGGGCCAACGTAGGCCCAGTGTCGTAGGGACGACCCTATAGTCGTCGTAAAAGTCGGCGGCGGGCCATCCTAGTCCCGGGGTCGCGGGGACGAACCTATAGTCGTCGGACAAGTCGGCGGCGGGCCAACCCAGTCCCGGGGACGTGGGGACGACCCTATAGTCGTCGGACAAGTCGGTGGCGGGCCAATCGAGTCCCGGGGACGTGGGGACGACCCTATAGTCGTCGGACATGACGGTGGCGGGCCAACCTAGTCCCGGGGACGTGGGGACGACCCTATAGTCGTCGGACATGACGGTGGCGGGCCAACCTAGTCCCGGGGTCGTGGGGACGACCCTATATTCGTCGGACATGTTGGTGGCGAGCCAACCTAGTCCCGGGGTCGTGGGGACGACCCTATAGACGTCGGACATGTCGGCGGCTGGCCAACATAGTCCCGGGGTCGAGGGGACGACCCTATAGTCGTCGGATATGACGGTGGCGGGGCAATCGAGTCCTGGGGTCGTGGGGACGACCCTATAGTCGTCGGACATGACGGTGGCGGGCCAATCTAGTCCCGGGGTCGTGGGGACGACCCTATAGTCGTCGGACATGTCGGCGGCTGGGCAACTTTGGCCCGTGGTCGTGGGGACGACCCTATAGTCGGCGGACATGTCGGCGACAGGCCAACGTATGCCCAGGGTCGTAGGGACGAACCTATAGTCGTCGCACATGACGGTGGCGGGCCAATCTAGTCCCGGGGTCGCGCGGACGACCGTATAGTCGTCGGACATGTCGGCGGCTGGCCAACCTAGTCCCGGGGTCGTGGGGACGACCCTATAGTCGTCGGACAAGTCGGCGGCGGGCCAACCTAGTCCCGGGGTCGTGGGGACGACCCTATAGTCGTCGGACATGACGGTGCCGGGGGAATCTAGCCCCGGGGTCGTGGGGACGACCCTATAGTCTTCGGACATGTCGGCGGCTGGGCAACATTGGCCCGTGGTCGTGGGGACCACCCTATAGTCGTCGGACAGGTCGGCGGCGGGCCAACCTAGTCCCGGGGTCGTGGGGACGACCGTATAGTCGTCGGACATGTCGGCGGCTGGCCAACCTAGTCCCGGGGTCGTGGGGACGACCCTATAGTCGTCGGACAAGTCGGCGGCGGCCAACCTAGTCCCGGGGTCGTGGGGACGACCCTATAGTCGTCGGACAAGTCGGCGGCGGGCCAACCTAGTCCCGGGGTCGTGGAGACGACCCTATAGTCGTCGGACATGTCGGCGGCTGACCAACTTTGGCCCGTGGTCGTGGGGACGACCCTATAGTCGTCGGACATGACGGTGGCGGGCCAATCTAGCCCCGGGGTTGTGGGGACGACCCTATAGTCGTCGGACAAGTCGGCGGCGGGCCAACATAGTCCCGGGGTCGTGGGGACGACCCTATAGTCGTCGGACAAGTCGGCGGCGGGCCAACTTAGTCCCGGGGTCGTGGAGACGACCCTATAGTCGTCGGACAAGTCGGCGGCGGGCCAACATAGTCCCGGGGTCGTGGGGACGACCCTATAGTCGTCGGACAAGTCGGCGGCGGGCCAACTTAGTCCCGGGGTCGTGGAGACGACCCTATAGTCGTCGGACAAGTCGGCGGCGGGCCAACCTAGTCCCGGGGTCGTGGGGACGACCCTATAGTCGTCGGACAAGTCGGCGGCGGGCCAACCTAGTCCCGGGGTCGTGGGGACGACCCCATAGTCGTCGGACAAGTCGGCGGCGGGCCAACCTAGTCCCGGGGTCGTGGAGACGACCCTATAGTCGTCGGACATGTCGGCGGCTGACCAACCTAGTCCCGGGGTCGTGGGGACGACCCTATAGTCGTCGGACAAGTCGGCGGCGGGCCAACCTAGTCCCGGGGTCGTGGGGACGACCCCATAGTCGTCGGACAAGTCGGCGGCGGGCCAACCTAGTCCCGGGGTCGTGGAGACGACCCTATAGTCGTCGGACATGTCGGCGGCTGACCAACTTTGGCCCGTGGTCGTGGGGACGACCCTATAGTCGTCGGACATGACGGTGGCGGGCCAATCTAGCCCCGGGGTTGTGGGGACGACCCTATAGTCGTCGGACAAGTCGGCGGCGGGCCAACATAGTCCCGGGGTCGTGGGGACGACCCTATAGTCGTCGGACAAGTCGGCGGCGGGCCAACTTAGTCCCGGGGTCGTGGAGACGACCCTATAGTCGTCGGACAAGTCGGCGGCGGGCCAACCTAGTCCCGGGGTCGTGGGGACGACCCTATAGTCGTCGCACAAGTCGGCGGCGGGCCAACATAGTCCCGGGGTCGTGGGGACGACCCTATAGTCGTCGGACAAGTCGGCGGCGGGCCAACTTAGTCCCGGGGTCGTGGAGACGACCCTATAGTCGTCGGACAAGTCGGCGGCGGCCAACCTAGTCCCGGGATCGTGGGGACGACCCTATAGTCGTCGGACAAGTCGGCGGCGGGCCAACCCAGTCCCGGGGTCGTGGGGACGACCCTGTAGTCGTCGGACATGACGGTGGCGGGACAATCTAGTCCCGGGGTCGTGGCGACGACCCTATAATCGTCGGACAAGTCAGCGGCGGGCCACCCTAGTCCCGGGGTCGTGGGGACGACCCTATAGCCGTCGGACATGATGGTGGGGGGCCAATCTAGTCCCGGGGTCGTGGGGACGACCCTATAGTCGTTGGACATGATGGCGGCTGGGCAACTTTGGCCCGTGGTCTTGGGGACGACCCTATAGTCGTCGGACATGTCGGCCGCTGGGAAACTTTGGCCCGTGGTCGTGGGGACGACCCTATAGTCGTCGGACAAGTCGGCGGCGGGCCAACATAGTCCCGGGGTCGTGGGGACGACCCTATAGTCGTCGGACAAGTCGGCGGGGGGCCAACCAAGTCCCGGGGTCGTGGGGCGACCCTATAGTCGTCTCGACATGACGGTGGCGGGCGAATCTAGTCCCGGGGTCGTGGGGACGAGCCTATAGTCGTCGGACATGTCGGCGGCTGACCAACTTTGGCCCGGGGTCGTGGAGACGACCCTATAGTCGTCGGACATGTCGGCGGCTGGGCAACTTTGGCCCGTGGTCGTGGGGACGACCCTATAGTCGTCGGACAAGTCGGCGGCGGGCCAACCCAGTCCCGGGGTCGTGGGGACGACCCTATAATCATCGGACAAGTCGGCGGCTGGCCAACCTAGTCCCGGGGTCGTGGGGACGACCCTATAATCGTCGGACAAGTCGGCGGCGGGCCACCCTAGTCCCGGGGTCGTGGGGGCGACCCTATAACCGTCGGACATGATGGTGGGGGGCCAACCTAGTCCCGGGGTCGTGGGGACGACCCTATAGCCGTCGGACATGGTGGTGGGGGGCCAATCTAGTCCCGGGGTCGTGGGGACGACCCTATAATCGTCGGACAAGTCGGCGGCGGGCCACCCTAGTCCCGGGGTCGTGGGGGCGACCCTATAGCCGTCGGACATGATGGTGGGGGGCCAACCTAGTATCGGGGTCGTGGGGACGACCCTATAGCCGTCGGACATGATGGTGGGGGGCCAATCTAGTCCCGGGGTCGTGGGGACGACCCTATAGTCGTTGGACATGTTGGCGGCTGGGCAACTTTGGCCCGTGGTCGTGGGGACGACCCTATAGTCGTCGGACATGTCGGCGGCTGGGCAACATTGGCCCTGGGTCATGGGGACGACCCTATAGTCGTCGGACAAGACGGCGGCGGGCCAACCCAGACCCGGGGTCGTGGGGACGACCCCATAGTCGTCGAAAATGTCGGCGGCTGGCCAATCTAGTCCCGGGGTCCTGGGGACGACCCTATAGTCGTCGGACAAGTCGGCGGCGGGCCAACCTAGTCCCGGGGTCGTGGGGACGACCCTATAGTCGTCGGACAAGTCGGCGGCGGGCCAACATAGTCCCGGGGTCGTGGGGACGACCCTATAGTCGTCGGACATGTCGGCGGCTGGGCATCATTGGCCCTGGGTCGTGGGGACGACCCTATAGTCGTCGGACAAGTCGGCGGCGGGCCAACATAGTCCCGGGGTCGTGGGGACGACCCTATAGTCGTCGGACAAGTCGGCGGCGGGCCAACCTAGTCCCGGGATCGTGGGGCGGCCCTATAGTCGTCGGACATGTCGGTGGCGGGACAATCTAGTCCCGGGGTCGTGGGGACGACCCTATAGTCGTCGGAAATGTCGGTGGCTGGCCAATCTAGTCCCGGGGTCGTGGGGACGATCCTATAGTCGTCGGACATGTCGGCGGCTGGGCATCATTGGCCCTGGGTCGTGGGGACGACCCTATAGTCGTCGGACAAGTCGGCGGCGGGCCAACCTAGTCCCGTCGTCGTGGGGACGACCCCATAGTCGTCCGACAAGTCGGCGGCGGGCCAACCTAGTCCCTAGGTCGTGGGGACGACCCTATAGTCGTCGGACATGATGGTGGCGGGCCAATCTAGTCCCGGGGTCGTGGGGACGACCCTATCGTCGTCGGACATGTCGGCGGCTGGGCAACATTGGCCCGTGGTCGTGGGGACGTCCCTATAGTCGCCGGACAAGTCGGCGGCGGGCCAACCTAGTCCCGGGTTCGTGGAGACGACCCTGTAGTCGTCGGACATGTCGGCGGCTTGCCAACCTAGTCCCGGGGTGGTAGGGACGACCCTATAGTCGTCGGACAAGTCGGCGGCGGGCCAACCTAGTCCCGGGGTCGTGGGGACGACCCTATAGTCGTCGGACATGTCGGCGGCTGGGCAACTTTGGCCCGTGGTCGTGGGGACGTCCCTATAGTCGTCGGACAAGTCGGCGGCGGGCCAACCTAGTCCCGGGGTCGTGGAGACGACCCTATAGTCGTCGGACATGTCGGCGGCTGACCAACCTAGTCCCGGGGTCGTGGGGACGACCCTATAGTCGTCGGACAAGTCGGCGGCGGGCCAACCTAGTCCCGGGGTCGTGGGGACGACCCCATAGTCGTCGGACAAGTCGGCGGCGGGCCAACCTAGTGCCGGGGTCGTGGGGACGACCCCATAGTCGTCGGACAAGTCGGCGGCGGGCCAACCTAGTCCCGGGGTCGTGGAGACGACCCTATAGTCGTCGGACATGTCGGCGGCTGACCAACCTAGTCCCGGGGTCGTGGGGACGACCCTATAGTCGTCGGACAAGTCGGCGGCGGGCCAACCTAGTCCCGGGGTCCTGGGGACGACCCCATAGTCGTCGGACAAGTCGGCGGCGGGCCAACCTAGTCCCGGGGTCGTGGAGACGACCCTATAGTCGTCGGACATGTCGGCGGCTGACCAACTTTGGCCCGTGGTCGTGGGGACGACCCTATAGTCGTCGGACATGACGGTGGCGGGACAATCTAGTCCCGGGGTCGTGGCGACGACCCTATAATCGTCGGACAAGTCAGCGGCGGGCCACCCTAGTCCCGGGGTCGTGGGGACGACCCTATAGCCGTCGGACATGATGGTGGGGGGCCAATCTAGTCCCGGGGTCGTGGGGACGACCCTATAGTCGTTGGACATGATGGCGGCTGGGCAACTTTGGCCCGTGGTCGTGGGGACGACCCTATAGTCGTCGGACATGTCGGCCGCTGGGAAACTTTGGCCCGTGGTCGTGGGGACGACCCTATAGTCGTCGGACAAGTCGGCGGCGGGCCAACATAGTCCCGGGGACGTGGGGACGACCCTATAGTCGTCGGACATGACGGTGGTGGGCCAACCTAGTCCCGGGGACGTGGGGACGACCCTATAGTCGTCGGACATGACGGTGGCGGGCCAACCTAGTCCCGGGGTCGTGGGGACGACCCTATATTCGTCGGACATGTTGGTGGCGAGCCAACCTAGTCCCGGGGTCGTGGGGACGACCCTATAGACGTCGGACATGTCGGCGGCTGGCCAACATAGTCCCGGGGTCGAGGGGACGACCCTATAGTCGTCGGATATGACGGTGGCGGGGCAATCGAGTCCTGGGGTCGTGGGGACGACCCTATAGTCGTCGGACATGACGGTGGCGGGCCAATCTAGTCCCGGGGTCGTGGGGACGACCCTATAATCGTCGGACATGTCGGCGGCTGGGCAACTTTGGCCCGTGGTCGTGGGGACGACCCTATAGTCGGCGGACATGTCGGCGACAGGCCAACGTATGCCCAGGGTCGTAGGGACGAACCTATAGTCGTCGCACATGACGGTGGCGGGCCAATCTAGTCCCGGGGTCGCGCGGACGACCGTATAGTCGTCGGACATGTCGGCGGCTGGCCAACCTAGTGCCGGGGTCGTGGGGACGACCCTATAGTCGTCGGACAAGTCGGCGGCGGGCCAACCTAGTCCCGGGGTCGTGGGGACGACCCTATAGTCGTCGGACATGACGGTGCCGGGGGAATCTAGCCCCGGGGTCGTGGGGACGACCCTATAGTCTTCGGACATGTCGGCGGCTGGGCAACATTGGCCCGTGGTCGTGGGGACCACCCTATAGTCGTCGGACAGGTCGGCGGCGGGCCAACCTAGTCCCGGGGTCGTGGGGACGACCGTATAGTCGTCGGACATGTCGGCGGCTGGCCAACCTAGTCCCGGGGTCGTGGGGACGACCCTATAGTCGTCGGACAAGTCGGCGGCGGCCAACCTAGTCCCGGGGTCGTGGGGACGACCCTATAGTCGTCGGACAAGTCGGCGGCGGGCCAACCTAGTCCCGGGGTCGTGGAGACGACCCTATAGTCGTCGGACATGTCGGCGGCTGACCAACTTTGGCCCGTGGTCGTGGGGACGACCCTATAGTCGTCGGACATGACGGTGGCGGGCCAATCTAGCCCCGGGGTTGTGGGGACGACCCTATAGTCGTCGGACAAGTCGGCGGCGGGCCAACATAGTCCCGGGGTCGTGGGGACGACCCTATAGTCGTCGGACAAGTCGGCGGCGGGCCAACTTAGTCCCGGGGTCGTGGAGACGACCCTATAGTCGTCGGACAAGTCGGCGGCGGGCCAACATAGTCCCGGGGTCGTGGGGACGACCCTATAGTCGTCGGACAAGTCGGCGGCGGGCCAACTTAGTCCCGGGGTCGTGGAGACGACCCTATAGTCGTCGGACAAGTCGGCGGCGGGCCAACCTAGTCCCGGGGTCGTGGGGACGACCCTATAGTCGTCGGACAAGTCGGCGGCCGGCCAACCTAGTCCCGGGGTCGTGGGGACGACCCCATAGTCGTCGGACAAGTCGGCGGCGGGCCAACCTAGTCCCGGGGTCGTGGAGACGACCCTATAGTCGTCGGACATGTCGGCGGCTGACCAACCTAGTCCCGGGGTCGTGGGGACGACCCTATAGTCGTCGGACAAGTCGGCGGCGGGCCAACCTAGTCCCGGGGTCGTGGGGACGACCCCATAGTCGTCGGACAAGTCGGCGGCGGGCCAACCTAGTCCCGGGGTCGTGGAGACGACCCTATAGTCGTCGGACATGTCGGCGGCTGACCAACTTTGGCCCGTGGTCGTGGGGACGACCCTATAGTCGTCGGACATGACGGTGGCGGGCCAATCTAGCCCCGGGGTTGTGGGGACGACCCTATAGTCGTCGGACAAGTCGGCGGCGGGCCAACATAGTCCCGGGGTCGTGGGGACGACCCTATAGTCGTCGGACAAGTCGGCGGCGGGCCAACTTAGTCCCGGGGTCGTGGAGACGACCCTATAGTCGTCGGACAAGTCGGCGGCGGGCCAACCTAGTCCCGGGGTCGTGGGGACGACCCTATAGTCGTCGCACAAGTCGGCGGCGGGCCAACATAGTCCCGGGGTCGTGGGGACGACCCTATAGTCGTCGGACAAGTCGGCGGCGGGCCAACTTAGTCCCGGGGTCGTGGAGACGACCCTATAGTCGTCGGACAAGTCGGCGGCGGCCAACCTAGTCCCGGGAACGTGGGGACGACCCTATAGTCGTCGGACAAGTCGGCGGCGGGCCAACCCAGTCCCGGGGTCGTGGGGACGACCCTGTAGTCGTCGGACATGACGGTGGCGGGACAATCTAGTCCCGGGGTCGTGGCGACGACCCTATAATCGTCGGACAAGTCAGCGGCGGGCCACCCTAGTCCCGGGGTCGTGGGGACGACCCTATAGCCGTCGGACATGATGGTGGGGGGCCAATCTAGTCCCGGGGTCGTGGGGACGACCCTATAGTCGTTGGACATGATGGCGGCTGGGCAACTTTGGCCCGTGGTCTTGGGGACGACCCTATAGTCGTTGGACATGATGGCGGCTGGGCAACTTTGGCCCGTGGTCTTGGGGACGACCCTATAGTCGTCGGACATGTCGGCCGCTGGGAAACTTTGGCCCGTGGTCGTGGGGACGACCCTATAGTCGTCGGACAAGTCGGCGGGGGGCCAACCTAGTCCCGGGGTCGTGGGGACGACCCTATAGTCGTCGGACAAGTCGGCGGCGGGCCAATCTAGCCCCGGGGTTGTGGGGACGACCCTATAGTCGTCGGACAAGTCGGCGGCGGGCCAACATAGTCCCGGGGTCGTGGGGACGACCCTATAGTCGTCGGACAAGTCGGCGGCGGGCCAACTTAGTCCCGGGGTCGTGGAGACGACCCTATAGTCGTCGGACAAGTCGGCGGCGGGCCAACCCAGTCCCGGGGTCGTGGGGACGACCCTATAATCATCGGACAAGTCGGCGGCTGGCCAACCTAGTCCCGGGGTCGTGGGGACGACCCTATAATCGTCGGACAAGTCGGCGGCGGGCCACCCTAGTCCCGGGGTCGTGGGGGCGACCCTATAACCGTCGGACATGATGGTGGGGGGCCAACCTAGTCCCGGGGTCGTGGGGACGACCCTATAGCCGTCGGACATGGTGGTGGGGGGCCAATCTAGTCCCGGGGTCGTGGGGACGACCCTATAATCGTCGGACAAGTCGGCGGCGGGCCACCCTAGTCCCGGGGTCGTGGGGACGACCCTATAATCGTCGGACAAGTCGGCGGCGGGCCACCCTAGTCCCGGGGTCGTGGGGACGACCCTATAGCCGTCGGACATGATGGTGGGGGGCCAATCTAGTCCCGGGGTCGTGGGGACGACCCTATAGTCGTTGGACATGTTGGCGGCTGGGCAACTTTGGCCCGTGGTCGTGGGGACGACCCTATAGTCGTCGGACATGTCGGCGGCTGGGCAACATTGGCCCTGGGTCATGGGGACGACCCTATAGTCGTCGGACAAGACGGCGGCGGGCCAACCCAAACCCGGGGTCGTGGGAACGACCCCATAGTCGTCGAAAATGTCGGCGGCTGGCCAATCTAGTCCCGGGGTCCTGGGGACGACCCTATAGTCGTCGGACAAGTCGGCGGCGGGCCAACCTAGTCCCGGGGTCGTGGGGCGACCCTATAGTCGTCGGACAAGTCGGCGGCGGGCCAACATAGTCCCGGGGTCGTGGGGACGACCCTATAGTCGTCGGACATGTCGGCGGCTGGGCATCATTGGCCCCGGGTCGTGGGGACGACCCTATAGTCGTCGGACAAGTCGGCGGCGGGCCAACATAGTCCCGGGGTCGTGGGGACGACCCTATAGTCGTCGGACAAGTCGGCGGCGGGCCAACCTAGTCCCGGGATCGTGGGGCGGCCCTATAGTCGTCGGACATGTCGGTGGCGGGACAATCTAGTCCCGGGGTCGTGGGGACGACCCTATAGTCGTCGGAAATGTCGGTGGCGGGCCAATCTAGTCCCGGGGTCGTGGGGACGATCCTATAGTCGTCGGACATGTCGGCGGCTGACCAACTTTGGCCCGGGGTCGTGGAGACGACCCTATAGTCGTCGGACATGTCGGCGGCTGGGCAACTTTGGCCCGTGGTCGTGGGGACGACCCTATAGTCGTCGGACAAGTCGGCGGCGGGCCAACCTAGTCCCGGGGTCGTGGGGACGACCCTATAGTCGTCCGACAAGTCGGCGGCGGGCCAACCTAGTCCCTAGGTCGTGGGGACGACCCTATAGTCGTCGGACATGATGGTGGCGGGCCAATCTAGTCCCGGGGTCGTGGGGACGAGCCTATAGTCGTCGGACATGTCGGCGGCTGACCAACTTTGGCCCGGGGTCGTGGAGACGACCCTATAGTCGTCGGACATGTCGGCGGCTGGGCAACTTTGGCCCGTGGTCGTGGGGACGACCCTATAGTCGTCGGACAAGTCGGCGGCGGGCCAACCCAGTCCCGGGGTCGTGGGGACGACCCTATAATCATCGGACAAGTCGGCGGCTGGCCAACCTAGTCCCGGGGTCGTGGGGACGACCCTATAATCGTCGGACAAGTCGGCGGCGGGCCACCCTAGTCCCGGGGTCGTGGGGGCGACCCTATAACCGTCGGACATGATGGTGGGGGGCCAACCTAGTCCCGGGGTCGTGGGGACGACCCTATAGCCGTCGGACATGGTGGTGGGGGGCCAATCTAGTCCCGGGGTCGTGGGGACGACCCTATAATCGTCGGACAAGCCGGCGGCGGGCCACCCTAGTCCCGGGGTCGTGGGGGCGACCCTATAGCCGTCGGACATGATGGTGGGGGGCCAACCTAGTATCGGGGTCGTGGGGACGACCCTATAGCCGTCGGACATGATGGTGGGGGGCCAATCTAGTCCCGGGGTCGTGGGGACGACCCTATAGTCGTTGGACATGTTGGCGGCTGGGCAACTTTGGCCCGTGGTCGTGGGGACGACCCTATAGTCGTCGGACATGTCGGCGGCTGGGCAACATTGGCCCTGGGTCATGGGGACGACCCTATAGTCGTCGGACAAGACGGCGGCGGGCCAACCCAGACCCGGGGTCGTGGGGACGACCCCATAGTCGTCGAAAATGTCGGCGGCTGGCCAATCTAGTCCCGGGGTCCTGGGGACGACCCTATAGTCGTCGGACAAGTCGGCGGCGGGCCAACCTAGTCCCGGGATCGTGGGGCGGCCCTATAGTCGTCGGACATGTCGGTGGCGGGACAATCTAGTCCCGGGGTCGTGGGGACGACCCTATAGTCGTCGGAAATGTCGGTGGCGGGCCAATCTAGTCCCGGGGTCGTGGGGACGATCCTATAGTCGTCGGACATGTCGGCGGCTGGGCATCATTGGCCCTGGGTCGTGGGGACGACCCTATAGTCGTCGGACAAGTCGGCGGCGGGCCAACCTAGTCCCGGGGTCGTGGGGACGACCCTATAGTCGTCCGACAAGTCGGCGGCGGGCCAACCTAGTCCCTAGGTCGTGGGGACGACCCTATAGTCGTCGGACAAGACGGCGGCGGGCCAACCCAGACCCGGGGTCGTGGGGACGACCCCATAGTCGTCGAAAATGTCGGCGGCTGGCCAATCTAGTCCCGGGGTCCTGGGGACGACCCTATAGTCGTCGGACAAGTCGGCGGCGGGCCAACCTAGTCCCGGGGTCGTGGGGACGACCCTATAGTCGTCGGACAAGTCGGCGGCGGGCCAACATAGTCCCGGGGTCGTGGGGACGACCCTATAGTCGTCGGACAAGTCGGCGGCGGGCCAACATAGTCCCGGGGTCGTGGGGACGACCCTATCGTCGTCGAAAATGTCGGCGGCTGGCCAATCTAGTCCCGGGGTCCTGGGGACGACCCTATAGTCGTCGGACAAGTCGGCGGCGGGCCAACCTAGTCCCGGGGTCGTGGGGACGACCCTATAGTCGTCGGACAAGACGGCGGCGGGCCAACCCAGACCCGGGGTCGTGGGGACGACCCCATAGTCGTCGAAAATGTCGGCGGCTGGCCAATCTAGTCCCGGGGTCCTGGGGACGACCCTATAGTCGTCGGACAAGTCGGCGGCGGGCCAACCTAGTCCCGGGGTCGTGGGGACGACCCTATAGTCGTCGGACAAGTCGGCGGCGGGCCAACATAGTCCCGGGGTCGTGGGGACGACCCTATAGTCGTCGGACATGTCGGCGGCTGGGCATCATTGGCCCTGGGTCGTGGGGACGACCCTATAGTCGTCGGACAAGTCGGCGGCGGGCCAACATAGTCCCGGGGTCGTGGAGACGACCCTATAGTCGTCGGACAAGTCGGCGGCGGCCAACCTAGTCCCGGGATCGTGGGGACGACCCTATAGTCGTCGGACAAGTCGGCGGCGGGCCAACCCAGTCCCGGGGTCGTGGGGACGACCCTGTAGTCGTCGGACATGACGGTGGCGGGACAATCTAGTCCCGGGGTCGTGGCGACGACCCTATAATCGTCGGACAAGTCAGCGGCGGGCCACCCTAGTCCCGGGGTCGTGGGGACGACCCTATAGCCGTCGGACATGATGGTGGGGGGCCAATCTAGTCCCGGGGTCGTGGGGACGACCCTATAGTCGTTTGACATGATGGCGGCTGGGCAACTTTGGCCCGTGGTCTTGGGGACGACCCTATAGTCGTCGGACATGTCGGCCGCTGGGAAACTTTGGCCCGTGGTCGTGGGGACGACCCTATAGTCGTCGGACAAGTCGGCGGCGGGCCAACATAGTCCCGGGGTCGTGGGGACGACCCTATAGTCGTCGGACAAGTCGGCGGGGGGCCAACCTAGTCCCGGGGTCGTGGGGCGACCCTATAGTCGTCTCGACATGACGGTGGCGGGCGAATCTAGTCCCGGGGTCGTGGGGACGAGCCTATAGTCGTCGGACATGTCGGCGGCTGACCAACTTTGGCCCGGGGTCGTGGAGACGACCCTATAGTCGTCGGACATGTCGGCGGCTGGGCAACTTTGGCCCGTGGTCGTGGGGACGACCCTATAGTCGTCGGACAAGTCGGCGGCGGGCCAACCCAGTCCCGGGGTCGTGGGGACGACCCTATAATCATCGGACAAGTCGGCGGCTGGCCAACCTAGTCCCGGGGTCGTGGGGACGACCCTATAATCGTCGGACAAGTCGGCGGCGGGCCACCCTAGTCCCGGGGTCGTGGGGGCGACCCTATAACCGTCGGACATGATGGTGGGGGGCCAACCTAGTCCCGGGGTCGTGGGGACGACCCTATAGCCGTCGGACATGGTGGTGGGGGGCCAATCTAGTCCCGGGGTCGTGGGGACGACCCTATAATCGTCGGACAAGTCGGCGGCGGGCCACCCTAGTCCCGGGGTCGTGGGGGCGACCCTATAGCCGTCGGACATGATGGTGGGGGGCCAACCTAGTATCGGGGTCGTGGGGACGACCCTAAAGCCGTCGGACATGATGGTGGGGGGCCAATCTAGTCCCGGGGTCGTGGGGACGACCCTATAGTCGTTGGACATGTTGGCGGCTGGGCAACTTTGGCCCGTGGTCGTGGGGACGACCCTATAGTCGTCGGACATGTCGGCGGCTGGGCAACATTGGCCCTGGGTCATGGGGACGACCCTATAGTCGTCGGACAAGACGGCGGCGGGCCAACCCAGACCCGGGGTCGTGGGAACGACCCCATAGTCGTCGAAAATGTCGGCGGCTGGCCAATCTAGTCCCGGGGTCCTGGGGACGACCCTATAGTCGTCGGACAAGTCGGCGGCGGGCCAACCTAGTCCCGGGGTCGTGGGGACGACCCTATAGTCGTCGGACAAGTCGGCGGCGGGCCAACATAGTCCCGGGGTCGTGGGGACGACCCTATAGTCGTCGGACATGTCGGCGGCTGGGCATCATTGGCCCTGGGTCGTGGGGACGACCCTATAGTCGTCGGACAAGTCGGCGGCGGGCCAACATAGTCCCGGGGTCGTGGGGACGACCCTATAGTCGTCGGACAAGTCGGCGGCGGGCCAACCTAGTCCCGGGATCGTGGGGCGGCCCTATAGTCGTCGGACATGTCGGTGGCGGGACAATCTAGTCCCGGGGTCGTGGGGACGACCATATAGTCGTCGGAAATGTCGGTGGCGGGCCAATCTAGTCCCGGGGTCGTGGGGACGATCCTATAGTCGTCGGACATGTCGGCGGCTGGGCATCATTGGCCCTGGGTCGTGGGGACGACCCTATAGTCGTCGGACAAGTCGGCGGCGGGCCAACCTAGTCCGGGGGTCGTGGGGACGACCCTATAGTCGTCCGACAAGTCGGCGGCGGGCCAACCTAGTCCCGGGGTCGTGGAGACGACCCTATAGTCGTCGGACATGTCGGCGGCTGACCAACCTAGTCCCGGGGTCGTGGGGACGACCCTATAGTCGTCGGACATGTCGGCGGCTGGGCAACTTTGGCCCGTGGTCATGGGGACGTCCCTATAGTCGTCGGACAAGTCGGCGGCGGGCCAACCTAGTCCCGGGGTCGTGGGGACGACCCTATAGTCGTCGGACATGTCGGCGGCTGGGCAACTTTGGCCCGTGGTCATGGGGACGTCCCTATAGTCGTCGGACAAGTCGGCGGCGGGCCAACCTAGTCCCGGGGTCGTGGAGACGACCCTGTAGTCGTCGGACATGTCGGCGGCTTGCCAACCTAGTCCCGGGGTGGTAGGGACGACCCTATAGTCGTCGGACAAGTCGGCGGCGGGCCAACCTAGTCCCGGGGTCGTGGGGACGACCCTATAGTCGTCGGACATGTCGGCGGCTGGGCAACTTTGGCCCGTGGTCATGGGGACGTCCCTATAGTCGTCGGACAAGTCGGCGGCGGGCCAACCTAGTCCCGGGGTCGTGGGGACGACCCCATAGTCGTCGGACAAGTCGGCGGCGGGCCAACCTAGTCCCGGGGTCGTGGAGACGACCCTATAGTCGTCGGACATGTCGGCGGCTGACCAACCTAGTCCCGGGGTCGTGGGGACGACCCTATAGTCGTCGGACAAGTCGGCGGCGGGCCAACCTAGTCCCGGGGTCGTGGGGACGACCCCATAGTCGTCGGACAAGTCGGCGGCGGGCCAACCTAGTCCCGGGGTCGTGGAGACGACCCTATAGTCGTCGGACATGTCGGCGGCTGACCAACTTTGGCCCGTGGTCGTGGGGACGGCCCTATAGTCGTCGGACATGACGGTGGCGGGACAATCTAGTCCCGGGGTCGTGGCGACGACCCTATAATCGTCGGACAAGTCAGCGGCGGGCCACCCTAGTCCCGGGGTCGTGGGGACGACCCTATAGCCGTCGGACATGATGGTGGGGGGCCAATCTAGTCCCGGGGTCGTGGGGACGACCCTATAGTCGTTGGACATGATGGCGGCTGGGCAACTTTGGCCCGTGGTCGTGGGGACGACCCTATAGTCGTCGGACATGTCGGCCGCTGGGAAACTTTGGCCCGTGGTCGTGGGGACCACCCTATAGTCGTCGGACAAGTCGGCGGCGGGCCAACATAGTCCCGGGGTCGTGGGGACGACCCTATAGTCGTCGGACAAGTCGGCGGGGGGCCAACCTAGTCCCGGGGTCGTGGGGCGACCCTATAGTCGTCTCGACATGACGGTGGCGGGCGAATCTAGTCCCGGGGTCGTGGGGACGAGCCTATAGTCGTCGGACATGTCGGCGGCTGACCAACTTTGGCCCGGGGTCGTGGAGACGACCCTATAGTCGTCGGACATGTCGGCGGCTGGGCAACTTTGGCCCGTGGTCGTGGGGACGACCCTATAGTCGTCGGACAAGTCGGCGGCGGGCCAACCCAGTCCCGGGGTCGTGGGGACGACCCTATAATCATCGGACAAGTCGGCGGCTGGCCAACCTAGTCCCGGGGTCGTGGGGACGACCCTATAATCGTCGGACAAGTCGGCGGCGGGCCACCCTAGTCCCGGGGTCGTGGGGGCGACCCTATAACCGTCGGACATGATGGTGGGGGGCCAACCTAGTCCCGGGGTCGTGGGGACGACCCTATAGCCGTCGGACATGGTGGTGGGGGGCCAATCTAGTCCCGGGGTCGTGGGGACGACCCTATAATCGTCGGACAAGTCGGCGGCGGGCCACCCTAGTCCCGGGGTCGTGGGGGCGACCCTATAGCCGTCGGACATGATGGTGGGGGGCCAACCTAGTATCGGGGTCGTGGGGACGACCCTATAGCCGTCGGACATGATGGTGGGGGGCCAATCTAGTCCCGGGGTCGTGGGGACGACCCTATAGTCGTTGGACATGTTGGCGGCTGGGCAACTTTGGCCCGTGGTCGTGGGGACGACCCTATAGTCGTCGGACATGTCGGCGGCTGGGCAACATTGGCCCTGGGTCATGGGGACGACCCTATAGTCGTCGGACAAGACGGCGGCGGGCCAACCCAGACCCGGGGTCGTGGGGACGACCCCATAGTCGTCGAAAATGTCGGCGGCTGGCCAATCTAGTCCCGGGGTCCTGGGGACGACCCTATAGTCGTCGGACAAGTCGGCGGCGGGCCAACCTAGTCCCGGGGTCGTGGGGACGACCCTATAGTCGTCGGACAAGTCGGCGGCGGGCCAACCCAGTCCCGGGGTCGTGGGGACGACCCTGTAGTCGTCGGACATGACGGTGGCGGGACAATCTAGTCCCGGGGTCGTGGCGACGACCCTATAATCGTCGGACAAGTCAGCGGCGGGCCACCCTAGTCCCGGGGTCGTGGGGACGACCCTATAGCCGTCGGACATGATGGTGGGGGGCCAATCTAGTCCCGGGGTCGTGGGGACGACCCTATAGTCGTTGGACATGATGGCGGCTGGGCAACTTTGGCCCGTGGTCTTGGGGACGACCCTATAGTCGTCGGACATGTCGGCCGCTGGGAAACTTTGGCCCGTGGTCGTGGGGACGACCCTATAGTCGTCGGACAAGTCGGCGGCGGGCCAACATAGTCCCGGGGTCGTGGGGACGACCCTATAGTCGTCGGACAAGTCGGCGGGGGGCCAACCAAGTCCCGGGGTCGTGGGGCGACCCTATAGTCGTCTCGACATGACGGTGGCGGGCGAATCTAGTCCCGGGGCCGTGGGGACGAGCCTATAGTCGTCGGACATGTCGGCGGCTGACCAACTTTGGCCCGGGGTCGTGGAGACGACCCTATAGTCGTCGGACATGTCGGCGGCTGGGCAACTTTGGCCCGTGGTCGTGGGGACGACCCTATAGTCGTCGGACAAGTCGGCGGCGGGCCAACCCAGTCCCGGGGTCGTGGGGACGACCCTATAATCATCGGACAAGTCGGCGGCTGGCCAACCTAGTCCCGGGGTCGTGGGGACGACCCTATAATCGTCGGACAAGTCGGCGGCGGGCCACCCTAGTCCCGGGGTCGTGGGGGCGACCCTATAACCGTCGGACATGATGGTGGGGGGCCAACCTAGTCCCGGGGTCGTGGGGACGACCCTATAGCCGTCGGACATGGTGGTGGGGGGCCAATCTAGTCCCGGGGTCGTGGGGACGACCCTATAATCGTCGGACAAGTCGGCGGCGGGCCACCCTAGTCCCGGGGTCGTGGGGGCGACCCTATAGCCGTCGGACATGATGGTGGGGGGCCAACCTAGTATCGGGGTCGTGGGGACGACCCTATAGCCGTCGGACATGATGGTGGGGGGCCAATCTAGTCCCGGGGTCGTGGGGACGACCCTATAGTCGTTGGACATGTTGGCGGCTGGGCAACTTTGGCCCGTGGTCGTGGGGACGACCCTATAGTCGTCGGACATGTCGGCGGCTGGGCAACATTGGCCCTGGGTCATGGGGACGACCCTATAGTCGTCGGACAAGACGGCGGCGGGCCAACCCAGACCCGGGGTCGTGGGGACGACCCCATAGTCGTCGAAAATGTCGGCGGCTGGCCAATCTAGTCCCGGGGTCCTGGGGACGACCCTATAGTCGTCGGACAAGTCGGCGGCGGGCCAACCTAGTCCCGGGGTCGTGGGGACGACCCTATAGTCGTCGGACAAGTCGGCGGCGGGCCAACATAGTCCCGGGGTCGTGGGGACGACCCTATAGTCGTCGGACATGTCGGCGGCTGGGCATCATTGGCCCTGGGTCGTGGGGACGACCCTATAGTCGTCGGACAAGTCGGCGGCGGGCCAACATAGTCCCGGGGTCGTGGGGACGACCCTATAGTCGTCGGACAAGTCGGCGGCGGGCCAACCTAGTCCCGGGATCGTGGGGCGGCCCTATAGTCGTCGGACATGTCGGTGGCGGGACAATCTAGTCCCGGGGTCGTGGGGACGACCCTATAGTCGTCGGAAATGTCGGTGGCTGGCCAATCTAGTCCCGGGGTCGTGGGGACGATCCTATAGTCGTCGGACATGTCGGCGGCTGGGCATCATTGGCCCTGGGTCGTGGGGACGACCCTATAGTCGTCGGACAAGTCGGCGGCGGGCCAACATAGTCCCGGGGTCGTGGGGACGTCCCTATAGTCGTCGGACAAGTCGGCGGCGGGCCAACCTAGTCCCGGGGTCGTGGAGACGACCCTATAGTCGTCGGACATGTCGGCGGCTGACCAACCTAGTCCCGGGGTCGTGGGGACGACCCTATAGTCGTCGGACAAGTCGGCGGCGGGCCAACCTAGTCCCGGGGTCGTGGGGACGACCCCATAGTCGTCGGACATGTCGGCGGCTGGGCATCATTGGCCCTGGGTCGTGGGGACGACCCTATAGTCGTCGGACAAGTCGGCGGCGGGCCAACCTAGTCCCGGGGTCGTGGGGACGACCCTATAGTCGTCGGACAAGTCGGCGGCGGGCCAACCTAGTCCCGGGGTCGTGGGGACGACCCCATAGTCGTCGGACAAGTCGGCGGCGGGCCAACCTAGTGCCGGGGTCGTGGGGACGACCCCATAGTCGTCGGACAAGTCGGCGGCGGGCCAACCTAGTCCCGGGGTCGTGGAGACGACCCTATAGTCGTCGGACATGTCGGCGGCTGACCAACCTAGTCCCGGGGTCGTGGGGACGACCCTATAGTCGTCGGACAAGTCGGCGGCGGGCCAACCTAGTCCCGGGGTCCTGGGGACGACCCCATAGTCGTCGGACAAGTCGGCGGCGGGCCAACCTAGTCCCGGGGTCGTGGAGACGACCCTATAGTCGTCGGACATGTCGGCGGCTGACCAACTTTGGCCCGTGGTCGTGGGGACGACCCTATAGTCGTCGGACATGACGGTGGCGGGACAATCTAGTCCCGGGGTCGTGGCGACGACCCTATAATCGTCGGACAAGTCAGCGGCGGGCCACCCTAGTCCCGGGGTCGTGGGGACGACCCTATAGCCGTCGGACATGATGGTGGGGGGCCAATCTAGTCCCGGGGTCGTGGGGACGACCCTATAGTCGTTGGACATGATGGCGGCTGGGCAACTTTGGCCCGTGGTCGTGGGGACGACCCTATAGTCGTCGGACATGTCGGCCGCTGGGAAACTTTGGCCCGTGGTCGTGGGGACGACCCTATAGTCGTCGGACAAGTCGGCGGCGGGCCAACATAGTCCCGGGGACGTGGGGACGACCCTATAGTCGTCGGACATGACGGTGGCGGGCCAACCTAGTCCCGGGGACGTGGGGACGACCCTATAGTCGTCGGACATGACGGTGGCGGGCCAACCTAGTCCCGGGGTCGTGGGGACGACCCTATATTCGTCGGACATGTTGGTGGCGAGCCAACCTAGTCCCGGGGTCGTGGGGACGACCCTATAGACGTCGGACATGTCGGCGGCTGGCCAACATAGTCCCGGGGTCGAGGGGACGACCCTATAGTCGTCGGATATGACGGTGGCGGGGCAATCGAGTCCTGGGGTCGTGGGGACGACCCTATAGTCGTCGGACATGACGGTGGCGGGCCAATCTAGTCCCGGGGTCGTGGGGACGACCCTATAGTCGTCGGACATGTCGGCGGCTGGGCAACTTTGGCCCGTGGTCGTGGGGACGACCCTATAGTCGGCGGACATGTCGGCGACAGGCCAACGTATGCCCAGGGTCGTAGGGACGAACCTATAGTCGTCGCACATGACGGTGGCGGGCCAATCTAGTCCCGGGGTCGCGCGGACGACCGTATAGTCGTCGGACATGTCGGCGGCTGGCCAACCTAGTCCCGGGGTCGTGGGGACGACCCTATAGTCGTCGGACAAGTCGGCGGCGGGCCAACCTAGTCCCGGGGTCGTGGGGACGACCCTATAGTCGTCGGACATGACGGTGCCGGGGGAATCTAGCCCCGGGGTCGTGGGGACGACCCTATAGTCTTCGGACATGTCGGCGGCTGGGCAACATTGGCCCGTGGTCGTGGGGACCACCCTATAGTCGTCGGACAGGTCGGCGGCGGGCCAACCTAGTCCCGGGGTCGTGGGGACGACCGTATAGTCGTCGGACATGTCGGCGGCTGGCCAACCTAGTCTCGGGGTCGTGGGGACGACCCTATAGTCGTCGGACAAGTCGGCGGCGGCCAACCTAGTCCCGGGGTCGTGGGGACGACCCTATAGTCGTCAGACAAGTCGGCGGCGGGCCAACCTAGTCCCGGGGTCGTGGAGACGACCCTATAGTCGTCGGACATGTCGGCGGCTGACCAACTTTGGCCCGTGGTCGTGGGGACGACCCTATAGTCGTCGGACATGACGGTGGCGGGCCAATCTAGCCCCGGGGTTGTGGGGACGACCCTATAGTCGTCGGACAAGTCGGCGGCGGGCCAACATAGTCCCGGGGTCGTGGGGACGACCCTATAGTCGTCGGACAAGTCGGCGGCGGGCCAACTTAGTCCCGGGGTCGTGGAGACGACCCTATAGTCGTCGGACAAGTCGGCGGCGGGCCAACATAGTCCCGGGGTCGTGGGGACGACCCTATAGTCGTCGGACAAGTCGGCGGCGGGCCAACTTAGTCCCGGGGTCGTGGAGACGACCCTATAGTCGTCGGACAAGTCGGCGGCGGGCCAACCTAGTCCCGGGGTCGTGGGGACGACCCTATAGTCGTCGGACAAGTCGGCGGCGGGCCAACCTAGTCCCGGGGTCGTGGGGACGACCCCATAGTCGTCGGACAAGTCGGCGGCGGGCCAACCTAGTCCCGGGGTCGTGGAGACGACCCTATAGTCGTCGGACATGTCGGCGGCTGACCAACCTAGTCCCGGGGTCGTGGGGACGACCCTATAGTCGTCGGACAAGTCGGCGGCGGGCCAACCTAGTCCCGGGGTCGTGGGGACGACCCCATAGTCGTCGGACAAGTCGGCGGCGGGCCAACCTAGTCCCGGGGTCGTGGAGACGACCCTATAGTCGTCGGACATGTCGGCGGCTGACCAACTTTGGCCCGTGGTCGTGGGGACGACCCTATAGTCGTCGGACATGACGGTGGCGGGCCAATCTAGCCCCGGGGTTGTGGGGACGACCCTATAGTCGTCGGACAAGTCGGCGGCGGGCCAACATAGTCCCGGGGTCGTGGGGACGACCCTATAGTCGTCGGACAAGTCGGCGGCGGGCCAACTTAGTCCCGGGGTCGTGGAGACGACCCTATAGTCGTCGGACAAGTCGGCGGCGGGCCAACCTAGTCCCGGGGTCGTGGGGACGACCCTATAGTCGTCGCACAAGTCGGCGGCGGGCCAACATAGTCCCGGGGTCGTGGGGACGACCCTATAGTCGTCGGACAAGTCGGCGGCGGGCCAACTTAGTCCCGGGGTCGTGGAGACGACCCTATAGTCGTCGGACAAGTCGGCGGCGGCCAACCTAGTCCCGGGAACGTGGGGACGACCCTATAGTCGTCGGACAAGTCGGCGGCGGGCCAACCCAGTCCCGGGGTCGTGGGGACGACCCTGTAGTCGTCGGACATGACGGTGGCGGGACAATCCAGTCCCGGGGTCGTGGCGACGACCCTATAATCGTCGGACAAGTCAGCGGCGGGCCACCCTAGTCCCGGGGTCGTGGGGACGACCCTATAGCCGTCGGACATGATGGTGGGGGGCCAATCTAGTCCCGGGGTCGTGGGGACGACCCTATAGTCGTTGGACATGATGGCGGCTGGGCAACTTTGGCCCGTGGTCTTGGGGACGACCCTATAGTCGTCGGACATGTCGGCCGCTGGGAAACTTTGGCCCGTGGTCGTGGGGACGACCCTATAGTCGTCGGACAAGTCGGCGGGGGGCCAACCTAGTCCCGGGGTCGTGGGGCGACCCTATAGTCGTCTCGACATGACGGTGGCGGGCGAATCTAGTCCCGGGGTCGTGGGGACGAGCCTATAGTCGTCGGACATGTCGGCGGCTGACCAACTTTGGCCCGGGGTCGTGGAGACGACCCTATAGTCGTCGGACATGTCGGCGGCTGGGCAACTTTGGCCCGTGGTCGCGCGGACGACCGTATAGTCGTCGGACATGTCGGCGGCTGGCCAACCTAGTCCCGGGGTCGTGGGGACGACCCTATAGTCGTCGGACAAGTCGGCGGCGGGCCAACCTAGTCCCGGGGTCGTGGGGACGACCCTATAGTCGTCGGACATGACGGTGCCGGGGGAATCTAGCCCCGGGGTCGTGGGGACGACCCTATAGTCTTCGGACATGTCGGCGGCTGGGCAACATTGGCCCGTGGTCGTGGGGACCACCCTATAGTCGTCGGACAGGTCGGCGGCGGGCCAACCTAGTCCCGGGGTCGTGGGGACGACCGTATAGTCGTCGGACATGTCGGCGGCTGGCCAACCTAGTCCCGGGGTCGTGGGGACGACCCTATAGTCGTCGGACAAGTCGGCGGCGGCCAACCTAGTCCCGGGGTCGTGGGGACGACCCTATAGTCGTCGGACAAGTCGGCGGCGGGCCAACCTAGTCCCGGGGTCGTGGAGACGACCCTATAGTCGTCGGACATGTCGGCGGCTGACCAACTTTGGCCCGTGGTCGTGGGGACGACCCTATAGTCGTCGGACATGACGGTGGCGGGCCAATCTAGCCCCGGGGTTGTGGGGACGACCCTATAGTCGTCGGACAAGTCGGCGGCGGGCCAACATAGTCCCGGGGTCGTGGGGACGACCCTATAGTCGTCGGACAAGTCGGCGGCGGGCCAACTTAGTCCCGGGGTCGTGGAGACGACCCTATAGTCGTCGGACAAGTCGGCGGCGGGCCAACATAGTCCCGGGGTCGTGGGGACGACCCTATAGTCGTCGGACAAGTCGGCGGCGGGCCAACATAGTCCCGGGGTCGTGGGGACGACCCTATAGTCGTCGGACAAGTCGGCGGCGGGCCAACTTAGTCCCGGGGTCGTGGAGACGACCCTATAGTCGTCGGACAAGTCGGCGGCGGGCCAACCTAGTCCCGGGGTCGTGGGGACGACCCTATAGTCGTCGGACAAGTCGGCGGCCGGCCAACCTAGTCCCGGGGTCGTGGGGACGACCCCATAGTCGTCGGACAAGTCGGCGGCGGGCCAACCTAGTCCCGGGGTCGTGGAGACGACCCTATAGTCGTCGGACATGTCGGCGGCTGACCAACCTAGTCCCGGGGTCGTGGGGACGACCCTATAGTCGTCGGACAAGTCGGCGGCGGGCCAACCTAGTCCCGGGGTCGTGGGGACGACCCCATAGTCGTCGGACAAGTCGGCGGCGGGCCAACCTAGTCCCGGGGTCGTGGAGACGACCCTATAGTCGTCGGACATGTCGGCGGCTGACCAACTTTGGCCCGTGGTCGTGGGGACGACCCTATAGTCGTCGGACATGACGGTGGCGGGCCAATCTAGCCCCGGGGTTGTGGGGACGACCCTATAGTCGTCGGACAAGTCGGCGGCGGGCCAACATAGTCCCGGGGTCGTGGGGACGACCCTATAGTCGTCGGACAAGTCGGCGGCGGGCCAACTTAGTCCCGGGGTCGTGGAGACGACCCTATAGTCGTCGGACAAGTCGGCGGCGGGCCAACCTAGTCCCGGGGTCGTGGGGACGACCCTATAGTCGTCGCACAAGTCGGCGGCGGGCCAACATAGTCCCGGGGTCGTGGGGACGACCCTATAGTCGTCGGACAAGTCGGCGGCGGGCCAACTTAGTCCCGGGGTCGTGGAGACGACCCTATAGTCGTCGGACAAGTCGGCGGCGGCCAACCTAGTCCCGGGAACGTGGGGACGACCCTATAGTCGTCGGACAAGTCGGCGGCGGGCCAACCCAGTCCCGGGGTCGTGGGGACGACCCTGTAGTCGTCGGACATGACGGTGGCGGGACAATCTAGTCCCGGGGTCGTGGCGACGACCCTATAATCGTCGGACAAGTCAGCGGCGGGCCACCCTAGTCCCGGGGTCGTGGGGACGACCCTATAGCCGTCGGACATGATGGTGGGGGGCCAATCTAGTCCCGGGGTCGTGGGGACGACCCTATAGTCGTTGGACATGATGGCGGCTGGGCAACTTTGGCCCGTGGTCTTGGGGACGACCCTATAGTCGTTGGACATGATGGCGGCTGGGCAACTTTGGCCCGTGGTCTTGGGGACGACCCTATAGTCGTCGGACATGTCGGCCGCTGGGAAACTTTGGCCCGTGGTCGTGGGGACGACCCTATAGTCGTCGGACAAGTCGGCGGGGGGCCAACCTAGTCCCGGGGTCGTGGGGACGACCCTATAGTCGTCGGACAAGTCGGCGGCGGGCCAATCTAGCCCCGGGGTTGTGGGGACGACCCTATAGTCGTCGGACAAGTCGGCGGCGGGCCAACATAGTCCCGGGGTCGTGGGGACGACCCTATAGTCGTCGGACAAGTCGGCGGCGGGCCAACTTAGTCCCGGGGTCGTGGAGACGACCCTATAGTCGTCGGACAAGTCGGCGGCGGGCCAACCCAGTCCCGGGGTCGTGGGGACGACCCTATAATCATCGGACAAGTCGGCGGCTGGCCAACCTAGTCCCGGGGTCGTGGGGACGACCCTATAATCGTCGGACAAGTCGGCGGCGGGCCACCCTAGTCCCGGGGTCGTGGGGGCGACCCTATAACCGTCGGACATGATGGTGGGGGGCCAACCTAGTCCCGGGGTCGTGGGGACGACCCTATAGCCGTCGGACATGGTGGTGGGGGGCCAATCTAGTCCCGGGGTCGTGGGGACGACCCTATAATCGTCGGACAAGTCGGCGGCGGGCCACCCTAGTCCCGGGGTCGTGGGGACGACCCTATAATCGTCGGACAAGTCGGCGGCGGGCCACCCTAGTCCCGGGGTCGTGGGGACGACCCTATAGCCGTCGGACATGATGGTGGGGGGCCAATCTAGTCCCGGGGTCGTGGGGACGACCCTATAGTCGTTGGACATGTTGGCGGCTGGGCAACTTTGGCCCGTGGTCGTGGGGACGACCCTATAGTCGTCGGACATGTCGGCGGCTGGGCAACATTGGCCCTGGGTCATGGGGACGACCCTATAGTCGTCGGACAAGACGGCGGCGGGCCAACCCAAACCCGGGGTCGTGGGAACGACCCCATAGTCGTCGAAAATGTCGGCGGCTGGCCAATCTAGTCCCGGGGTCCTGGGGACGACCCTATAGTCGTCGGACAAGTCGGCGGCGGGCCAACCTAGTCCCGGGGTCGTGGGGCGACCCTATAGTCGTCGGACAAGTCGGCGGCGGGCCAACATAGTCCCGGGGTCGTGGGGACGACCCTATAGTCGTCGGACATGTCGGCGGCTGGGCATCATTGGCCCCGGGTCGTGGGGACGACCCTATAGTCGTCGGACAAGTCGGCGGCGGGCCAACATAGTCCCGGGGTCGTGGGGACGACCCTATAGTCGTCGGACAAGTCGGCGGCGGGCCAACCTAGTCCCGGGATCGTGGGGCGGCCCTATAGTCGTCGGACATGTCGGTGGCGGGACAATCTAGTCCCGGGGTCGTGGGGACGACCCTATAGTCGTCGGAAATGTCGGTGGCGGGCCAATCTAGTCCCGGGGTCGTGGGGACGATCCTATAGTCGTCGGACATGTCGGCGGCTGACCAACTTTGGCCCGGGGTCGTGGAGACGACCCTATAGTCGTCGGACATGTCGGCGGCTGGGCAACTTTGGCCCGTGGTCGTGGGGACGACCCTATAGTCGTCGGACAAGTCGGCGGCGGGCCAACCTAGTCCCGGGGTCGTGGGGACGACCCTATAGTCGTCCGACAAGTCGGCGGCGGGCCAACCTAGTCCCTAGGTCGTGGGGACGACCCTATAGTCGTCGGACATGATGGTGGCGGGCCAATCTAGTCCCGGGGTCGTGGGGACGAGCCTATAGTCGTCGGACATGTCGGCGGCTGACCAACTTTGGCCCGGGGTCGTGGAGACGACCCTATAGTCGTCGGACATGTCGGCGGCTGGGCAACTTTGGCCCGTGGTCGTGGGGACGACCCTATAGTCGTCGGACAAGTCGGCGGCGGGCCAACCCAGTCCCGGGGTCGTGGGGACGACCCTATAATCATCGGACAAGTCGGCGGCTGGCCAACCTAGTCCCGGGGTCGTGGGGACGACCCTATAATCGTCGGACAAGTCGGCGGCGGGCCACCCTAGTCCCGGGGTCGTGGGGGCGACCCTATAACCGTCGGACATGATGGTGGGGGGCCAACCTAGTCCCGGGGTCGTGGGGACGACCCTATAGCCGTCGGACATGGTGGTGGGGGGCCAATCTAGTCCCGGGGTCGTGGGGACGACCCTATAATCGTCGGACAAGCCGGCGGCGGGCCACCCTAGTCCCGGGGTCGTGGGGGCGACCCTATAGCCGTCGGACATGATGGTGGGGGGCCAACCTAGTATCGGGGTCGTGGGGACGACCCTATAGCCGTCGGACATGATGGTGGGGGGCCAATCTAGTCCCGGGGTCGTGGGGACGACCCTATAGTCGTTGGACATGTTGGCGGCTGGGCAACTTTGGCCCGTGGTCGTGGGGACGACCCTATAGTCGTCGGACATGTCGGCGGCTGGGCAACATTGGCCCTGGGTCATGGGGACGACCCTATAGTCGTCGGACAAGACGGCGGCGGGCCAACCCAGACCCGGGGTCGTGGGGACGACCCCATAGTCGTCGAAAATGTCGGCGGCTGGCCAATCTAGTCCCGGGGTCCTGGGGACGACCCTATAGTCGTCGGACAAGTCGGCGGCGGGCCAACCTAGTCCCGGGATCGTGGGGCGGCCCTATAGTCGTCGGACATGTCGGTGGCGGGACAATCTAGTCCCGGGGTCGTGGGGACGACCCTATAGTCGTCGGAAATGTCGGTGGCGGGCCAATCTAGTCCCGGGGTCGTGGGGACGATCCTATAGTCGTCGGACATGTCGGCGGCTGGGCATCATTGGCCCTGGGTCGTGGGGACGACCCTATAGTCGTCGGACAAGTCGGCGGCGGGCCAACCTAGTCCCGGGGTCGTGGGGACGACCCTATAGTCGTCCGACAAGTCGGCGGCGGGCCAACCTAGTCCCTAGGTCGTGGGGACGACCCTATAGTCGTCGGACAAGACGGCGGCGGGCCAACCCAGACCCGGGGTCGTGGGGACGACCCCATAGTCGTCGAAAATGTCGGCGGCTGGCCAATCTAGTCCCGGGGTCCTGGGGACGACCCTATAGTCGTCGGACAAGTCGGCGGCGGGCCAACCTAGTCCCGGGGTCGTGGGGACGACCCTATAGTCGTCGGACAAGTCGGCGGCGGGCCAACATAGTCCCGGGGTCGTGGGGACGACCCTATAGTCGTCGGACAAGTCGGCGGCGGGCCAACATAGTCCCGGGGTCGTGGGGACGACCCTATCGTCGTCGAAAATGTCGGCGGCTGGCCAATCTAGTCCCGGGGTCCTGGGGACGACCCTATAGTCGTCGGACAAGTCGGCGGCGGGCCAACCTAGTCCCGGGGTCGTGGGGACGACCCTATAGTCGTCGGACAAGACGGCGGCGGGCCAACCCAGACCCGGGGTCGTGGGGACGACCCCATAGTCGTCGAAAATGTCGGCGGCTGGCCAATCTAGTCCCGGGGTCCTGGGGACGACCCTATAGTCGTCGGACAAGTCGGCGGCGGGCCAACCTAGTCCCGGGGTCGTGGGGACGACCCTATAGTCGTCGGACAAGTCGGCGGCGGGCCAACATAGTCCCGGGGTCGTGGGGACGACCCTATAGTCGTCGGACATGTCGGCGGCTGGGCATCATTGGCCCTGGGTCGTGGGGACGACCCTATAGTCGTCGGACAAGTCGGCGGCGGGCCAACATAGTCCCGGGGTCGTGGAGACGACCCTATAGTCGTCGGACAAGTCGGCGGCGGCCAACCTAGTCCCGGGATCGTGGGGACGACCCTATAGTCGTCGGACAAGTCGGCGGCGGGCCAACCCAGTCCCGGGGTCGTGGGGACGACCCTGTAGTCGTCGGACATGACGGTGGCGGGACAATCTAGTCCCGGGGTCGTGGCGACGACCCTATAATCGTCGGACAAGTCAGCGGCGGGCCACCCTAGTCCCGGGGTCGTGGGGACGACCCTATAGCCGTCGGACATGATGGTGGGGGGCCAATCTAGTCCCGGGGTCGTGGGGACGACCCTATAGTCGTTTGACATGATGGCGGCTGGGCAACTTTGGCCCGTGGTCTTGGGGACGACCCTATAGTCGTCGGACATGTCGGCCGCTGGGAAACTTTGGCCCGTGGTCGTGGGGACGACCCTATAGTCGTCGGACAAGTCGGCGGCGGGCCAACATAGTCCCGGGGTCGTGGGGACGACCCTATAGTCGTCGGACAAGTCGGCGGGGGGCCAACCTAGTCCCGGGGTCGTGGGGCGACCCTATAGTCGTCTCGACATGACGGTGGCGGGCGAATCTAGTCCCGGGGTCGTGGGGACGAGCCTATAGTCGTCGGACATGTCGGCGGCTGACCAACTTTGGCCCGGGGTCGTGGAGACGACCCTATAGTCGTCGGACATGTCGGCGGCTGGGCAACTTTGGCCCGTGGTCGTGGGGACGACCCTATAGTCGTCGGACAAGTCGGCGGCGGGCCAACCCAGTCCCGGGGTCGTGGGGACGACCCTATAATCATCGGACAAGTCGGCGGCTGGCCAACCTAGTCCCGGGGTCGTGGGGACGACCCTATAATCGTCGGACAAGTCGGCGGCGGGCCACCCTAGTCCCGGGGTCGTGGGGGCGACCCTATAACCGTCGGACATGATGGTGGGGGGCCAACCTAGTCCCGGGGTCGTGGGGACGACCCTATAGCCGTCGGACATGGTGGTGGGGGGCCAATCTAGTCCCGGGGTCGTGGGGACGACCCTATAATCGTCGGACAAGTCGGCGGCGGGCCACCCTAGTCCCGGGGTCGTGGGGGCGACCCTATAGCCGTCGGACATGATGGTGGGGGGCCAACCTAGTATCGGGGTCGTGGGGACGACCCTAAAGCCGTCGGACATGATGGTGGGGGGCCAATCTAGTCCCGGGGTCGTGGGGACGACCCTATAGTCGTTGGACATGTTGGCGGCTGGGCAACTTTGGCCCGTGGTCGTGGGGACGACCCTATAGTCGTCGGACATGTCGGCGGCTGGGCAACATTGGCCCTGGGTCATGGGGACGACCCTATAGTCGTCGGACAAGACGGCGGCGGGCCAACCCAGACCCGGGGTCGTGGGAACGACCCCATAGTCGTCGAAAATGTCGGCGGCTGGCCAATCTAGTCCCGGGGTCCTGGGGACGACCCTATAGTCGTCGGACAAGTCGGCGGCGGGCCAACCTAGTCCCGGGGTCGTGGGGACGACCCTATAGTCGTCGGACAAGTCGGCGGCGGGCCAACATAGTCCCGGGGTCGTGGGGACGACCCTATAGTCGTCGGACATGTCGGCGGCTGGGCATCATTGGCCCTGGGTCGTGGGGACGACCCTATAGTCGTCGGACAAGTCGGCGGCGGGCCAACATAGTCCCGGGGTCGTGGGGACGACCCTATAGTCGTCGGACAAGTCGGCGGCGGGCCAACCTAGTCCCGGGATCGTGGGGCGGCCCTATAGTCGTCGGACATGTCGGTGGCGGGACAATCTAGTCCCGGGGTCGTGGGGACGACCATATAGTCGTCGGAAATGTCGGTGGCGGGCCAATCTAGTCCCGGGGTCGTGGGGACGATCCTATAGTCGTCGGACATGTCGGCGGCTGGGCATCATTGGCCCTGGGTCGTGGGGACGACCCTATAGTCGTCGGACAAGTCGGCGGCGGGCCAACCTAGTCCGGGGGTCGTGGGGACGACCCTATAGTCGTCCGACAAGTCGGCGGCGGGCCAACCTAGTCCCGGGGTCGTGGAGACGACCCTATAGTCGTCGGACATGTCGGCGGCTGACCAACCTAGTCCCGGGGTCGTGGGGACGACCCTATAGTCGTCGGACATGTCGGCGGCTGGGCAACTTTGGCCCGTGGTCATGGGGACGTCCCTATAGTCGTCGGACAAGTCGGCGGCGGGCCAACCTAGTCCCGGGGTCGTGGGGACGACCCTATAGTCGTCGGACATGTCGGCGGCTGGGCAACTTTGGCCCGTGGTCATGGGGACGTCCCTATAGTCGTCGGACAAGTCGGCGGCGGGCCAACCTAGTCCCGGGGTCGTGGAGACGACCCTGTAGTCGTCGGACATGTCGGCGGCTTGCCAACCTAGTCCCGGGGTGGTAGGGACGACCCTATAGTCGTCGGACAAGTCGGCGGCGGGCCAACCTAGTCCCGGGGTCGTGGGGACGACCCTATAGTCGTCGGACATGTCGGCGGCTGGGCAACTTTGGCCCGTGGTCATGGGGACGTCCCTATAGTCGTCGGACAAGTCGGCGGCGGGCCAACCTAGTCCCGGGGTCGTGGGGACGACCCCATAGTCGTCGGACAAGTCGGCGGCGGGCCAACCTAGTCCCGGGGTCGTGGAGACGACCCTATAGTCGTCGGACATGTCGGCGGCTGACCAACCTAGTCCCGGGGTCGTGGGGACGACCCTATAGTCGTCGGACAAGTCGGCGGCGGGCCAACCTAGTCCCGGGGTCGTGGGGACGACCCCATAGTCGTCGGACAAGTCGGCGGCGGGCCAACCTAGTCCCGGGGTCGTGGAGACGACCCTATAGTCGTCGGACATGTCGGCGGCTGACCAACTTTGGCCCGTGGTCGTGGGGACGGCCCTATAGTCGTCGGACATGACGGTGGCGGGACAATCTAGTCCCGGGGTCGTGGCGACGACCCTATAATCGTCGGACAAGTCAGCGGCGGGCCACCCTAGTCCCGGGGTCGTGGGGACGACCCTATAGCCGTCGGACATGATGGTGGGGGGCCAATCTAGTCCCGGGGTCGTGGGGACGACCCTATAGTCGTTGGACATGATGGCGGCTGGGCAACTTTGGCCCGTGGTCGTGGGGACGACCCTATAGTCGTCGGACATGTCGGCCGCTGGGAAACTTTGGCCCGTGGTCGTGGGGACCACCCTATAGTCGTCGGACAAGTCGGCGGCGGGCCAACATAGTCCCGGGGTCGTGGGGACGACCCTATAGTCGTCGGACAAGTCGGCGGGGGGCCAACCTAGTCCCGGGGTCGTGGGGCGACCCTATAGTCGTCTCGACATGACGGTGGCGGGCGAATCTAGTCCCGGGGTCGTGGGGACGAGCCTATAGTCGTCGGACATGTCGGCGGCTGACCAACTTTGGCCCGGGGTCGTGGAGACGACCCTATAGTCGTCGGACATGTCGGCGGCTGGGCAACTTTGGCCCGTGGTCGTGGGGACGACCCTATAGTCGTCGGACAAGTCGGCGGCGGGCCAACCCAGTCCCGGGGTCGTGGGGACGACCCTATAATCATCGGACAAGTCGGCGGCTGGCCAACCTAGTCCCGGGGTCGTGGGGACGACCCTATAATCGTCGGACAAGTCGGCGGCGGGCCACCCTAGTCCCGGGGTCGTGGGGGCGACCCTATAACCGTCGGACATGATGGTGGGGGGCCAACCTAGTCCCGGGGTCGTGGGGACGACCCTATAGCCGTCGGACATGGTGGTGGGGGGCCAATCTAGTCCCGGGGTCGTGGGGACGACCCTATAATCGTCGGACAAGTCGGCGGCGGGCCACCCTAGTCCCGGGGTCGTGGGGGCGACCCTATAGCCGTCGGACATGATGGTGGGGGGCCAACCTAGTATCGGGGTCGTGGGGACGACCCTATAGCCGTCGGACATGATGGTGGGGGGCCAATCTAGTCCCGGGGTCGTGGGGACGACCCTATAGTCGTTGGACATGTTGGCGGCTGGGCAACTTTGGCCCGTGGTCGTGGGGACGACCCTATAGTCGTCGGACATGTCGGCGGCTGGGCAACATTGGCCCTGGGTCATGGGGACGACCCTATAGTCGTCGGACAAGACGGCGGCGGGCCAACCCAGACCCGGGGTCGTGGGGACGACCCCATAGTCGTCGAAAATGTCGGCGGCTGGCCAATCTAGTCCCGGGGTCCTGGGGACGACCCTATAGTCGTCGGACAAGTCGGCGGCGGGCCAACCTAGTCCCGGGGTCGTGGGGACGACCCTATAGTCGTCGGACAAGTCGGCGGCGGGCCAACCCAGTCCCGGGGTCGTGGGGACGACCCTGTAGTCGTCGGACATGACGGTGGCGGGACAATCTAGTCCCGGGGTCGTGGCGACGACCCTATAATCGTCGGACAAGTCAGCGGCGGGCCACCCTAGTCCCGGGGTCGTGGGGACGACCCTATAGCCGTCGGACATGATGGTGGGGGGCCAATCTAGTCCCGGGGTCGTGGGGACGACCCTATAGTCGTTGGACATGATGGCGGCTGGGCAACTTTGGCCCGTGGTCTTGGGGACGACCCTATAGTCGTCGGACATGTCGGCCGCTGGGAAACTTTGGCCCGTGGTCGTGGGGACGACCCTATAGTCGTCGGACAAGTCGGCGGCGGGCCAACATAGTCCCGGGGTCGTGGGGACGACCCTATAGTCGTCGGACAAGTCGGCGGGGGGCCAACCAAGTCCCGGGGTCGTGGGGCGACCCTATAGTCGTCTCGACATGACGGTGGCGGGCGAATCTAGTCCCGGGGCCGTGGGGACGAGCCTATAGTCGTCGGACATGTCGGCGGCTGACCAACTTTGGCCCGGGGTCGTGGAGACGACCCTATAGTCGTCGGACATGTCGGCGGCTGGGCAACTTTGGCCCGTGGTCGTGGGGACGACCCTATAGTCGTCGGACAAGTCGGCGGCGGGCCAACCCAGTCCCGGGGTCGTGGGGACGACCCTATAATCATCGGACAAGTCGGCGGCTGGCCAACCTAGTCCCGGGGTCGTGGGGACGACCCTATAATCGTCGGACAAGTCGGCGGCGGGCCACCCTAGTCCCGGGGTCGTGGGGGCGACCCTATAACCGTCGGACATGATGGTGGGGGGCCAACCTAGTCCCGGGGTCGTGGGGACGACCCTATAGCCGTCGGACATGGTGGTGGGGGGCCAATCTAGTCCCGGGGTCGTGGGGACGACCCTATAATCGTCGGACAAGTCGGCGGCGGGCCACCCTAGTCCCGGGGTCGTGGGGGCGACCCTATAGCCGTCGGACATGATGGTGGGGGGCCAACCTAGTATCGGGGTCGTGGGGACGACCCTATAGCCGTCGGACATGATGGTGGGGGGCCAATCTAGTCCCGGGGTCGTGGGGACGACCCTATAGTCGTTGGACATGTTGGCGGCTGGGCAACTTTGGCCCGTGGTCGTGGGGACGACCCTATAGTCGTCGGACATGTCGGCGGCTGGGCAACATTGGCCCTGGGTCATGGGGACGACCCTATAGTCGTCGGACAAGACGGCGGCGGGCCAACCCAGACCCGGGGTCGTGGGGACGACCCCATAGTCGTCGAAAATGTCGGCGGCTGGCCAATCTAGTCCCGGGGTCCTGGGGACGACCCTATAGTCGTCGGACAAGTCGGCGGCGGGCCAACCTAGTCCCGGGGTCGTGGGGACGACCCTATAGTCGTCGGACAAGTCGGCGGCGGGCCAACATAGTCCCGGGGTCGTGGGGACGACCCTATAGTCGTCGGACATGTCGGCGGCTGGGCATCATTGGCCCTGGGTCGTGGGGACGACCCTATAGTCGTCGGACAAGTCGGCGGCGGGCCAACATAGTCCCGGGGTCGTGGGGACGACCCTATAGTCGTCGGACAAGTCGGCGGCGGGCCAACCTAGTCCCGGGATCGTGGGGCGGCCCTATAGTCGTCGGACATGTCGGTGGCGGGACAATCTAGTCCCGGGGTCGTGGGGACGACCCTATAGTCGTCGGAAATGTCGGTGGCTGGCCAATCTAGTCCCGGGGTCGTGGGGACGATCCTATAGTCGTCGGACATGTCGGCGGCTGGGCATCATTGGCCCTGGGTCGTGGGGACGACCCTATAGTCGTCGGACAAGTCGGCGGCGGGCCAACATAGTCCCGGGGTCGTGGGGACGTCCCTATAGTCGTCGGACAAGTCGGCGGCGGGCCAACCTAGTCCCGGGGTCGTGGAGACGACCCTATAGTCGTCGGACATGTCGGCGGCTGACCAACCTAGTCCCGGGGTCGTGGGGACGACCCTATAGTCGTCGGACAAGTCGGCGGCGGGCCAACCTAGTCCCGGGGTCGTGGGGACGACCCCATAGTCGTCGGACATGTCGGCGGCTGGGCATCATTGGCCCTGGGTCGTGGGGACGACCCTATAGTCGTCGGACAAGTCGGCGGCGGGCCAACCTAGTCCCGGGGTCGTGGGGACGACCCTATAGTCGTCGGACAAGTCGGCGGCGGGCCAACCTAGTCCCGGGGTCGTGGGGACGACCCCATAGTCGTCGGACAAGTCGGCGGCGGGCCAACCTAGTGCCGGGGTCGTGGGGACGACCCCATAGTCGTCGGACAAGTCGGCGGCGGGCCAACCTAGTCCCGGGGTCGTGGAGACGACCCTATAGTCGTCGGACATGTCGGCGGCTGACCAACCTAGTCCCGGGGTCGTGGGGACGACCCTATAGTCGTCGGACAAGTCGGCGGCGGGCCAACCTAGTCCCGGGGTCCTGGGGACGACCCCATAGTCGTCGGACAAGTCGGCGGCGGGCCAACCTAGTCCCGGGGTCGTGGAGACGACCCTATAGTCGTCGGACATGTCGGCGGCTGACCAACTTTGGCCCGTGGTCGTGGGGACGACCCTATAGTCGTCGGACATGACGGTGGCGGGACAATCTAGTCCCGGGGTCGTGGCGACGACCCTATAATCGTCGGACAAGTCAGCGGCGGGCCACCCTAGTCCCGGGGTCGTGGGGACGACCCTATAGCCGTCGGACATGATGGTGGGGGGCCAATCTAGTCCCGGGGTCGTGGGGACGACCCTATAGTCGTTGGACATGATGGCGGCTGGGCAACTTTGGCCCGTGGTCGTGGGGACGACCCTATAGTCGTCGGACATGTCGGCCGCTGGGAAACTTTGGCCCGTGGTCGTGGGGACGACCCTATAGTCGTCGGACAAGTCGGCGGCGGGCCAACATAGTCCCGGGGACGTGGGGACGACCCTATAGTCGTCGGACATGACGGTGGCGGGCCAACCTAGTCCCGGGGACGTGGGGACGACCCTATAGTCGTCGGACATGACGGTGGCGGGCCAACCTAGTCCCGGGGTCGTGGGGACGACCCTATATTCGTCGGACATGTTGGTGGCGAGCCAACCTAGTCCCGGGGTCGTGGGGACGACCCTATAGACGTCGGACATGTCGGCGGCTGGCCAACATAGTCCCGGGGTCGAGGGGACGACCCTATAGTCGTCGGATATGACGGTGGCGGGGCAATCGAGTCCTGGGGTCGTGGGGACGACCCTATAGTCGTCGGACATGACGGTGGCGGGCCAATCTAGTCCCGGGGTCGTGGGGACGACCCTATAGTCGTCGGACATGTCGGCGGCTGGGCAACTTTGGCCCGTGGTCGTGGGGACGACCCTATAGTCGGCGGACATGTCGGCGACAGGCCAACGTATGCCCAGGGTCGTAGGGACGAACCTATAGTCGTCGCACATGACGGTGGCGGGCCAATCTAGTCCCGGGGTCGCGCGGACGACCGTATAGTCGTCGGACATGTCGGCGGCTGGCCAACCTAGTCCCGGGGTCGTGGGGACGACCCTATAGTCGTCGGACAAGTCGGCGGCGGGCCAACCTAGTCCCGGGGTCGTGGGGACGACCCTATAGTCGTCGGACATGACGGTGCCGGGGGAATCTAGCCCCGGGGTCGTGGGGACGACCCTATAGTCTTCGGACATGTCGGCGGCTGGGCAACATTGGCCCGTGGTCGTGGGGACCACCCTATAGTCGTCGGACAGGTCGGCGGCGGGCCAACCTAGTCCCGGGGTCGTGGGGACGACCGTATAGTCGTCGGACATGTCGGCGGCTGGCCAACCTAGTCTCGGGGTCGTGGGGACGACCCTATAGTCGTCGGACAAGTCGGCGGCGGCCAACCTAGTCCCGGGGTCGTGGGGACGACCCTATAGTCGTCAGACAAGTCGGCGGCGGGCCAACCTAGTCCCGGGGTCGTGGAGACGACCCTATAGTCGTCGGACATGTCGGCGGCTGACCAACTTTGGCCCGTGGTCGTGGGGACGACCCTATAGTCGTCGGACATGACGGTGGCGGGCCAATCTAGCCCCGGGGTTGTGGGGACGACCCTATAGTCGTCGGACAAGTCGGCGGCGGGCCAACATAGTCCCGGGGTCGTGGGGACGACCCTATAGTCGTCGGACAAGTCGGCGGCGGGCCAACTTAGTCCCGGGGTCGTGGAGACGACCCTATAGTCGTCGGACAAGTCGGCGGCGGGCCAACATAGTCCCGGGGTCGTGGGGACGACCCTATAGTCGTCGGACAAGTCGGCGGCGGGCCAACTTAGTCCCGGGGTCGTGGAGACGACCCTATAGTCGTCGGACAAGTCGGCGGCGGGCCAACCTAGTCCCGGGGTCGTGGGGACGACCCTATAGTCGTCGGACAAGTCGGCGGCGGGCCAACCTAGTCCCGGGGTCGTGGGGACGACCCCATAGTCGTCGGACAAGTCGGCGGCGGGCCAACCTAGTCCCGGGGTCGTGGAGACGACCCTATAGTCGTCGGACATGTCGGCGGCTGACCAACCTAGTCCCGGGGTCGTGGGGACGACCCTATAGTCGTCGGACAAGTCGGCGGCGGGCCAACCTAGTCCCGGGGTCGTGGGGACGACCCCATAGTCGTCGGACAAGTCGGCGGCGGGCCAACCTAGTCCCGGGGTCGTGGAGACGACCCTATAGTCGTCGGACATGTCGGCGGCTGACCAACTTTGGCCCGTGGTCGTGGGGACGACCCTATAGTCGTCGGACATGACGGTGGCGGGCCAATCTAGCCCCGGGGTTGTGGGGACGACCCTATAGTCGTCGGACAAGTCGGCGGCGGGCCAACATAGTCCCGGGGTCGTGGGGACGACCCTATAGTCGTCGGACAAGTCGGCGGCGGGCCAACTTAGTCCCGGGGTCGTGGAGACGACCCTATAGTCGTCGGACAAGTCGGCGGCGGGCCAACCTAGTCCCGGGGTCGTGGGGACGACCCTATAGTCGTCGCACAAGTCGGCGGCGGGCCAACATAGTCCCGGGGTCGTGGGGACGACCCTATAGTCGTCGGACAAGTCGGCGGCGGGCCAACTTAGTCCCGGGGTCGTGGAGACGACCCTATAGTCGTCGGACAAGTCGGCGGCGGCCAACCTAGTCCCGGGAACGTGGGGACGACCCTATAGTCGTCGGACAAGTCGGCGGCGGGCCAACCCAGTCCCGGGGTCGTGGGGACGACCCTGTAGTCGTCGGACATGACGGTGGCGGGACAATCCAGTCCCGGGGTCGTGGCGACGACCCTATAATCGTCGGACAAGTCAGCGGCGGGCCACCCTAGTCCCGGGGTCGTGGGGACGACCCTATAGCCGTCGGACATGATGGTGGGGGGCCAATCTAGTCCCGGGGTCGTGGGGACGACCCTATAGTCGTTGGACATGATGGCGGCTGGGCAACTTTGGCCCGTGGTCTTGGGGACGACCCTATAGTCGTCGGACATGTCGGCCGCTGGGAAACTTTGGCCCGTGGTCGTGGGGACGACCCTATAGTCGTCGGACAAGTCGGCGGGGGGCCAACCTAGTCCCGGGGTCGTGGGGCGACCCTATAGTCGTCTCGACATGACGGTGGCGGGCGAATCTAGTCCCGGGGTCGTGGGGACGAGCCTATAGTCGTCGGACATGTCGGCGGCTGACCAACTTTGGCCCGGGGTCGTGGAGACGACCCTATAGTCGTCGGACATGTCGGCGGCTGGGCAACTTTGGCCCGTGGTCGCGCGGACGACCGTATAGTCGTCGGACATGTCGGCGGCTGGCCAACCTAGTCCCGGGGTCGTGGGGACGACCCTATAGTCGTCGGACAAGTCGGCGGCGGGCCAACCTAGTCCCGGGGTCGTGGGGACGACCCTATAGTCGTCGGACATGACGGTGCCGGGGGAATCTAGCCCCGGGGTCGTGGGGACGACCCTATAGTCTTCGGACATGTCGGCGGCTGGGCAACATTGGCCCGTGGTCGTGGGGACCACCCTATAGTCGTCGGACAGGTCGGCGGCGGGCCAACCTAGTCCCGGGGTCGTGGGGACGACCGTATAGTCGTCGGACATGTCGGCGGCTGGCCAACCTAGTCCCGGGGTCGTGGGGACGACCCTATAGTCGTCGGACAAGTCGGCGGCGGCCAACCTAGTCCCGGGGTCGTGGGGACGACCCTATAGTCGTCGGACAAGTCGGCGGCGGGCCAACCTAGTCCCGGGGTCGTGGAGACGACCCTATAGTCGTCGGACATGTCGGCGGCTGACCAACTTTGGCCCGTGGTCGTGGGGACGACCCTATAGTCGTCGGACATGACGGTGGCGGGCCAATCTAGCCCCGGGGTTGTGGGGACGACCCTATAGTCGTCGGACAAGTCGGCGGCGGGCCAACATAGTCCCGGGGTCGTGGGGACGACCCTATAGTCGTCGGACAAGTCGGCGGCGGGCCAACTTAGTCCCGGGGTCGTGGAGACGACCCTATAGTCGTCGGACAAGTCGGCGGCGGGCCAACATAGTCCCGGGGTCGTGGGGACGACCCTATAGTCGTCGGACAAGTCGGCGGCGGGCCAACTTAGTCCCGGGGTCGTGGAGACGACCCTATAGTCGTCGGACAAGTCGGCGGCGGGCCAACCTAGTCCCGGGGTCGTGGGGACGACCCTATAGTCGTCGGACAAGTCGGCGGCGGGCCAACCTAGTCCCGGGGTCGTGGGGACGACCCCATAGTCGTCGGACAAGTCGGCGGCGGGCCAACCTAGTCCCGGGGTCGTGGAGACGACCCTATAGTCGTCGGACATGTCGGCGGCTGACCAACCTAGTCCCGGGGTCGTGGGGACGACCCTATAGTCGTCGGACAAGTCGGCGGCGGGCCAACCTAGTCCCGGGGTCGTGGGGACGACCCCATAGTCGTCGGACAAGTCGGCGGCGGGCCAACCTAGTCCCGGGGTCGTGGAGACGACCCTATAGTCGTCGGACATGTCGGCGGCTGACCAACTTTGGCCCGTGGTCGTGGGGACGACCCTATAGTCGTCGGACATGACGGTGGCGGGCCAATCTAGCCCCGGGGTTGTGGGGACGACCCTATAGTCGTCGGACAAGTCGGCGGCGGGCCAACATAGTCCCGGGGTCGTGGGGACGACCCTATAGTCGTCGGACAAGTCGGCGGCGGGCCAACCCAGTCCCGGGGTCGTGGGGACGACCCTGTAGTCGTCGGACATGACGGTGGCGGGACAATCTAGTCCCGGGGTCGTGGCGACGACCCTATAATCGTCGGACAAGTCAGCGGCGGGCCACCCTAGTCCCGGGGTCGTGGGGACGACCCTATAGCCGTCGGACATGATGGTGGGGGGCCAATCTAGTCCCGGGGTCGTGGGGACGACCCTATAGTCGTTGGACATGATGGCGGCTGGGCAACTTTGGCCCGTGGTCTTGGGGACGACCCTATAGTCGTCGGACATGTCGGCCGCTGGGCAACTTTGGCCCGTGGTCGTGGGGACGTCCCTATAGTCGTCGGACAAGTCGGCGGCGGGCCAACCTAGTCCCGGGGTCGTGGAGACGACCCTATAGTCGTCGGACATGTCGGCGGCTGACCAACTTTGGCCCGTGGTCGTGGGGACGACCCTATAGTCGTCGGACAAGTCGGCGGCGGGCCAACATAGTCCCGGGGTCGTGGGGACGACCCTATAGTCGTCGGACATGTCGGCGGCTGGGCATCATTGGCCCTGGGTCGTGGGGACGACCCTATAGTCGTCGGACAAGTCGGCGGCGGGCCAACTTAGTCCCGGGGTCGTGGAGACGACCCTATAGTCGTCGGACAAGTCGGCGGCGGGCCAACCTAGTCCCGGGGTCGTGGGGACGACCCTATAGTCGTCGCACAAGTCGGCGGCGGGCCAACATAGTCCCGGGGTCGTGGGGACGACCCTATAGTCGTCGGACAAGTCGGCGGCGGGCCAACTTAGTCCCGGGGTCGTGGAGACGACCCTATAGTCGTCGGACAAGTCGGCGGCGGCCAACCTAGTCCCGGGATCGTGGGGACGACCCTATAGTCGTCGGACAAGTCGGCGGCGGGCCAACCCAGTCCCGGGGTCGTGGGGACGACCCTGTAGTCGTCGGACATGACGGTGGCGGGACAATCTAGTCCCGGGGTCGTGGCGACGACCCTATAATCGTCGGACAAGTCAGCGGCGGGCCACCCTAGTCCCGGGGTCGTGGGGACGACCCTATAGCCGTCGGACATGATGGTGGGGGGCCAATCTAGTCCCGGGGTCGTGGGGACGACCCTATAGTCGTTGGACATGATGGCGGCTGGGCAACTTTGGCCCGTGGTCTTGGGGACGACCCTATAGTCGTCGGACATGTCGGCCGCTGGGAAACTTTGGCCCGTGGTCGTGGGGACGACCCTATAGTCGTCGGACAAGTCGGCGGCGGGCCAACATAGTCCCGGGGTCGTGGGGACGACCCTATAGTCGTCGGACAAGTCGGCGGGGGGCCAACCAAGTCCCGGGGTCGTGGGGCGACCCTATAGTCGTCTCGACATGACGGTGGCGGGCGAATCTAGTCCCGGGGTCGTGGGGACGAGCCTATAGTCGTCGGACATGTCGGCGGCTGACCAACTTTGGCCCGGGGTCGTGGAGACGACCCTATAGTCGTCGGACATGTCGGCGGCTGGGCAACTTTGGCCCGTGGTCGTGGGGACGACCCTATAGTCGTCGGACAAGTCGGCGGCGGGCCAACCCAGTCCCGGGGTCGTGGGGACGACCCTATAATCATCGGACAAGTCGGCGGCTGGCCAACCTAGTCCCGGGGTCGTGGGGACGACCCTATAATCGTCGGACAAGTCGGCGGCGGGCCACCCTAGTCCCGGGGTCGTGGGGGCGACCCTATAACCGTCGGACATGATGGTGGGGGGCCAACCTAGTCCCGGGGTCGTGGGGACGACCCTATAGCCGTCGGACATGGTGGTGGGGGGCCAATCTAGTCCCGGGGTCGTGGGGACGACCCTATAATCGTCGGACAAGTCGGCGGCGGGCCACCCTAGTCCCGGGGTCGTGGGGGCGACCCTATAGCCGTCGGACATGATGGTGGGGGGCCAACCTAGTATCGGGGTCGTGGGGACGACCCTATAGCCGTCGGACATGATGGTGGGGGGCCAATCTAGTCCCGGGGTCGTGGGGACGACCCTATAGTCGTTGGACATGTTGGCGGCTGGGCAACTTTGGCCCGTGGTCGTGGGGACGACCCTATAGTCGTCGGACATGTCGGCGGCTGGGCAACATTGGCCCTGGGTCATGGGGACGACCCTATAGTCGTCGGACAAGACGGCGGCGGGCCAACCCAGACCCGGGGTCGTGGGGACGACCCCATAGTCGTCGAAAATGTCGGCGGCTGGCCAATCTAGTCCCGGGGTCCTGGGGACGACCCTATAGTCGTCGGACAAGTCGGCGGCGGGCCAACCTAGTCCCGGGGTCGTGGGGACGACCCCATAGTCGTCGGACAAGTCGGCGGCGGGCCAACCTAGTCCCGGGGTCGTGGAGACGACCCTATAGTCGTCGGACATGTCGGCGGCTGACCAACTTTGGCCCGTGGTCGTGGGGACGACCCTATAGTCGTCGGACATGACGGTGGCGGGCCAATCTAGCCCCGGGGTTGTGGGGACGACCCTATAGTCGTCGGACAAGTCGGCGGCGGGCCAACATAGTCCCGGGGTCGTGGGGACGACCCTATAGTCGTCGGACAAGTCGGCGGCGGGCCAACTTAGTCCCGGGGTCGTGGAGACGACCCTATAGTCGTCGGACAAGTCGGCGGCGGGCCAACCTAGTCCCGGGGTCGTGGGGACGACCCTATAGTCGTCGCACAAGTCGGCGGCGGGCCAACATAGTCCCGGGGTCGTGGGGACGACCCTATAGTCGTCGGACAAGTCGGCGGCGGGCCAACTTAGTCCCGGGGTCGTGGAGACGACCCTATAGTCGTCGGACAAGTCGGCGGCGGCCAACCTAGTCCCGGGAACGTGGGGACGACCCTATAGTCGTCGGACAAGTCGGCGGCGGGCCAACCCAGTCCCGGGGTCGTGGGGACGACCCTGTAGTCGTCGGACATGACGGTGGCGGGACAATCTAGTCCCGGGGTCGTGGCGACGACCCTATAATCGTCGGACAAGTCAGCGGCGGGCCACCCTAGTCCCGGGGTCGTGGGGACGACCCTATAGCCGTCGGACATGATGGTGGGGGGCCAATCTAGTCCCGGGGTCGTGGGGACGACCCTATAGTCGTTGGACATGATGGCGGCTGGGCAACTTTGGCCCGTGGTCTTGGGGACGACCCTATAGTCGTCGGACATGTCGGCCGCTGGGCAACTTTGGCCCGTGGTCGTGGGGACGTCCCTATAGTCGTCGGACAAGTCGGCGGCGGGCCAACCTAGTCCCGGGGTCGTGGAGACGACCCTATAGTCGTCGGACATGTCGGCGGCTGACCAACTTTGGCCCGTGGTCGTGGGGACGACCCTATAGTCGTCGGACAAGTCGGCGGCGGGCCAACATAGTCCCGGGGTCGTGGGGACGACCCTATAGTCGTCGGACATGTCGGCGGCTGGGCATCATTGGCCCTGGGTCGTGGGGACGACCCTATAGTCGTCGGACAAGTCGGCGGCGGGCCAACTTAGTCCCGGGGTCGTGGAGACGACCCTATAGTCGTCGGACAAGTCGGCGGCGGGCCAACCTAGTCCCGGGGTCGTGGGGACGACCCTATAGTCGTCGCACAAGTCGGCGGCGGGCCAACATAGTCCCGGGGTCGTGGGGACGACCCTATAGTCGTCGGACAAGTCGGCGGCGGGCCAACTTAGTCGCGGGGTCGTGGAGACGACCCTATAGTCGTCGGACAAGTCGGCGGCGGCCAACCTAGTCCCGGGATCGTGGGGACGACCCTATAGTCGTCGGACAAGTCGGCGGCGGGCCAACCCAGTCCCGGGGTCGTGGGGACGACCCTGTAGTCGTCGGACATGACGGTGGCGGGACAATCTAGTCCCGGGGTCGTGGCGACGACCCTATAATCGTCGGACAAGTCAGCGGCGGGCCACCCTAGTCCCGGGGTCGTGGGGACGACCCTATAGCCGTCGGACATGATGGTGGGGGGCCAATCTAGTCCCGGGGTCGTGGGGACGACCCTATAGTCGTTGGACATGATGGCGGCTGGGCAACTTTGGCCCGTGGTCTTGGGGACGACCCTATAGTCGTCGGACATGTCGGCCGCTGGGAAACTTTGGCCCGTGGTCGTGGGGACGACCCTATAGTCGTCGGACAAGTCGGCGGCGGGCCAACATAGTCCCGGGGTCGTGGGGACGACCCTATAGTCGTCGGACAAGTCGGCGGGGGGCCAACCAAGTCCCGGGGTCGTGGGGCGACCCTATAGTCGTCTCGACATGACGGTGGCGGGCGAATCTAGTCCCGGGGTCGTGGGGACGAGCCTATAGTCGTCGGACATGTCGGCGGCTGACCAACTTTGGCCCGGGGTCGTGGAGACGACCCTATAGTCGTCGGACATGTCGGCGGCTGGGCAACTTTGGCCCGTGGTCGTGGGGACGACCCTATAGTCGTCGGACAAGTCGGCGGCGGGCCAACCCAGTCCCGGGGTCGTGGGGACGACCCTATAATCATCGGACAAGTCGGCGGCTGGCCAACCTAGTCCCGGGGTCGTGGGGACGACCCTATAATCGTCGGACAAGTCGGCGGCGGGCCACCCTAGTCCCGGGGTCGTGGGGGCGACCCTATAACCGTCGGACATGATGGTGGGGGGCCAACCTAGTCCCGGGGTCGTGGGGACGACCCTATAGCCGTCGGACATGGTGGTGGGGGGCCAATCTAGTCCCGGGGTCGTGGGGACGACCCTATAATCGTCGGACAAGTCGGCGGCGGACCACCCTAGTCCCGGGGTCGTGGGGGCGACCCTATAGCCGTCGGACATGATGGTGGGGGGCCAACCTAGTATCGGGGTCGTGGGGACGACCCTATAGCCGTCGGACATGATGGTGGGGGGCCAATCTAGTCCCGGGGTCGTGGGGACGACCCTATAGTCGTTGGACATGTTGGCGGCTGGGCAACTTTGGCCCGTGGTCGTGGGGACGACCCTATAGTCGTCGGACATGTCGGCGGCTGGGCAACATTGGCCCTGGGTCATGGGGACGACCCTATAGTCGTCGGACAAGACGGCGGCGGGCCAACCCAGACCCGGGGTCGTGGGGACGACCCCATAGTCGTCGAAAATGTCGGCGGCTGGCCAATCTAGTCCCGGGGTCCTGGGGACGACCCTATAGTCGTCGGACATGTCGGCGGCTGGGCAACTTTGGCCCGTGGTCGTGGGGACGTCCCTATAGTCGTCGGACAAGTCGGCGGCGGGCCAACCTAGTCCCGGGGTCGTGGAGACGACCCTATAGTCGTCGGACATGTCGGCGGCTGACCAACCTAGTCCCGGGGTCGTGGGGACGACCCTATAGTCGTCGGACAAGTCGGCGGCGGGCCAACCTAGTCCCGGGGTCGTGGGGACGACCCCATAGTCGTCGGACAAGTCGGCGGCGGGCCAACCTAGTGCCGGGGTCGTGGGGACGACCCCATAGTCGTCGGACAAGTCGGCGGCGGGCCAACCTAGTCCCGGGGTCGTGGAGACGACCCTATAGTCGTCGGACATGTCGGCGGCTGACCAACCTAGTCCCGGGGTCGTGGGGACGACCCTATAGTCGTCGGACAAGTCGGCGGCGGGCCAACCTAGTCCCGGGGTCCTGGGGACGACCCCATAGTCGTCGGACAAGTCGGCGGCGGGCCAACCTAGTCCCGGGGTCGTGGAGACGACCCTATAGTCGTCGGACATGTCGGCGGCTGACCAACTTTGGCCCGTGGTCGTGGGTACGACCCTATAGTCGTCGGACATGACGGTGGCGGGACAATCTAGTCCCGGGGTCGTGGCGACGACCCTATAATCGTCGGACAAGTCAGCGGCGGGCCACCCTAGTCCCGGGGTCGTGGGGACGACCCTATAGCCGTCGGACATGATGGTGGGGGGCCAATCTAGTCCCGGGGTCGTGGGGACGACCCTATAGTCGTTGGACATGATGGCGGCTGGGCAACTTTGGCCCGTGGTCGTGGGGACGACCCTATAGTCGTCGGACATGTCGGCCGCTGGGAAACTTTGGCCCGTGGTCGTGGGGACGACCCTATAGTCGTCGGACAAGTCGGCGGCGGGCCAACATAGTCCCGGGGACGTGGGGACGACCCTATAGTCGTCGGACATGACGGTGGCGGGCCAACCTAGTCCCGGGGACGTGGGGACGACCCTATAGTCGTCGGACATGACGGTGGCGGGCCAACCTAGTCCCGGGGTCGTGGGGACGACCCTATATTCGTCGGACATGTTGGTGGCGAGCCAACCTAGTCCCGGGGTCGTGGGGACGACCCTATAGACGTCGGACATGTCGGCGGCTGGCCAACATAGTCCCGGGGTCGAGGGGACGACCCTATAGTCGTCGGATATGACGGTGGCGGGGCAATCGAGTCCTGGGGTCGTGGGGACGACCCTATAGTCGTCGGACATGACGGTGGCGGGCCAATCTAGTCCCGGGGTCGTGGGGACGACCCTATAGTCGTCGGACATGTCGGCGGCTGGGCAACTTTGGCCCGTGGTCGTGGGGACGACCCTATAGTGGCGGACATGTCGGCGACAGGCCAACGTATGCCCAGGGTCGTAGGGACGAACCTATAGTCGTCGCACATGACGGTGGCGGGCCAATCTAGTCCCGGGGTCGCGCGGACGACCGTATAGTCGTCGGACATGTCGGCGGCTGGCCAACCTAGTCCCGGGGTCGTGGGGACGACCCTATAGTCGTCGGACAAGTCGGCGGCGGGCCAACCTAGTCCCGGGGTCGTGGGGACGACCCTATAGTCGTCGGACATGACGGTGCCGGGGGAATCTAGCCCCGGGGTCGTGGGGACGACCCTATAGTCTTCGGACATGTCGGCGGCTGGGCAACATTGGCCCGTGGTCGTGGGGACCACCCTATAGTCGTCGGACAGGTCGGCGGCGGGCCAACCTAGTCCCGGGGTCGTGGGGACGACCGTATAGTCGTCGGACATGTCGGCGGCTGGCCAACCTAGTCCCGGGGTCGTGGGGACGACCCTATAGTCGTCGGACAAGTCGGCGGCGGCCAACCTAGTCCCGGGGTCGTGGGGACGACCCTATAGTCGTCGGACAAGTCGGCGGCGGGCCAACCTAGTCCCGGGGTCGTGGAGACGACCCTATAGTCGTCGGACATGTCGGCGGCTGACCAACTTTGGCCCGTGGTCGTGGGGACGACCCTATAGTCGTCGGACATGACGGTGGCGGGCCAATCTAGCCCCGGGGTTGTGGGGACGACCCTATAGTCGTCGGACAAGTCGGCGGCGGGCCAACATAGTCCCGGGGTCGTGGGGACGACCCTATAGTCGTCGGACAAGTCGGCGGCGGGCCAACTTAGTCCCGGGGTCGTGGAGACGACCCTATAGTCGTCGGACAAGTCGGCGGCGGGCCAACATAGTCCCGGGGTCGTGGGGACGACCCTATAGTCGTCGGACAAGTCGGCGGCGGGCCAACTTAGTCCCGGGGTCGTGGAGACGACCCTATAGTCGTCGGACAAGTCGGCGGCGGGCCAACCTAGTCCCGGGGTCGTGGGGACGACCCTATAGTCGTCGGACAAGTCGGCGGCGGGCCAACCTAGTCCCGGGGTCGTGGGGACGACCCCATAGTCGTCGGACAAGTCGGCGGCGGGCCAACCTAGTCCCGGGGTCGTGGAGACGACCCTATAGTCGTCGGACATGTCGGCGGCTGACCAACCTAGTCCCGGGGTCGTGGGGACGACCCTATAGTCGTCGGACAAGTCGGCGGCGGGCCAACCTAGTCCCGGGGTCGTGGGGACGACCCCATAGTCGTCGGACAAGTCGGCGGCGGGCCAACCTAGTCCCGGGGTCGTGGAGACGACCCTATAGTCGTCGGACATGTCGGCGGCTGACCAACTTTGGCCCGTGGTCGTGGGGACGACCCTATAGTCGTCGGACATGACGGTGGCGGGCCAATCTAGCCCCGGGGTTGTGGGGACGACCCTATAGTCGTCGGACAAGTCGGCGGCGGGCCAACATAGTCCCGGGGTCGTGGGGACGACCCTATAGTCGTCGGACAAGTCGGCGGCGGGCCAACCCAGTCCCGGGGTCGTGGGGACGACCCTGTAGTCGTCGGACATGACGGTGGCGGGACAATCTAGTCCCGGGGTCGTGGCGACGACCCTATAATCGTCGGACAAGTCAGCGGCGGGCCACCCTAGTCCCGGGGTCGTGGGGACGACCCTATAGCCGTCGGACATGATGGTGGGGGGCCAATCTAGTCCCGGGGTCGTGGGGACGACCCTATAGTCGTTGGACATGATGGCGGCTGGGCAACTTTGGCCCGTGGTCTTGGGGACGACCCTATAGTCGTCGGACATGTCGGCCGCTGGGCACTTTGGCCCGTGGTCGTGGGGACGTCCCTATAGTCGTCGGACAAGTCGGCGGCGGGCCAACCTAGTCCCGGGGTCGTGGAGACGACCCTATAGTCGTCGGACATGTCGGCGGCTGACCAACTTTGGCCCGTGGTCGTGGGGACGACCCTATAGTCGTCGGACAAGTCGGCGGCGGGCCAACATAGTCCCGGGGTCGTGGGGACGACCCTATAGTCGTCGGACATGTCGGCGGCTGGGCATCATTGGCCCTGGGTCGTGGGGACGACCCTATAGTCGTCGGACAAGTCGGCGGCGGGCCAACTTAGTCCCGGGGTCGTGGAGACGACCCTATAGTCGTCGGACAAGTCGGCGGCGGGCCAACCTAGTCCCGGGGTCGTGGGGACGACCCTATAGTCGTCGCACAAGTCGGCGGCGGGCCAACATAGTCCCGGGGTCGTGGGGACGACCCTATAGTCGTCGGACAAGTCGGCGGCGGGCCAACTTAGTCCCGGGGTCGCTGAGACGACCCTATAGTCGTCGGACAAGTCGGCGGCGGCCAACCTAGTCCCGGGATCGTGGGGACGACCCTATAGTCGTCGGACAAGTCGGCGGCGGGCCAACCCAGTCCCGGGGTCGTGGGGACGACCCTGTAGTCGTCGGACATGACGGTGGCGGGACAATCTAGTCCCGGGGTCGTGGCGACGACCCTATAATCGTCGGACAAGTCAGCGGCGGGCCACCCTAGTCCCGGGGTCGTGGGGACGACCCTATAGCCGTCGGACATGATGGTGGGGGGCCAATCTAGTCCCGGGGTCGTGGGGACGACCCTATAGTCGTTGGACATGATGGCGGCTGGGCAACTTTGGCCCGTGGTCTTGGGGACGACCCTATAGTCGTCGGACATGTCGGCCGCTGGGAAACTTTGGCCCGTGGTCGTGGGGACGACCCTATAGTCGTCGGACAAGTCGGCGGCGGGCCAACATAGTCCCGGGGTCGTGGGGACGACCCTATAGTCGTCGGACAAGTCGGCGGGGGGCCAACCAAGTCCCGGGGTCGTGGGGCGACCCTATAGTCGTCTCGACATGACGGTGGCGGGCGAATCTAGTCCCGGGGTCGTGGGGACGAGCCTATAGTCGTCGGACATGTCGGCGGCTGACCAACTTTGGCCCGGGGTCGTGGAGACGACCCTATAGTCGTCGGACATGTCGGCGGCTGGGCAACTTTGGCCCGTGGTCGTGGGGACGACCCTATAGTCGTCGGACAAGTCGGCGGCGGGCCAACCCAGTCCCGGGGTCGTGGGGACGACCCTATAATCATCGGACAAGTCGGCGGCTGGCCAACCTAGTCCCGGGGTCGTGGGGACGACCCTATAATCGTCGGACAAGTCGGCGGCGGGCCACCCTAGTCCCGGGGTCGTGGGGGCGACCCTATAACCGTCGGACATGATGGTGGGGGGCCAACCTAGTCCCGGGGTCGTGGGGACGACCCTATAGCCGTCGGACATGGTGGTGGGGGGCCAATCTAGTCCCGGGGTCGTGGGGACGACCCTATAATCGTCGGACAAGTCGGCGGCGGGCCACCCTAGTCCCGGGGTCGTGGGGGCGACCCTATAGCCGTCGGACATGATGGTGGGGGGCCAACCTAGTATCGGGGTCGTGGGGACGACCCTATAGCCGTCGGACATGATGGTGGGGGGCCAATCTAGTCCCGGGGTCGTGGGGACGACCCTATAGTCGTTGGACATGTTGGCGGCTGGGCAACTTTGGCCCGTGGTCGTGGGGACGACCCTATAGTCGTCGGACATGTCGGCGGCTGGGCAACATTGGCCCTGGGTCATGGGGACGACCCTATAGTCGTCGGACAAGACGGCGGCGGGCCAACCCAGACCCGGGGTCGTGGGGACGACCCCATAGTCGTCGAAAATGTCGGCGGCTGGCCAATCTAGTCCCGGGGTCCTGGGGACGACCCTATAGTCGTCGGACAAGTCGGCGGCGGGCCAACCTAGTCCCGGGGTCGTGGGGACGACCCTATAGTCGTCGGACAAGTCGGCGGCGGGCCAACATAGTCCCGGGGTCGTGGGGACGACCCTATAGTCGTCGGACATGTCGGCGGCTGGGCATCATTGGCCCTGGGTCGTGGGGACGACCCTATAGTCGTCGGACAAGTCGGCGGCGGGCCAACCTAGTCCCGGGTTCGTGGAGACGACCCTGTAGTCGTCGGACATGTCGGCGGCTTGCCAACCTAGTCCCGGGGTGGTAGGGACGACCCTATAGTCGTCGGACAAGTCGGCGGCGGGCCAACCTAGTCCCGGGGTCGTGGGGACGACCCTATAGTCGTCGGACATGTCGGCGGCTGGGCAACTTTGGCCCGTGGTCGTGGGGACGTCCCTATAGTCGTCGGACAAGTCGGCGGCGGGCCAACCTAGTCCCGGGGTCGTGGAGACGACCCTATAGTCGTCGGACATGTCGGCGGCTGACCAACCTAGTCCCGGGGTCGTGGGGACGACCCTATAGTCGTCGGACAAGTCGGCGGCGGGCCAACCTAGTCCCGGGGTCGTGGGGACGACCCCATAGTCGTCGGACAAGTCGGCGGCGGGCCAACCTAGTGCCGGGGTCGTGGGGACGACCCCATAGTCGTCGGACAAGTCGGCGGCGGGCCAACCTAGTCCCGGGGTCGTGGAGACGACCCTATAGTCGTCGGACATGTCGGCGGCTGACCAACCTAGTCCCGGGGTCGTGGGGACGACCCTATAGTCGTCGGACAAGTCGGCGGCGGGCCAACCTAGTCCCGGGGTCCTGGGGACGACCCCATAGTCGTCGGACAAGTCGGCGGCGGGCCAACCTAGTCCCGGGGTCGTGGAGACGACCCTATAGTCGTCGGACATGTCGGCGGCTGACCAACTTTGGCCCGTGGTCGTGGGGACGACCCTATAGTCGTCGGACATGACGGTGGCGGGACAATCTAGTCCCGGGGTCGTGGCGACGACCCTATAATCGTCGGACAAGTCAGCGGCGGGCCACCCTAGTCCCGGGGTCGTGGGGACGACCCTATAGCCGTCGGACATGATGGTGGGGGGCCAATCTAGTCCCGGGGTCGTGGGGACGACCCTATAGTCGTTGGACATGATGGCGGCTGGGCAACTTTGGCCCGTGGTCGTGGGGACGACCCTATAGTCGTCGGACATGTCGGCCGCTGGGAAACTTTGGCCCGTGGTCGTGGGGACGACCCTATAGTCGTCGGACAAGTCGGCGGCGGGCCAACATAGTCCCGGGGACGTGGGGACGACCCTATAGTCGTCGGACATGACGGTGGCGGGCCAACCTAGTCCCGGGGACGTGGGGACGACCCTATAGTCGTCGGACATGACGGTGGCGGGCCAACCTAGTCCCGGGGTCGTGGGGACGACCCTATATTCGTCGGACATGTTGGTGGCGAGCCAACCTAGTCCCGGGGTCGTGGGGACGACCCTATAGACGTCGGACATGTCGGCGGCTGGCCAACATAGTCCCGGGGTCGAGGGGACGACCCTATAGTCGTCGGATATGACGGTGGCGGGGCAATCGAGTCCTGGGGTCGTGGGGACGACCCTATAGTCGTCGGACATGACGGTGGCGGGCCAATCTAGTCCCGGGGTCGTGGGGACGACCCTATAGTCGTCGGACATGTCGGCGGCTGGGCAACTTTGGCCCGTGGTCGTGGGGACGACCCTATAGTGGCGGACATGTCGGCGACAGGCCAACGTATGCCCAGGGTCGTAGGGACGAACCTATAGTCGTCGCACATGACGGTGGCGGGCCAATCTAGTCCCGGGGTCGCGCGGACGACCGTATAGTCGTCGGACATGTCGGCGGCTGGCCAACCTAGTCCCGGGGTCGTGGGGACGACCCTATAGTCGTCGGACAAGTCGGCGGCGGGCCAACCTAGTCCCGGGGTCGTGGGGACGACCCTATAGTCGTCGGACATGACGGTGCCGGGGGAATCTAGCCCCGGGGTCGTGGGGACGACCCTATAGTCTTCGGACATGTCGGCGGCTGGGCAACATTGGCCCGTGGTCGTGGGGACCACCCTATAGTCGTCGGACAGGTCGGCGGCGGGCCAACCTAGTCCCGGGGTCGTGGGGACGACCGTATAGTCGTCGGACATGTCGGCGGCTGGCCAACCTAGTCCCGGGGTCGTGGGGACGACCCTATAGTCGTCGGACAAGTCGGCGGCGGCCAACCTAGTCCCGGGGTCGTGGGGACGACCCTATAGTCGTCGGACAAGTCGGCGGCGGGCCAACCTAGTCCCGGGGTCGTGGAGACGACCCTATAGTCGTCGGACATGTCGGCGGCTGACCAACTTTGGCCCGTGGTCGTGGGGACGACCCTATAGTCGTCGGACATGACGGTGGCGGGCCAATCTAGCCCCGGGGTTGTGGGGACGACCCTATAGTCGTCGGACAAGTCGGCGGCGGGCCAACATAGTCCCGGGGTCGTGGGGACGACCCTATAGTCGTCGGACAAGTCGGCGGCGGGCCAACTTAGTCCCGGGGTCGTGGAGACGACCCTATAGTCGTCTGACAAGTCGGCGGCGGGCCAACATAGTCCCGGGGTCGTGGGGACGACCCTATAGTCGTCGGACAAGTCGGCGGCGGGCCAACTTAGTCCCGGGGTCGTGGAGACGACCCTATAGTCGTCGGACAAGTCGGCGGCGGGCCAACCTAGTCCCGGGGTCGTGGGGACGACCCTATAGTCGTCGGACAAGTCGGCGGCGGGCCAACCTAGTCCCGGGGTCGTGGGGACGACCCCATAGTCGTCGGACAAGTCGGCGGCGGGCCAACCTAGTCCCGGGGTCGTGGAGACGACCCTATAGTCGTCGGACATGTCGGCGGCTGACCAACCTAGTCCCGGGGTCGTGGGGACGACCCTATAGTCGTCGGACAAGTCGGCGGCGGGCCAACCTAGTCCCGGGGTCGTGGGGACGACCCCATAGTCGTCGGACAAGTCGGCGGCGGGCCAACCTAGTCCCGGGGTCGTGGAGACGACCCTATAGTCGTCGGACATGTCGGCGGCTGACCAACTTTGGCCCGTGGTCGTGGGGACGACCCTATAGTCGTCGGACATGACGGTGGCGGGCCAATCTAGCCCCGGGGTTGTGGGGACGACCCTATAGTCGTCGGACAAGTCGGCGGCGGGCCAACATAGTCCCGGGGTCGTGGGGACGACCCTATAGTCGTCGGACAAGTCGGCGGCGGGCCAACTTAGTCCCGGGGTCGTGGAGACGACCCTATAGTCGTCGGACAAGTCGGCGGCGGGCCAACCTAGTCCCGGGGTCGTGGGGACGACCCTATAGTCGTCGCACAAGTCGGCGGCGGGCCAACATAGTCCCGGGGTCGTGGGGACGACCCTATAGTCGTCGGACAAGTCGGCGGCGGGCCAACTTAGTCCCGGGGTCGTGGAGACGACCCTATAGTCGTCGGGCAAGTCGGCGGCGGCCAACCTAGTCCCGGGAACGTGGGGACGACCCTATAGTCGTCGGACAAGTCGGCGGCGGGCCAACCCAGTCCCGGGGTCGTGGGGACGACCCTGTAGTCGTCGGACATGACGGTGGCGGGACAATCTAGTCCCGGGGTCGTGGCGACGACCCTATAATCGTCGGACAAGTCAGCGGCGGGCCACCCTAGTCCCGGGGTCGTGGGGACGACCCTATAGCCGTCGGACATGATGGTGGGGGGCCAATCTAGTCCCGGGGTCGTGGGGACGACCCTATAGTCGTTGGACATGATGGCGGCTGGGCAACTTTGGCCCGTGGTCTTGGGGACGACCCTATAGTCGTCGGACATGTCGGCCGCTGGGAAACTTTGGCCCGTGGTCGTGGGGACGACCCTATAGTCGTCGGACAAGTCGGCGGGGGGCCAACCTAGTCCCGGGGTCGTGGGGCGACCCTATAGTCGTCTCGACATGACGGTGGCGGGCGAATCTAGTCCCGGGGTCGTGGGGACGAGCCTATAGTCGTCGGACATGTCGGCGGCTGACCAACTTTGGCCCGGGGTCGTGGAGACGACCCTATAGTCGTCGGACATGTCGGCGGCTGGGCAACTTTGGCCCGTGGTCGTGGGGACGACCCTATAGTCGTCGGACAAGTCGGCGGCGGGCCAACCCAGTCCCGGGGTCGTGGGGACGACCCTATAATCATCGGACAAGTCGGCGGCTGGCCAACCTAGTCCCGGGGTCGTGGGGACGACCCTATAATCGTCGGACAAGTCGGCGGCGGGCCACCCTAGTCCCGGGGTCGTGGGGGCGACCCTATAACCGTCGGACATGATGGTGGGGGGCCAACCTAGTCCCGGGGTCGTGGGGACGACCCTATAGCCGTCGGACATGGTGGTGGGGGGCCAATCTAGTCCCGGGGTCGTGGGGACGACCCTATAATCGTCGGACAAGTCGGCGGCGGGCCACCCTAGTCCCGGGGTCGTGGGGACGACCCTATAATCGTCGGACAAGTCGGCGGCGGGCCACCCTAGTCCCGGGGTCGTGGGGACGACCCTATAGCCGTCGGACATGATGGTGGGGGGCCAATCTAGTCCCGGGGTCGTGGGGACGACCCTATAGTCGTTGGACATGTTGGCGGCTGGGCAACTTTGGCCCGTGGTCGTGGGGACGACCCTATAGTCGTCGGACATGTCGGCGGCTGGGCAACATTGGCCCTGGGTCATGGGGACGACCCTATAGTCGTCGGACAAGACGGCGGCGGGCCAACCCAGACCCGGGGTCGTGGGAACGACCCCATAGTCGTCGAAAATGTCGGCGGCTGGCCAATCTAGTCCCGGGGTCCTGGGGACGACCCTATAGTCGTCGGACAAGTCGGCGGCGGGCCAACCTAGTCCCGGGGTCGTGGGGACGACCCTATAGTCGTCGGACAAGTCGGCGGCGGGCCAACATAGTCCCGGGGTCGTGGGGACGACCCTATAGTCGTCGGACATGTCGGCGGCTGGGCATCATTGGCCCCGGGTCGTGGGGACGACCCTATAGTCGTCGGACAAGTCGGCGGCGGGCCAACATAGTCCCGGGGTCGTGGGGACGACCCTATAGTCGTCGGACAAGTCGGCGGCGGGCCAACCTAGTCCCGGGATCGTGGGGCGGCCCTATAGTCGTCGGACATGTCGGTGGCGGGACAATCTAGTCCCGGGGTCGTGGGGACGACCCTATAGTCGTCGGAAATGTCGGTGGCGGGCCAATCTAGTCCCGGGGTCGTGGGGACGATCCTATAGTCGTCGGACATGTCGGCGGCTGGGCATCATTGGCCCTGGGTCGTGGGGACGACCCTATAGTCGTCGGACAAGTCGGCGGCGGGCCAACCTAGTCCCGGGGTCGTGGGGACGACCCTATAGTCGTCCGACAAGTCGGCGGCGGGCCAACCTAGTCCCTAGGTCGTGGGGACGACCCTATAGTCGTCGGACATGATGGTGGCGGGCCAATCTAGTCCCGGGGTCGTGGGGACGACCCTATCGTCGTCGGACATGTCGGCGGCTGGGCAACATTGGCCCGTGGTCGTGGGGACGTCCCTATAGTCGCCGGACAAGTCGGCGGCGGGCCAACCTAGTCCCGGGGTCGTGGAGACGACCCTGTAGTCGTCGGACATGTCGGCGGCTTGCCAACCTAGTCCCGGGGTGGTAGGGACGACCCTATAGTCGTCGGACAAGTCGGCGGCGGGCCAACCTAGTCCCGGGGTCGTGGGGACGACCCTATAGTCGTCGGACATGTCGGCGGCTGGGCAACTTTGACCCGTGGTCGTGGGGACGTCCCTATAGTCGTCGGACAAGTCGGCGGCGGGCCAACCTAGTCCCGGGGTCGTGGGGACGACCCCATAGTCGTCGGACAAGTCGGCGGCGGGCCAACCTAGTCCCGGGGTCGTGGAGACGACCCTATAGTCGTCGGACATGTCGGCGGCTGACCAACCTAGTCCCGGGGTCGTGGGGACGACCCTATAGTCGTCGGACAAGTCGGCGGCGGGCCAACCTAGTCCCGGGGTCGTGGGGACGACCCCATAGTCGTCGGACAAGTCGGCGGCGGGCCAACCTAGTCCCGGGGTCGTGGAGACGACCCTATAGTCGTCGGACATGTCGGCGGCTGACCAACTTTGGCCCGTGGTCGTGGGGACGACCCTATAGTCGTCGGACATGACGGTGGCGGGACAATCTAGTCCCGGGGTCGTGGCGACGACCCTATAATCGTCGGACAAGTCAGCGGCGGGCCACCCTAGTCCCGGGGTCGTGGGGACGACCCTATAGCCGTCGGACATGATGGTGGGGGGCCAATCTAGTCCCGGGGTCGTGGGGACGACCCTATAGTCGTTGGACATGATGGCGGCTGGGCAACTTTGGCCCGTGGTCGTGGGGACGACCCTATAGTCGTCGGACATGTCGGCCGCTGGGAAACTTTGGCCCGTGGTCGTGGGGACGACCCTATAGTCGTCGGACAAGTCGGCGGCGGGCCAACATAGTCCCGGGGTCGTGGGGACGACCCTATAGTCGTCGGACAAGTCGGCGGGGGGCCAACCTAGTCCCGGGGTCGTGGGGCGACCCTATAGTCGTCTCGACATGACGGTGGCGGGCGAATCTAGTCCCGGGGTCGTGGGGACGAGCCTATAGTCGTCGGACATGTCGGCGGCTGACCAACTTTGGCCCGGGGTCGTGGAGACGACCCTATAGTCGTCGGACATGTCGGCGGCTGGGCAACTTTGGCCCGTGGTCGTGGGGACGACCCTATAGTCGTCGGACAAGTCGGCGGCGGGCCAACGCAGTCCCGGGGTCGTGGGGACGACCCTATAATCATCGGACAAGTCGGCGGCTGGCCAACCTAGTCCCGGGGTCGTGGGGACGACCCTATAATCGTCGGACAAGTCGGCGGCGGGCCACCCTAGTCCCGGGGTCGTGGGGGCGACCCTATAACCGTCGGACATGATGGTGGGGGGCCAACCTAGTCCCGGGGTCGTGGGGACGACCCTATAGCCGTCGGACATGGTGGTGGGGGGCCAATCTAGTCCCGGGGTCGTGGGGACGACCCTATAATCGTCGGACAAGCCGGCGGCGGGCCACCCTAGTCCCGGGGTCGTGGGGGCGACCCTATAGCCGTCGGACATGATGGTGGGGGGCCAACCTAGTATCGGGGTCGTGGGGACGACCCTATAGCCGTCGGACATGATGGTGGGGGGCCAATCTAGTCCCGGGGTCGTGGGGACGACCCTATAGTCGTTGGACATGTTGGCGGCTGGGCAACTTTGGCCCGTGGTCGTGGGGACGACCCTATAGTCGTCGGACATGTCGGCGGCTGGGCAACATTGGCCCTGGGTCATGGGGACGACCCTATAGTCGTCGGACAAGACGGCGGCGGGCCAACCCAGACCCGGGGTCGTGGGGACGACCCCATAGTCGTCGAAAATGTCGGCGGCTGGCCAATCTAGTCCCGGGGTCCTGGGGACGACCCTATAGTCGTCGGACAAGTCGGCGGCGGGCCAACATAGTCCCGGGGTCGTGGGGACGACCCTATAGTCGTCGGACAAGTCGGCGGCGGGCCAACCTAGTCCCGGGATCGTGGGGCGGCCCTATAGTCGTCGGACATGTCGGTGGCGGGACAATCTAGTCCCGGGGTCGTGGGGACGACCCTATAGTCGTCGGAAATGTCGGTGGCGGGCCAATCTAGTCCCGGGGTCGTGGGGACGATCCTATAGTCGTCGGACATGTCGGCGGCTGGGCATCATTGGCCCTGGGTCGTGGGGACGACCCTATAGTCGTCGGACAAGTCGGCGGCGGGCCAACCTAGTCCCGGGGTCGTGGGGACGACCCTATAGTCGTCCGACAAGTCGGCGGCGGGCCAACCTAGTCCCTAGGTCGTGGGGACGACCCTATAGTCGTCGGACAAGACGGCGGCGGGCCAACCCAGACCCGGGGTCGTGGGGACGACCCCATAGTCGTCGAAAATGTCGGCGGCTGGCCAATCTAGTCCCGGGGTCCTGGGGACGACCCTATAGTCGTCGGACAAGTCGGCGGCGGGCCAACCTAGTCCCGGGGTCGTGGGGACGACCCTATAGTCGTCGGACAAGTCGGCGGCGGGCCAACATAGTCCCGGGGTCGTGGGGACGACCCTATAGTCGTCGGACAAGTCGGCGGCGGGCCAACATAGTCCCGGGGTCGTGGGGACGACCCTATCGTCGTCGAAAATGTCGGCGGCTGGCCAATCTAGTCCCGGGGTCCTGGGGACGACCCTATAGTCGTCGGACAAGTCGGCGGCGGGCCAACCTAGTCCCGGGGTCGTGGGGACGACCCTATAGTCGTCGGACAAGACGGCGGCGGGCCAACCCAGACCCGGGGTCGTGGGGACGACCCCATAGTCGTCGAAAATGTCGGCGGCTGGCCAATCTAGTCCCGGGGTCCTGGGGACGACCCTATAGTCGTCGGACATGTCGGCGGCTGGGCATCATTGGCCCTGGGTCGTGGGGACGACCCTATAGTCGTCGGACAAGTCGGCGGCGGGCCAACATAGTCCCGGGGTCGTGGAGACGACCCTATAGTCGTCGGACAAGTCGGCGGCGGGCCAACATAGTCCCGGGGTCGTGGGGACGACCCTATAGTCGTCGGACATGTCGGCGGCTGGGCATCATTGGCCCTGGGTCGTGGGGACGACCCTATAGTCGTCGGACAAGTCGGCGGCGGGCCAACATAGTCCCGGGGTCGTGGAGACGACCCTATAGTCGTCGGACAAGACGGCGGCGGGCCAACCCAGACCCGGGGTCGTGGGGACGACCCCATAGTCGTCGAAAATGTCGGCGGCTGGCCAATCTAGTCCCGGGGTCGTGGGGACGACCCTATAGTCGTCGGACAAGTCGGCGGCGGGCCAACATAGTCCCGGGGTCGTGGGGACGACCCTATCGTCGTCGAAAATGTCGGCGGCTGGCCAATCTAGTCCCGGGGTCCTGGGGACGACCCTATAGTCGTCGGACAAGTCGGCGGCGGGCCAACCTAGTCCCGGGGTCGTGGGGACGACCCTATAGTCGTCGGACAAGACGGCGGCGGGCCAACCCAGACCCGGGGTCGTGGGGACGACCCCATAGTCGTCGAAAATGTCGGCGGCTGGCCAATCTAGTCCCGGGGTCGTGGGGACGACCCTATAGTCGTCGGACAAGTCGGCGGCGGGCCAACATAGTCCCGGGGTCGTGGGGACGACCCTATAGTCGTCGGACATGTCGGCGGCTGGGCATCATTGGCCCTGGGTCGTGGGGACGACCCTATAGTCGTCGGACAAGTCGGCGGCGGGCCAACATAGTCCCGGGGTCGTGGAGACGACCCTATAGTCGTCGGACAAGTCGGCGGCGGCCAACCTAGTCCCGGGATCGTGGGGACGACCCTATAGTCGTCGGACAAGTCGGCGGCGGGCCAACCCAGTCCCGGGGTCGTGGGGACGACCCTGTAGTCGTCGGACATGACGGTGGCGGGACAATCTAGTCCCGGGGTCGTGGCGACGACCCTATAATCGTCGGACAAGTCAGCGGCGGGCCACCCTAGTCCCGGGGTCGTGGGGACGACCCTATAGCCGTCGGACATGATAGTGGGGGGCCAATCTAGTCCCGGGGTCGTGGGGACGACCCTATAGTCGTTGGACATGATGGCGGCTGGGCAACTTTGGCCCGTGGTCTTGGGGACGACCCTATAGTCGTCGGACAAGTCGGCGGCGGGCCAACCTAGTCCCGGGATCGTGGGGCGGCCCTATAGTCGTCGGACATGTCGGTGGCGGGACAATCTAGTCCCGGGGTCGTGGGGACGACCCTATAGTCGTCGGAAATGTCGGTGGCGGGCCAATCTAGTCCCGGGGTCGTGGGGACGATCCTATAGTCGTCGGACATGTCGGCGGCTGGGCATCATTGGCCCTGGGTCGTGGGGACGACCCTATAGTCGTCGGACAAGTCGGCGGCGGGCCAACCTAGTCCCGGGGTCGTGGGGACGACCCTATAGTCGTCCGACAAGTCGGCGGCGGGCCAACCTAGTCCCTAGGTCGTGGGGACGACCCTATAGTCGTCGGACATGATGGTGGCGGGCCAATCTAGTCCCGGGGTCGTGGGGACGACCCTATCGTCGTCGGACATGTCGGCGGCTGGGCAACATTGGCCCGTGGTCGTGGGGACGTCCCTATAGTCGCCGGACAAGTCGGCGGCGGGCCAACCTAGTCCCGGGGTCGTGGAGACGACCCTGTAGTCGTCGGACATGTCGGCGGCTTGCCAACCTAGTCCCGGGGTGGTAGGGACGACCCTATAGTCGTCGGACAAGTCGGCGGCGGGCCAACCTAGTCCCGGGGTCGTGGGGACGACCCTATAGTCGTCGGACATGTCGGCGGCTGGGCAACTTTGGCCCGTGGTCGTGGGGACGTCCCTATAGTCGTCGGACAAGTCGGCGGCGGGCCAACCTAGTCCCGGGGTCGTGGGGACGACCCCATAGTCGTCGGACAAGTCGGCGGCGGGCCAACCTAGTCCCGGGGTCGTGGAGACGACCCTATAGTCGTCGGACATGTCGGCGGCTGACCAACCTAGTCCCGGGGTCGTGGGGACGACCCTATAGTCGTCGGACAAGTCGGCGGCGGGCCAACCTAGTCCCGGGGTCGTGGGGACGACCCCATAGTCGTCGGACAAGTCGGCGGCGGGCCAACCTAGTCCCGGGGTCGTGGAGACGACCCTATAGTCGTCGGACATGTCGGCGGCTGACCAACTTTGGCCCGTGGTCGTGGGGACGACCCTATAGTCGTCGGACATGACGGTGGCGGGACAATCTAGTCCCGGGGTCGTGGCGACGACCCTATAATCGTCGGACAAGTCAGCGGCGGGCCACCCTAGTCCCGGGGTCGTGGGGACGACCCTATAGCCGTCGGACATGATGGTGGGGGGCCAATCTAGTCCCGGGGTCGTGGGGACGACCCTATAGTCGTTGGACATGATGGCGGCTGGGCAACTTTGGCCCGTGGTCGTGGGGACGACCCTATAGTCGTCGGACATGTCGGCCGCTGGGAAACTTTGGCCCGTGGTCGTGGGGACGACCCTATAGTCGTCGGACAAGTCGGCGGCGGGCCAACATAGTCCCGGGGTCGTGGGGACGACCCTATAGTCGTCGGACAAGTCGGCGGGGGGCCAACCTAGTCCCGGGGTCGTGGGGCGACCCTATAGTCGTCTCGACATGACGGTGGCGGGCGAATCTAGTCCCGGGGTCGTGGGGACGAGCCTATAGTCGTCGGACATGTCGGCGGCTGACCAACTTTGGCCCGGGGTCGTGGAGACGACCCTATAGTCGTCGGACATGTCGGCGGCTGGGCAACTTTGGCCCGTGGTCGTGGGGACGACCCTATAGTCGTCGGACAAGTCGGCGGCGGGCCAACCCAGTCCCGGGGTCGTGGGGACGACCCTATAATCATCGGACAAGTCGGCGGCTGGCCAACCTAGTCCCGGGGTCGTGGGGACGACCCTATAATCGTCGGACAAGTCGGCGGCGGGCCACCCTAGTCCCGGGGTCGTGGGGGCGACCCTATAACCGTCGGACATGATGGTGGGGGGCCAACCTAGTCCCGGGGTCGTGGGGACGACCCTATAGCCGTCGGACATGGTGGTGGGGGGCCAATCTAGTCCCGGGGTCGTGGGGACGACCCTATAATCGTCGGACAAGCCGGCGGCGGGCCACCCTAGTCCCGGGGTCGTGGGGGCGACCCTATAGCCGTCGGACATGATGGTGGGGGGCCAACCTAGTATCGGGGTCGTGGGGACGACCCTATAGCCGTCGGACATGATGGTGGGGGGCCAATCTAGTCCCGGGGTCGTGGGGACGACCCTATAGTCGTTGGACATGTTGGCGGCTGGGCAACTTTGGCCCGTGGTCGTGGGGACGACCCTATAGTCGTCGGACATGTCGGCGGCTGGGCAACATTGGCCCTGGGTCATGGGGACGACCCTATAGTCGTCGGACAAGACGGCGGCGGGCCAACCCAGACCCGGGGTCGTGGGGACGACCCCATAGTCGTCGAAAATGTCGGCGGCTGGCCAATCTAGTCCCGGGGTCCTGGGGACGACCCTATAGTCGTCGGACAAGTCGGCGGCGGGCCAACCTAGTCCCGGGGTCGTGGGGACGACCCTATAGTCGTCGGACAAGTCGGCGGCGGGCCAACATAGTCCCGGGGTCGTGGGGACGACCCTATAGTCGTCGGACATGTCGGCGGCTGGGCATCATTGGCCCTGGGTCGTGGGGACGACCCTATAGTCGTCGGACAAGTCGGCGGCGGGCCAACATAGTCCCGGGGTCGTGGGGACGACCCTATAGTCGTCGGACAAGTCGGCGGCGGGCCAACCTAGTCCCGGGATCGTGGGGCGGCCCTATAGTCGTCGGACATGTCGGTGGCGGGACAATCTAGTCCCGGGGTCGTGGGGACGACCCTATAGTCGTCGGAAATGTCGGTGGCGGGCCAATCTAGTCCCGGGGTCGTGGGGACGATCCTATAGTCGTCGGACATGTCGGCGGCTGGGCATCATTGGCCCTGGGTCGTGGGGACGACCCTATAGTCGTCGGACAAGTCGGCGGCGGGCCAACCTAGTCCCGCGGTCGTGGGGACGACCCTATAGTCGTCCGACAAGTCGGCGGCGGGCCAACCTAGTCCCTAGGTCGTGGGGACGACCCTATAGTCGTCGGACAAGACGGCGGCGGGCCAACCCAGACCCGGGGTCGTGGGGACGACCCCATAGTCGTCGAAAATGTCGGCGGCTGGCCAATCTAGTCCCGGGGTCCTGGGGACGACCCTATAGTCGTCGGACAAGTCGGCGGCGGGCCAACCTAGTCCCGGGGTCGTGGGGACGACCCTATAGTCGTCGGACAAGTCGGCGGCGGGCCAACATAGTCCCGGGGTCGTGGGGACGACCCTATAGTCGTCGGACAAGTCGGCGGCGGGCCAACATAGTCCCGGGGTCGTGGGGACGACCCTATCGTCGTCGAAAATGTCGGCGGCTGGCCAATCTAGTCCCGGGGTCCTGGGGACGACCCTATAGTCGTCGGACAAGTCGGCGGCGGGCCAACCTAGTCCCGGGGTCGTGGGGACGACCCTATAGTCGTCGGACAAGACGGCGGCGGGCCAACCCAGACCCGGGGTCGTGGGGACGACCCCATAGTCGTCGAAAATGTCGGCGGCTGGCCAATCTAGTCCCGGGGTCCTGGGGACGACCCTATAGTCGTCGGACATGTCGGCGGCTGGGCATCATTGGCCCTGGGTCGTGGGGACGACCCTATAGTCGTCGGACAAGTCGGCGGCGGGCCAACATAGTCCCGGGGTCGTGGAGACGACCCTATAGTCGTCGGACAAGTCGGCGGCGGGCCAACATAGTCCCGGGGTCGTGGGGACGACCCTATAGTCGTCGGACATGTCGGCGGCTGGGCATCATTGGCCCTGGGTCGTGGGGACGACCCTATAGTCGTCGGACAAGTCGGCGGCGGGCCAACATAGTCCCGGGGTCGTGGAGACGACCCTATAGTCGTCGGACAAGACGGCGGCGGGCCAACCCAGACCCGGGGTCGTGGGGACGACCCCATAGTCGTCGAAAATGTCGGCGGCTGGCCAATCTAGTCCCGGGGTCGTGGGGACGACCCTATAGTCGTCGGACAAGTCGGCGGCGGGCCAACATAGTCCCGGGGTCGTGGGGACGACCCTATCGTCGTCGAAAATGTCGGCGGCTGGCCAATCTAGTCCCGGGGTCCTGGGGACGACCCTATAGTCGTCGGACAAGTCGGCGGCGGGCCAACCTAGTCCCGGGGTCGTGGGGACGACCCTATAGTCGTCGGACAAGACGGCGGCGGGCCAACCCAGACCCGGGGTCGTGGGGACGACCCCATAGTCGTCGAAAATGTCGGCGGCTGGCCAATCTAGTCCCGGGGTCGTGGGGACGACCCTATAGTCGTCGGACAAGTCGGCGGCGGGCCAACATAGTCCCGGGGTCGTGGGGACGACCCTATAGTCGTCGGACATGTCGGCGGCTGGGCATCATTGGCCCTGGGTCGTGGGGACGACCCTATAGTCGTCGGACAAGTCGGCGGCGGGCCAACATAGTCCCGGGGTCGTGGAGACGACCCTATAGTCGTCGGACAAGTCGGCGGCGGCCAACCTAGTCCCGGGATCGTGGGGACGACCCTATAGTCGTCGGACAAGTCGGCGGCGGGCCAACCCAGTCCCGGGGTCGTGGGGACGACCCTGTAGTCGTCGGACATGACGGTGGCGGGACAATCTAGTCCCGGGGTCGTGGCGACGACCCTATAATCGTCGGACAAGTCAGCGGCGGGCCACCCTAGTCCCGGGGTCGTGGGGACGACCCTATAGCCGTCGGACATGATGGTGGGGGGCCAATCTAGTCCCGGGGTCGTGGGGACGACCCTATAGTCGTTGGACATGATGGCGGCTGGGCAACTTTGGCCCGTGGTCTTGGGGACGACCCTATAGTCGTCGGACATGTCGGCCGCTGGGAAACTTTGGCCCGTGGTCGTGGGGACGACCCTATAGTCGTCGGACAAGTCGGCGGCGGGCCAACCCAGTCCCGGGGTCGTGGGGACGACCCTATAATCATCGGACAAGTCGGCGGCTGGCCAACCTAGTCCCGGGGTCGTGGGGACGACCCTATAATCGTCGGACAAGTCGGCGGCGGGCCACCCTAGTCCCGGGGTCGTGGGGGCGACCCTATAACCGTCGGACATGATGGTGGGGGGCCAACCTAGTCCCGGGGTCGTGGGGACGACCCTATAGCCGTCGGACATGGTGGTGGGGGGCCAATCTAGTCCCGGGGTCGTGGGGACGACCCTATAATCGTCGGACAAGTCGGCGGCGGGCCACCCTAGTCCCGGGGTCGTGGGGGCGACCCTATAGCCGTCGGACATGATGGTGGGGGGCCAACCTAGTATCGGGGTCGTGGGGACGACCCTATAGCCGTCGGACATGATGGTGGGGGGCCAATCTAGTCCCGGGGTCGTGGGGACGACCCTATAGTCGTTGGACATGTTGGCGGCTGGGCAACTTTGGCCCGTGGTCGTGGGGACGACCCTATAGTCGTCGGACATGTCGGCGGCTGGGCAACATTGGCCCTGGGTCATGGGGACGACCCTATAGTCGTCGGACAAGACGGCGGCGGGCCAACCCAGACCCGGGGTCGTGGGGACGACCCCATAGTCGTCGAAAATGTCGGCGGCTGGCCAATCTAGTCCCGGGGTCCTGGGGACGACCCTATAGTCGTCGGACAAGTCGGCGGCGGGCCAACCTAGTCCCGGGGTCGTGGGGACGACCCTATAGTCGTCGGACAAGTCGGCGGCGGGCCAACATAGTCCCGGGGTCGTGGGGACGACCCTATAGTCGTCGGACATGTCGGCGGCTGGGCATCATTGGCCCTGGGTCGTGGGGACGACCCTATAGTCGTCGGACAAGTCGGCGGCGGGCCAACATAGTCCCGGGGTCGTGGGGACGACCCTATAGTCGTCGGACAAGTCGGCGGCGGGCCAACCTAGTCCCGGGATCGTGGGGCGGCCCTATAGTCGTCGGACATGTCGGTGGCGGGACAATCTAGTCCCGGGGTCGTGGGGACGACCCTATAGTCGTCGGAAATGTCGGTGGCGGGCCAATCTAGTCCCGGGGTCGTGGGGACGATCCTATAGTCGTCGGACATGTCGGCGGCTGGGCATCATTGGCCCTGGGTCGTGGGGACGACCCTATAGTCGTCGGACAAGTCGGCGGCGGGCCAACCTAGTCCCGGGGTCGTGGGGACGACCCTATAGTCGTCCGACAAGTCGGCGGCGGGCCAACCTAGTCCCTAGGTCGTGGGGACGACCCTATAGTCGTCGGACAAGACGGCGGCGGGCCAACCCAGACCCGGGGTCGTGGGGACGACCCCATAGTCGTCGAAAATGTCGGCGGCTGGCCAATCTAGTCCCGGGGTCCTGGGGACGACCCTATAGTCGTCGGACAAGTCGGCGGCGGGCCAACCTAGTCCCGGGGTCGTGGGGACGACCCTATAGTCGTCGGACAAGTCGGCGGCGGGCCAACATAGTCCCGGGGTCGTGGGGACGACCCTATAGTCGTCGGACAAGTCGGCGGCGGGCCAACATAGTCCCGGGGTCGTGGGGACGACCCTATCGTCGTCGAAAATGTCGGCGGCTGGCCAATCTAGTCCCGGGGTCCTGGGGACGACCCTATAGTCGTCGGACAAGTCGGCGGCGGGCCAACCTAGTCCCGGGGTCGTGGGGACGACCCTATAGTCGTCGGACAAGACGGCGGCGGGCCAACCCAGACCCGGGGTCGTGGGGACGACCCCATAGTCGTCGAAAATGTCGGCGGCTGGCCAATCTAGTCCCGGGGTCCTGGGGACGACCCTATAGTCGTCGGACATGTCGGCGGCTGGGCATCATTGGCCCTGGGTCGTGGGGACGACCCTATAGTCGTCGGACAAGTCGGCGGCGGGCCAACATAGTCCCGGGGTCGTGGAGACGACCCTATAGTCGTCGGACAAGTCGGCGGCGGGCCAACATAGTCCCGGGGTCGTGGGGACGACCCTATAGTCGTCGGACATGTCGGCGGCTGGGCATCATTGGCCCTGGGTCGTGGGGACGACCCTATAGTCGTCGGACAAGTCGGCGGCGGGCCAACATAGTCCCGGGGTCGTGGAGACGACCCTATAGTCGTCGGACAAGACGGCGGCGGGCCAACCCAGACCCGGGGTCGTGGGGACGACCCCATAGTCGTCGAAAATGTCGGCGGCTGGCCAATCTAGTCCCGGGGTCGTGGGGACGACCCTATAGTCGTCGGACAAGTCGGCGGCGGGCCAACATAGTCCCGGGGTCGTGGGGACGACCCTATCGTCGTCGAAAATGTCGGCGGCTGGCCAATCTAGTCCCGGGGTCCTGGGGACGACCCTATAGTCGTCGGACAAGTCGGCGGCGGGCCAACCTAGTCCCGGGGTCGTGGGGACGACCCTATAGTCGTCGGACAAGACGGCGGCGGGCCAACCCAGACCCGGGGTCGTGGGGACGACCCCATAGTCGTCGAAAATGTCGGCGGCTGGCCAATCTAGTCCCGGGGTCGTGGGGACGACCCTATAGTCGTCGGACAAGTCGGCGGCGGGCCAACATAGTCCCGGGGTCGTGGGGACGACCCTATAGTCGTCGGACATGTCGGCGGCTGGGCATCATTGGCCCTGGGTCGTGGGGACGACCCTATAGTCGTCGGACAAGTCGGCGGCGGGCCAACATAGTCCCGGGGTCGTGGAGACGACCCTATAGTCGTCGGACAAGTCGGCGGCGGCCAACCTAGTCCCGGGATCGTGGGGACGACCCTATAGTCGTCGGACAAGTCGGCGGCGGGCCAACCCAGTCCCGGGGTCGTGGGGACGACCCTGTAGTCGTCGGACATGACGGTGGCGGGACAATCTAGTCCCGGGGTCGTGGCGACGACCCTATAATCGTCGGACAAGTCAGCGGCGGGCCACCCTAGTCCCGGGGTCGTGGGGACGACCCTATAGCCGTCGGACATGATGGTGGGGGGCCAATCTAGTCCCGGGGTCGTGGGGACGACCCTATAGTCGTTGGACATGATGGCGGCTGGGCAACTTTGGCCCGTGGTCTTGGGGACGACCCTATAGTCGTCGGACAAGTCGGCGGCGGGCCAACCTAGTCCCGGGATCGTGGGGCGGCCCTATAGTCGTCGGACATGTCGGTGGCGGGACAATCTAGTCCCGGGGTCGTGGGGACGACCCTATAGTCGTCGGAAATGTCGGTGGCGGGCCAATCTAGTCCCGGGGTCGTGGGGACGATCCTATAGTCGTCGGACATGTCGGCGGCTGGGCATCATTGGCCCTGGGTCGTGGGGACGACCCTATAGTCGTCGGACAAGTCGGCGGCGGGCCAACCTAGTCCCGGGGTCGTGGGGACGACCCTATAGTCGTCCGACAAGTCGGCGGCGGGCCAACCTAGTCCCTAGGTCGTGGGGACGACCCTATAGTCGTCGGACATGATGGTGGCGGGCCAATCTAGTCCCGGGGTCGTGGGGACGACCCTATCGTCGTCGGACATGTCGGCGGCTGGGCAACATTGGCCCGTGGTCGTGGGGACGTCCCTATAGTCGCCGGACAAGTCGGCGGCGGGCCAACCTAGTCCCGGGGTCGTGGAGACGACCCTGTAGTCGTCGGACATGTCGGCGGCTTGCCAACCTAGTCCCGGGGTGGTAGGGACGACCCTATAGTCGTCGGACAAGTCGGCGGCGGGCCAACCTAGTCCCGGGGTCGTGGGGACGACCCTATAGTCGTCGGACATGTCGGCGGCTGGGCAACTTTGGCCCGTGGTCGTGGGGACGTCCCTATAGTCGTCGGACAAGTCGGCGGCGGGCCAACCTAGTCCCGGGGTCGTGGGGACGACCCCATAGTCGTCGGACAAGTCGGCGGCGGGCCAACCTAGTCCCGGGGTCGTGGAGACGACCCTATAGTCGTCGGACATGTCGGCGGCTGACCAACCTAGTCCCGGGGTCGTGGGGACGACCCTATAGTCGTCGGACAAGTCGGCGGCGGGCCAACCTAGTCCCGGGGTCGTGGGGACGACCCCATAGTCGTCGGACAAGTCGGCGGCGGGCCAACCTAGTCCCGGGGTCGTGGAGACGACCCTATAGTCGTCGGACATGTCGGCGGCTGACCAACTTTGGCCCGTGGTCGTGGGGACGACCCTATAGTCGTCGGACATGACGGTGGCGGGACAATCTAGTCCCGGGGTCGTGGCGACGACCCTATAATCGTCGGACAAGTCAGCGGCGGGCCACCCTAGTCCCGGGGTCGTGGGGACGACCCTATAGCCGTCGGACATGATGGTGGGGGGCCAATCTAGTCCCGGGGTCGTGGGGACGACCCTATAGTCGTTGGACATGATGGCGGCTGGGCAACTTTGGCCCGTGGTCGTGGGGACGACCCTATAGTCGTCGGACATGTCGGCCGCTGGGAAACTTTGGCCCGTGGTCGTGGGGACGACCCTATAGTCGTCGGACAAGTCGGCGGCGGGCCAACATAGTCCCGGGGTCGTGGGGACGACCCTATAGTCGTCGGACAAGTCGGCGGGGGGCCAACCTAGTCCCGGGGTCGTGGGGCGACCCTATAGTCGTCTCGACATGACGGTGGCGGGCGAATCTAGTCCCGGGGTCGTGGGGACGAGCCTATAGTCGTCGGACATGTCGGCGGCTGACCAACTTTGGCCCGGGGTCGTGGAGACGACCCTATAGTCGTCGGACATGTCGGCGGCTGGGCAACTTTGGCCCGTGGTCGTGGGGACGACCCTATAGTCGTCGGACAAGTCGGCGGCGGGCCAACCCAGTCCCGGGGTCGTGGGGACGACCCTATAATCATCGGACAAGTCGGCGGCTGGCCAACCTAGTCCCGGGGTCGTGGGGACGACCCTATAATCGTCGGACAAGTCGGCGGCGGGCCACCCTAGTCCCGGGGTCGTGGGGGCGACCCTATAACCGTCGGACATGATGGTGGGGGGCCAACCTAGTCCCGGGGTCGTGGGGACGACCCTATAGCCGTCGGACATGGTGGTGGGGGGCCAATCTAGTCCCGGGGTCGTGGGGACGACCCTATAATCGTCGGACAAGCCGGCGGCGGGCCACCCTAGTCCCGGGGTCGTGGGGGCGACCCTATAGCCGTCGGACATGATGGTGGGGGGCCAACCTAGTATCGGGGTCGTGGGGACGACCCTATAGCCGTCGGACATGATGGTGGGGGGCCAATCTAGTCCCGGGGTCGTGGGGACGACCCTATAGTCGTTGGACATGTTGGCGGCTGGGCAACTTTGGCCCGTGGTCGTGGGGACGACCCTATAGTCGTCGGACATGTCGGCGGCTGGGCAACATTGGCCCTGGGTCATGGGGACGACCCTATAGTCGTCGGACAAGACGGCGGCGGGCCAACCCAGACCCGGGGTCGTGGGGACGACCCCATAGTCGTCGAAAATGTCGGCGGCTGGCCAATCTAGTCCCGGGGTCCTGGGGACGACCCTATAGTCGTCGGACAAGTCGGCGGCGGGCCAACCTAGTCCCGGGGTCGTGGGGACGACCCTATAGTCGTCGGACAAGTCGGCGGCGGGCCAACATAGTCCCGGGGTCGTGGGGACGACCCTATAGTCGTCGGACATGTCGGCGGCTGGGCATCATTGGCCCTGGGTCGTGGGGACGACCCTATAGTCGTCGGACAAGTCGGCGGCGGGCCAACATAGTCCCGGGGTCGTGGGGACGACCCTATAGTCGTCGGACAAGTCGGCGGCGGGCCAACCTAGTCCCGGGATCGTGGGGCGGCCCTATAGTCGTCGGACATGTCGGTGGCGGGACAATCTAGTCCCGGGGTCGTGGGGACGACCCTATAGTCGTCGGAAATGTCGGTGGCGGGCCAATCTAGTCCCGGGGTCGTGGGGACGATCCTATAGTCGTCGGACATGTCGGCGGCTGGGCATCATTGGCCCTGGGTCGTGGGGACGACCCTATAGTCGTCGGACAAGTCGGCGGCGGGCCAACCTAGTCCCGGGGTCGTGGGGACGACCCTATAGTCGTCCGACAAGTCGGCGGCGGGCCAACCTAGTCCCTAGGTCGTGGGGACGACCCTATAGTCGTCGGACAAGACGGCGGCGGGCCAACCCAGACCCGGGGTCGTGGGGACGACCCCATAGTCGTCGAAAATGTCGGCGGCTGGCCAATCTAGTCCCGGGGTCCTGGGGACGACCCTATAGTCGTCGGACAAGTCGGCGGCGGGCCAACCTAGTCCCGGGGTCGTGGGGACGACCCTATAGTCGTCGGACAAGTCGGCGGCGGGCCAACATAGTCCCGGGGTCGTGGGGACGACCCTATAGTCGTCGGACAAGTCGGCGGCGGGCCAACATAGTCCCGGGGTCGTGGGGACGACCCTATCGTCGTCGAAAATGTCGGCGGCTGGCCAATCTAGTCCCGGGGTCCTGGGGACGACCCTATAGTCGTCGGACAAGTCGGCGGCGGGCCAACCTAGTCCCGGGGTCGTGGGGACGACCCTATAGTCGTCGGACAAGACGGCGGCGGGCCAACCCAGACCCGGGGTCGTGGGGACGACCCCATAGTCGTCGAAAATGTCGGCGGCTGGCCAATCTAGTCCCGGGGTCCTGGGGACGACCCTATAGTCGTCGGACATGTCGGCGGCTGGGCATCATTGGCCCTGGGTCGTGGGGACGACCCTATAGTCGTCGGACAAGTCGGCGGCGGGCCAACATAGTCCCGGGGTCGTGGAGACGACCCTATAGTCGTCGGACAAGTCGGCGGCGGGCCAACATAGTCCCGGGGTCGTGGGGACGACCCTATAGTCGTCGGACATGTCGGCGGCTGGGCATCATTGGCCCTGGGTCGTGGGGACGACCCTATAGTCGTCGGACAAGTCGGCGGCGGGCCAACATAGTCCCGGCGTCGTGGAGACGACCCTATAGTCGTCGGACAAGACGGCGGCGGGCCAACCCAGACCCGGGGTCGTGGGGACGACCCCATAGTCGTCGAAAATGTCGGCGGCTGGCCAATCTAGTCCCGGGGTCGTGGGGACGACCCTATAGTCGTCGGACAAGTCGGCGGCGGGCCAACATAGTCCCGGGGTCGTGGGGACGACCCTATCGTCGTCGAAAATGTCGGCGGCTGGCCAATCTAGTCCCGGGGTCCTGGGGACGACCCTATAGTCGTCGGACAAGTCGGCGGCGGGCCAACCTAGTCCCGGGGTCGTGGGGACGACCCTATAGTCGTCGGACAAGACGGCGGCGGGCCAACCCAGACCCGGGGTCGTGGGGACGACCCCATAGTCGTCGAAAATGTCGGCGGCTGGCCAATCTAGTCCCGGGGTCGTGGGGACGACCCTATAGTCGTCGGACAAGTCGGCGGCGGGCCAACATAGTCCCGGGGTCGTGGGGACGACCCTATAGTCGTCGGACATGTCGGCGGCTGGGCATCATTGGCCCTGGGTCGTGGGGACGACCCTATAGTCGTCGGACAAGTCGGCGGCGGGCCAACATAGTCCCGGGGTCGTGGAGACGACCCTATAGTCGTCGGACAAGTCGGCGGCGGCCAACCTAGTCCCGGGATCGTGGGGACGACCCTATAGTCGTCGGACAAGTCGGCGGCGGGCCAACCCAGTCCCGGGGTCGTGGGGACGACCCTGTAGTCGTCGGACATGACGGTGGCGGGACAATCTAGTCCCGGGGTCGTGGCGACGACCCTATAATCGTCGGACAAGTCAGCGGCGGGCCACCCTAGTCCCGGGGTCGTGGGGACGACCCTATAGCCGTCGGACATGATGGTGGGGGGCCAATCTAGTCCCGGGGTCGTGGGGACGACCCTATAGTCGTTGGACATGATGGCGGCTGGGCAACTTTGGCCCGTGGTCTTGGGGACGACCCTATAGTCGTCGGACATGTCGGCCGCTGGGAAACTTTGGCCCGTGGTCGTGGGGACGACCCTATAGTCGTCGGACAAGTCGGCGGCGGGCCAACCCAGTCCCGGGGTCGTGGGGACGACCCTATAATCATCGGACAAGTCGGCGGCTGGCCAACCTAGTCCCGGGGTCGTGGGGACGACCCTATAATCGTCGGACAAGTCGGCGGCGGGCCACCCTAGTCCCGGGGTCGTGGGGGCGACCCTATAACCGTCGGACATGATGGTGGGGGGCCAACCTAGTCCCGGGGTCGTGGGGACGACCCTATAGCCGTCGGACATGGTGGTGGGGGGCCAATCTAGTCCCGGGGTCGTGGGGACGACCCTATAATCGTCGGACAAGTCGGCGGCGGGCCACCCTAGTCCCGGGGTCGTGGGGGCGACCCTATAGCCGTCGGACATGATGGTGGGGGGCCAACCTAGTATCGGGGTCGTGGGGACGACCCTAAATCCGTCGGACATGATGGTGGGGGGCCAATCTAGTCCCGGGGTCGTGGGGACGACCCTATAGTCGTTGGACATGTTGGCGGCTGGGCAACTTTGGCCCGTGGTCGTGGGGACGACCCTATAGTCGTCGGACAAGACGGCGGCGGGCCAACCCAGACCCGGGGTCGTGGGAACGACCCCATAGTCGTCGAAAATGTCGGCGGCTGGCCAATCTAGTCCCGGGGTCCTGGGGACGACCCTATAGTCGTCGGACAAGTCGGCGGCGGGCCAACCTAGTCCCGGGGTCGTGGGGACGACCCTATAGTCGTCGGACAAGTCGGCGGCGGGCCAACATAGTCCCGGGGTCGTGGGGACGACCCTATAGTCGTCGGACATGTCGGCGGCTGGGCATCATTGGCCCTGGGTCGTGGGGACGACCCTATAGTCGTCGGACAAGTCGGCGGCGGGCCAACATAGTCCCGGGGTCGTGGGGACGACCCTATAGCCGTCGGACATGATGGTGGGGGGCCAATCTAGTCCCGGGGTCGTGGGGACGACCCTATAGTCGTTGGACATGTTGGCGGCTGGGCAACTTTGGCCCGTGGTCGTGGGGACGACCCTATAGTCGTCGGACATGTCGGCGGCTGGGCAACATTGGCCCTGGGTCATGGGGACGACCCTATAGTCGTCGGACAAGACGGCGGCGGGCCAACCCAGACCCGGGGTCGTGGGGACGACCCCATAGTCGTCGAAAATGTCGGCGGCTGGCCAATCTAGTCCCGGGGTCCTGGGGACGACCCTATAGTCGTCGGACAAGTCGGCGGCGGGCCAACCTAGTCCCGGGGTCGTGGGGACGACCCTATAGTCGTCGGACAAGTCGGCGGCGGGCCAACATAGTCCCGGGGTCGTGGGGACGACCCTATAGTCGTCGGACATGTCGGCGGCTGGGCATCATTGGCCCTGGGTCGTGGGGACGACCCTATAGTCGTCGGACAAGTCGGCGGCGGGCCAACATAGTCCCGGGGTCGTGGGGACGACCCTATAGTCGTCGGACAAGTCGGCGGCGGGCCAACCTAGTCCCGGGATCGTGGGGCGGCCCTATAGTCGTCGGACATGTCGGTGGCGGGACAATCTAGTCCCGGGGTCGTGGGGACGACCCTATAGTCGTCGGAAATGTCGGTGGCGGGCCAATCTAGTCCCGGGGTCGTGGGGACGATCCTATAGTCGTCGGACATGTCGGCGGCTGGGCATCATTGGCCCTGGGTCGTGGGGACGACCCTATAGTCGTCGGACAAGTCGGCGGCGGGCCAACCTAGTCCCGGGGTCGTGGGGACGACCCTATAGTCGTCCGACAAGTCGGCGGCGGGCCAACCTAGTCCCTAGGTCGTGGGGACGACCCTATAGTCGTCGGACATGATGGTGGCGGGCCAATCTAGTCCCGGGGTCGTGGGGACGACCCTATCGTCGTCGAAAATGTCGGCGGCTGGCCAATCTAGTCCCGGGATCCTGGGGACGACCCTATAGTCGTCGGACAAGTCGGCGGCGGGCCAACCTAGTCCCGGGGTCGTGGGGACGACCCTATAGTCGTCGGACAAGACGGCGGCGGGCCAACCCAGACCCGGGGTCGTGGGGACGACCCCATAGTCGTCGAAAATGTCGGCGGCTGGCCAATCTAGTCCCGGGGTCCTGGGGACGACCCTATAGTCGTCGGACAAGTCGGCGGCGGGCCAACCTAGTCCCGGGGTCGTGGGGACGACCCTATAGTCGTCGGACAAGTCGGCGGCGGGCCAACATAGTCCCGGGGTCGTGGGGACGACCCTATAGTCGTCGGACATGTCGGCGGCTGGGCATCATTGGCCCTGGGTCGTGGGGACGACCCTATAGTCGTCGGACAAGTCGGCGGCGGGCCAACATAGTCCCGGGGTCGTGGGGACGACCCTATAGTCGTCGGACAAGTCGGCGGCGGGCCAACCTAGTCCCGGGATCGTGGGGCGGCCCTATAGTCGTCGGACATGTCGGTGGCGGGACAATCTAGTCCCGGGGTCGTGGGGACGACCCTATAGTCGTCGGATATGTCGGTGGCGGGCCAATCTAGTCCCGGGGTCGTGGGGACGATCCTATAGTCGTCGGACATGTCGGCGGCTGGGCATCATTGGCCCTGGGTCGTGGGGACGACCCTATAGTCGTCGGACAAGTCGGCGGCGGGCCAACCTAGTCCCTAGGTCGTGGGGACGAACCTATAGTCGTCGGACATGATGGTGGCGGGCCAATCTAGTCCCTAGGTCGTGGGGACGACCCTATAGTCGTCGGACATGATGGTGGCGGGCCAATCTAGTCCCGGGGTCGTGGGGACGACCCTATAGTCGTCGGACAAGTCGGCGGCGGGCCAACATAGTCCCGGGGTCGTGGGGACGACCCTATAGTCGTCGGACAAGTCGGCGGCGGGCCAACCTAGTCCCGGGGTCGTGGGGCGACCCCATAGTCGTCGAACATGTCGGCGGCTGGCCAATCTAGTCCCGGGGTCCTGGGGACGACCCTATAGTCGTCGGACAAGTCGGCGGCGGGCCAACCTAGTCCCGGGGTCGTGGGGACGACCCTATAGTCGTCGGACAAGTCGGCGGCGGGCCAACATAGTCCCGGGGTCGTGGGGACGACCCTATCGTCGTCCGACATGTCGGCGGCTGGGCAACATTGGCCCGTGGTCGTGGGGACGTCCCTATAGTCGCCGGACAAGTCGGCGGCGGGCCAACCTAGTCCCGGGGTCGTGGAGACGACCCTGTAGTCGTCGGACATGTCGGCGGCTTGCCAACCTAGTCCCGGGGTGGTAGGGACGACCCTATAGTCGTCGGACAAGTCGGCGGCGGGCCAACCTAGTCCCGGGGTCGTGGGGACGACCCTATAGTCGTCGGACATGTCGGCGGCTGGGCATCATTGGCCCTGGGTCGTGGGGACGACCCTATAGTCGTCGGACAAGTCGGCGGCGGGCCAACATAGTCCCGGGGTCGTGGGGACGACCCTATAGTCGTCGGACAAGTCGGCGGCGGGCCAACTTAGTCCCGGGATCGTGGGGTGGCCCTATAGTCGTCGGACATGTCGGTGGCGGGCCAATCTAGTCCCGGGGTCGTGGGGACGAGCCTATAGTCGTCGGACATGTCGGCGGCTGACCAACTTTGGCCCGGGGTCGTGGAGACGACCCTATAGTCGTCGGACATGTCGGCGGCTGGGCAACTTTGGCCCGTGGTCGTGGGGACGACCCTATAGTCGTCGGACAACTCGGCGGCGGGCCAACCTAGTCCCGGGGTCGTGGAGACGACCCTATAGTCGTCGGACATGACGGTGGTGGGGCAATCTACTCCTGGGGTCGTGGGGACGACCCCATAGTCGTCGGACAAGTCGGCGGCGGGCCAACCTAGTCCCGGGGTCGTGGGGACGACCCTATAGTCGTCGGACATGATGGTGGCGGGCCAACCTAGTCCCGGGGTCGTGGGGACGACCCTATAGTCGTCGGACATGTCGGCGGCTGGCCAACCTAGTCCCGGGGTCGTGGGGACGAACCTATAATCGTCGGACAATTCGGCTGCGGGCCACCCTAGTCCCGGGGTCCTGGGGACGACCCTATAGTCGTCGGACATGTCGGTGGCGGGCCAATCTAGTCCCGGGGTCGTGGGGACGACACTATAGTCGTCGGACATGTCGGCGGCTGGGCATCATTGGCCCTGGGTCGTGGGGACGACCCTATAGTCGTCGGACAAGTCGGCGGCGGGCCAACCTAGTCCCTAGGTCGTGGGGACGACCCTATAGTCGTCGGACATGATGGTGGCGGGCCAATCTAGTCCCGGGGTCGTGGGGACGACCCTATAGTCGTCGGACATGTCGGCGGCTGGGCAACATTGGCCCGTGGTCATGGGGACGTCCCTATAGTCGCCGGACAAGTCGGCGGCGGACCAACCTAGTCCCGGGGTCGTGGAGACGACCCTGTAGTCGTCGGACATGTCGGCGGCTTGCCAACCTAGTCCCGGGGTGGTAGGGACGACCCTATAGTCGTCGGACAAGTCGGCGGCGGGCCAACCTAGTCCCGGCGTCGTGGAGACGACCCTATAGTCGTCGGACATGTCGGCGGCTGACCAACTTTGGCCCGTGGTCGTGGGGACGACCCTATAGTCGTCGGACATGACGGTGGCGGGCCAATGTAGCCCCGGGGTCGTGGGGAGGACCCTATAGTCGTCGGACAAGTCGGCGGCGGGCCAACATAGTCCCGGGGTCGTGGGGACGACCCTATAGTCGTCGGACAAGTCGGCGGCGGGCCAACCTAGTCCCGGGGTCGTGGGGCGACCCCATAGTCGTCGAACATGTCGGCGGCTGGCCAATCTAGTCCCGGGGTCCTGGGGACGACCCTATAGTCGTCGGACAAGTCGGCGGCGGGCCAACCTAGTCCCGGGGTCGTGGGGACGACCCTATAGTCGTCGGACAAGTCGGCGGCGGGCCAACATAGTCCCGGGGTCGTGGGGACGACCCTATCGTCGTCCGACATGTCGGCGGCTGGGCAACATTGGCCCGTGGTCGTGGGGACGTCCCTATAGTCGCCGGACAAGTCGGCGGCGGGCCAACCTAGTCCCGGGGTCGTGGAGACGACCCTGTAGTCGTCGGACATGTCGGCGGCTTGCCAACCGAGTCCCGGGGTGGTAGGGACGACCCTATAGTCGTCGGACAAGTCGGCGGCGGGCCAACCTAGTCCCGGGGTCGTGGGGACGACCCTATAGTCGTCGGACATGTCGGCGGCTGGGCATCATTGGCCCTGGGTCGTGGGGACGACCCTATAGTCGTCGGACAAGTCGGCGGCGGGCCAACATAGTCCCGGGGTCGTGGGGACGACCCTATAGTCGTCGGACAAGTCGGCGGCGGGCCAACTTAGTCCCGGGATCGTGGGGCGGCCCTATAGTCGTCGGACATGTCGGTGGCGGGCCAATCTAGTCCCGGGGTCGTGGGGACGAGCCTATAGTCGTCGGACATGTCGGCGGCTGACCAACTTTGGCCCGGGGTCGTGGAGACGACCCTATAGTCGTCGGACATGTCGGCGGCTGGGCAACTTTGGCCCGTGGTCGTGGGGACGACCCTATAGTCGTCGGACAACTCGGCGGCGGGCCAACCTAGTCCCGGGGTCGTGGAGACGACCCTATAGTCGTCGGACATGACGGTGGTGGGGCAATCTACTCCTGGGGTCGTGGGGACGACCCCATAGTCGTCGGACAAGTCGGCGGCGGGCCAACCTAGTCCCGGGGTCGTGGGGACGACCCTATAGTCGTCGGACATGATGGTGGCGGGCCAACCTAGTCCCGGGGTCGTGGGGACGACCCTATAGTCGTCGGACATGTCGGCGGCTGGCCAACCTAGTCCCGGGGTCGTGGGGACGAACCTATAATCGTCGGACAATTCGGCTGCGGGCCACCCTAGTCCCGGGGTCCTGGGGACGACCCTATAGTCGTCGGACATGTCGGTGGCGGGCCAATCTAGTCCCGGGGTCGTGGGGACGACACTATAGTCGTCGGACATGTCGGCGGCTGGGCATCATTGGCCCTGGGTCGTGGGGACGTCCCTATAGTCGCCGGACAAGTCGGCGGCGGACCAACCTAGTCCCGGGGTCGTGGAGACGACCCTGTAGTCGTCGGACATGTCGGCGGCTTGCCAACCTAGTCCCGGGGTGGTAGGGACGACCCTATAGTCGTCGGACAAGTCGGCGGCGGGCCAACCTAGTCCCGGGGTCGTGGGGACGACCCTATAGTCGTCGGACATGTCGGCGGCTGGGCATCATTGGCCCTGGGTCGTGGGGACGACCCTATAGTCGTCGGACAAGTCGGCGGCGGGCCAACATAGTCCCGGGGTCGTGGGGACGACCCTATAGTCGTCGGACAAGTCGGCGGCGGGCCAACTTATTCCCGGGATCGTGGGGCGGCCCTATAGTCGTCGGACATGTCGGTGGCGGGCCAATCTAGTCCCGGGGTCGTGGGGACGAGCCTATAGTCGTCGGACATGTCGGCGGCTGACCAACTTTGGCCCGGGGTCGTGGAGACGACCCTATAGTCGTCGGACATGTCGGTGGCGGGCCAATCTAGTCCCGGGGTCGTGGGGACGAGCCTATAGTCGTCGGACATGTCGGCGGCTGACCAACTTTGGCCCGGGGTCGTGGGGACGACCCTATAGTCGTCGGACATGTCGGCGGCTGGGCATCATTGGCCCTGGGTCGTGGGGACGACCCTATAGTCGTCGGACAAGTCGGCGGCGGGCCAACATAGTCCCGGGGTCGTGGGGACGACCCTATAGCCGTCGGACATGATGGTGGGGGGCCAATCTAGTCCCGGGGTCGTGGGGACGACCCTATAGTCGTTGGACATGTTGGCGGCTGGGCAACTTTGGCCCGTGGTCGTGGGGACGACCCTATAGTCGTCGGACATGTCGGCGGCTGGGCAACATTGGCCCTGGGTCATGGGGACGACCCTATAGTCGTCGGACAAGACGGCGGCGGGCCAACCCAGACCCGGGGTCGTGGGGACGACCCCATAGTCGTCGAAAATGTCGGCGGCTGGCCAATCTAGTCCCGGGGTCCTGGGGACGACCCTATAGTCGTCGGACAAGTCGGCGGCGGGCCAACCTAGTCCCGGGGTCGTGGGGACGACCCTATAGTCGTCGGACAAGTCGGCGGCGGGCCAACATAGTCCCGGGGTCGTGGGGACGACCCTATAGTCGTCGGACATGTCGGCGGCTGGGCATCATTGGCCCTGGGTCGTGGGGACGACCCTATAGTCGTCGGACAAGTCGGCGGCGGGCCAACATAGTCCCGGGGTCGTGGGGACGACCCTATAGTCGTCGGACAAGTCGGCGGCGGGCCAACCTAGTCCCGGGATCGTGGGGCGGCCCTATAGTCGTCGGACATGTCGGTGGCGGGACAATCTAGTCCCGGGGTCGTGGGGACGACCCTATAGTCGTCGGAAATGTCGGTGGCGGGCCAATCTAGTCCCGGGGTCGTGGGGACGATCCTATAGTCGTCGGACATGTCGGCGGCTGGGCATCATTGGCCCTGGGTCGTGGGGACGACCCTATAGTCGTCGGACAAGTCGGCGGCGGGCCAACCTAGTCCCGGGGTCGTGGGGACGACCCTATAGTCGTCCGACAAGTCGGCGGCGGGCCAACCTAGTCCCTAGGTCGTGGGGACGACCCTATAGTCGTCGGACATGATGGTGGCGGGCCAATCTAGTCCCGGGGTCGTGGGGACGACCCTATCGTCGTCGAAAATGTCGGCGGCTGGCCAATCTAGTCCCGGGATCCTGGGGACGACCCTATAGTCGTCGGACAAGTCGGCGGCGGGCCAACCTAGTCCCGGGGTCGTGGGGACGACCCTATAGTCGTCGGACAAGACGGCGGCGGGCCAACCCAGACCCGGGGTCGTGGGGACGACCCCATAGTCGTCGAAAATGTCGGCGGCTGGCCAATCTAGTCCCGGGGTCCTGGGGACGACCCTATAGTCGTCGGACAAGTCGGCGGCGGGCCAACCTAGTCCCGGGGTCGTGGGGACGACCCTATAGTCGTCGGACAAGTCGGCGGCGGGCCAACATAGTCCCGGGGTCGTGGGGACGACCCTATAGTCGTCGGACATGTCGGCGGCTGGGCATCATTGGCCCTGGGTCGTGGGGACGACCCTATAGTCGTCGGACAAGTCGGCGGCGGGCCAACATAGTCCCGGGGTCGTGGGGACGACCCTATAGTCGTCGGACAAGTCGGCGGCGGGCCAACCTAGTCCCGGGATCGTGGGGCGGCCCTATAGTCGTCGGACATGTCGGTGGCGGGACAATCTAGTCCCGGGGTCGTGGGGACGACCCTATAGTCGTCGGATATGTCGGTGGCGGGCCAATCTAGTCCCGGGGTCGTGGGGACGATCCTATAGTCGTCGGACATGTCGGCGGCTGGGCATCATTGGCCCTGGGTCGTGGGGACGACCCTATAGTCGTCGGACAAGTCGGCGGCGGGCCAACCTAGTCCCTAGGTCGTGGGGACGAACCTATAGTCGTCGGACATGATGGTGGCGGGCCAATCTAGTCCCTAGGTCGTGGGGACGACCCTATAGTCGTCGGACATGATGGTGGCGGGCCAATCTAGTCCCGGGGTCGTGGGGACGACCCTATAGTCGTCGGACAAGTCGGCGGCGGGCCAACATAGTCCCGGGGTCGTGGGGACGACCCTATAGTCGTCGGACAAGTCGGCGGCGGGCCAACCTAGTCCCGGGGTCGTGGGGCGACCCCATAGTCGTCGAACATGTCGGCGGCTGGCCAATCTAGTCCCGGGGTCCTGGGGACGACCCTATAGTCGTCGGACAAGTCGGCGGCGGGCCAACCTAGTCCCGGGGTCGTGGGGACGACCCTATAGTCGTCGGACAAGTCGGCGGCGGGCCAACATAGTCCCGGGGTCGTGGGGACGACCCTATCGTCGTCCGACATGTCGGCGGCTGGGCAACATTGGCCCGTGGTCGTGGGGACGTCCCTATAGTCGCCGGACAAGTCGGCGGCGGGCCAACCTAGTCCCGGGGTCGTGGAGACGACCCTGTAGTCGTCGGACATGTCGGCGGCTTGCCAACCTAGTCCCGGGGTGGTAGGGACGACCCTATAGTCGTCGGACAAGTCGGCGGCGGGCCAACCTAGTCCCGGGGTCGTGGGGACGACCCTATAGTCGTCGGACATGTCGGCGGCTGGGCATCATTGGCCCTGGGTCGTGGGGACGACCCTATAGTCGTCGGACAAGTCGGCGGCGGGCCAACATAGTCCCGGGGTCGTGGGGACGACCCTATAGTCGTCGGACAAGTCGGCGGCGGGCCAACTTAGTCCCGGGATCGTGGGGTGGCCCTATAGTCGTCGGACATGTCGGTGGCGGGCCAATCTAGTCCCGGGGTCGTGGGGACGAGCCTATAGTCGTCGGACATGTCGGCGGCTGACCAACTTTGGCCCGGGGTCGTGGAGACGACCCTATAGTCGTCGGACATGTCGGCGGCTGGGCAACTTTGGCCCGTGGTCGTGGGGACGACCCTATAGTCGTCGGACAACTCGGCGGCGGGCCAACCTAGTCCCGGGGTCGTGGAGACGACCCTATAGTCGTCGGACATGACGGTGGTGGGGCAATCTACTCCTGGGGTCGTGGGGACGACCCCATAGTCGTCGGACAAGTCGGCGGCGGGCCAACCTAGTCCCGGGGTCGTGGGGACGACCCTATAGTCGTCGGACATGATGGTGGCGGGCCAACCTAGTCCCGGGGTCGTGGGGACGACCCTATAGTCGTCGGACATGTCGGCGGCTGGCCAACCTAGTCCCGGGGTCGTGGGGACGAACCTATAATCGTCGGACAATTCGGCTGCGGGCCACCCTAGTCCCGGGGTCCTGGGGACGACCCTATAGTCGTCGGACATGTCGGTGGCGGGCCAATCTAGTCCCGGGGTCGTGGGGACGACACTATAGTCGTCGGACATGTCGGCGGCTGGGCATCATTGGCCCTGGGTCGTGGGGACGACCCTATAGTCGTCGGACAAGTCGGCGGCGGGCCAACCTAGTCCCTAGGTCGTGGGGACGACCCTATAGTCGTCGGACATGATGGTGGCGGGCCAATCTAGTCCCGGGGTCGTGGGGACGACCCTATAGTCGTCGGACATGTCGGCGGCTGGGCAACATTGGCCCGTGGTCATGGGGACGTCCCTATAGTCGCCGGACAAGTCGGCGGCGGACCAACCTAGTCCCGGGGTCGTGGAGACGACCCTGTAGTCGTCGGACATGTCGGCGGCTTGCCAACCTAGTCCCGGGGTGGTAGGGACGACCCTATAGTCGTCGGACAAGTCGGCGGCGGGCCAACCTAGTCCCGGCGTCGTGGAGACGACCCTATAGTCGTCGGACATGTCGGCGGCTGACCAACTTTGGCCCGTGGTCGTGGGGACGACCCTATAGTCGTCGGACATGACGGTGGCGGGCCAATGTAGCCCCGGGGTCGTGGGGAGGACCCTATAGTCGTCGGACAAGTCGGCGGCGGGCCAACATAGTCCCGGGGTCGTGGGGACGACCCTATAGTCGTCGGACAAGTCGGCGGCGGGCCAACCTAGTCCCGGGGTCGTGGGGCGACCCCATAGTCGTCGAACATGTCGGCGGCTGGCCAATCTAGTCCCGGGGTCCTGGGGACGACCCTATAGTCGTCGGACAAGTCGGCGGCGGGCCAACCTAGTCCCGGGGTCGTGGGGACGACCCTATAGTCGTCGGACAAGTCGGCGGCGGGCCAACATAGTCCCGGGGTCGTGGGGACGACCCTATCGTCGTCCGACATGTCGGCGGCTGGGCAACATTGGCCCGTGGTCGTGGGGACGTCCCTATAGTCGCCGGACAAGTCGGCGGCGGGCCAACCTAGTCCCGGGGTCGTGGAGACGACCCTGTAGTCGTCGGACATGTCGGCGGCTTGCCAACCGAGTCCCGGGGTGGTAGGGACGACCCTATAGTCGTCGGACAAGTCGGCGGCGGGCCAACCTAGTCCCGGGGTCGTGGGGACGACCCTATAGTCGTCGGACATGTCGGCGGCTGGGCATCATTGGCCCTGGGTCGTGGGGACGACCCTATAGTCGTCGGACAAGTCGGCGGCGGGCCAACATAGTCCCGGGGTCGTGGGGACGACCCTATAGTCGTCGGACAAGTCGGCGGCGGGCCAACTTAGTCCCGGGATCGTGGGGCGGCCCTATAGTCGTCGGACATGTCGGTGGCGGGCCAATCTAGTCCCGGGGTCGTGGGGACGAGCCTATAGTCGTCGGACATGTCGGCGGCTGACCAACTTTGGCCCGGGGTCGTGGAGACGACCCTATAGTCGTCGGACATGTCGGCGGCTGGGCAACTTTGGCCCGTGGTCGTGGGGACGACCCTATAGTCGTCGGACAACTCGGCGGCGGGCCAACCTAGTCCCGGGGTCGTGGAGACGACCCTATAGTCGTCGGACATGACGGTGGTGGGGCAATCTACTCCTGGGGTCGTGGGGACGACCCCATAGTCGTCGGACAAGTCGGCGGCGGGCCAACCTAGTCCCGGGGTCGTGGGGACGACCCTATAGTCGTCGGACATGATGGTGGCGGGCCAACCTAGTCCCGGGGTCGTGGGGACGACCCTATAGTCGTCGGACATGTCGGCGGCTGGCCAACCTAGTCCCGGGGTCGTGGGGACGAACCTATAATCGTCGGACAATTCGGCTGCGGGCCACCCTAGTCCCGGGGTCCTGGGGACGACCCTATAGTCGTCGGACATGTCGGTGGCGGGCCAATCTAGTCCCGGGGTCGTGGGGACGACACTATAGTCGTCGGACATGTCGGCGGCTGGGCATCATTGGCCCTGGGTCGTGGGGACGTCCCTATAGTCGCCGGACAAGTCGGCGGCGGACCAACCTAGTCCCGGGGTCGTGGAGACGACCCTGTAGTCGTCGGACATGTCGGCGGCTTGCCAACCTAGTCCCGGGGTGGTAGGGACGACCCTATAGTCGTCGGACAAGTCGGCGGCGGGCCAACCTAGTCCCGGGGTCGTGGGGACGACCCTATAGTCGTCGGACATGTCGGCGGCTGGGCATCATTGGCCCTGGGTCGTGGGGACGACCCTATAGTCGTCGGACAAGTCGGCGGCGGGCCAACATAGTCCCGGGGTCGTGGGGACGACCCTATAGTCGTCGGACAAGTCGGCGGCGGGCCAACTTATTCCCGGGATCGTGGGGCGGCCCTATAGTCGTCGGACATGTCGGTGGCGGGCCAATCTAGTCCCGGGGTCGTGGGGACGAGCCTATAGTCGTCGGACATGTCGGCGGCTGACCAACTTTGGCCCGGGGTCGTGGAGACGACCCTATAGTCGTCGGACATGTCGGCGGCTGGGCAACTTTGGCCCGTGGTCGTGGGGACGTCCCTAGAGTCGTCGGACAAGTCGGCGGCGGGCCAACCTAGTCCCGGGGCCCTGGAGACGACCCTATAGTCGTCGGACAAGTCGGCGGCGGGCCAACCTAGTCCCGGGGTGGTAGGGACGACCCTATAGTCGTCGGACAAGTCGGCGGCGGGCCAACCTAGTCCCGGGGTCGTGGGGACGACCCTATAGTCGTCGGACATGTCGGCGGCTGGGCAACTTTGGCCCGTGGTCGTGGGGACGTCCCTAGAGTCGTCGGACAAGTCGGCGGCGGGCCAACCTAGTCCCGGGGTCCTGGAGACGACCCTATAGTCGTCGGACATGTCGGCGGCTGACCAACTTTGGCCCGTGGTCGTGGGGACGACCCTATAGTCGTCGGACATGACGGTGGCGGGCCAATGTAGCCCCGGGGTCGTGGGGAGGACCCTATAGTCGTCGGACAAGTCGGCGGCGGGCCAACATAGTCCCGGGGTCGTGGGGACGACCCTATAGTCGTCGGACATGTCGGCGGCTGGGCAACTTTGGCCCGTGGTCGTGGGGACGTCCCTAGAGTCGTCGGACAAGTCGGCGGCGGGCCAACCTAGTCCCGGGGCCCTGGAGACGACCCTATAGTCGTCGGACATGTCGGCAGCTGACCAACTTTGGCCCGTGGTCGTGGGGACGACCCTATAGTCGTCGGACATGACGGTGGCGGGCCAATCTAGTCCCGGGGTCGTGGGGACGACCCTATAGTCGTCGGACATGTCGGCGGCTGGGCATCATTGGCCCTGGGTCGTGGGGACGACCCTATAGTCGTCGGACAAGTCGGCGGCGGGCCAACCTAGTCCCTAGGTCGTGGGGACGACCCTATAGTCGTCAGACATGATGGTGGCGGGCCAATCTAGTCCCGGGATCGTGGGGACGACCCTATAGTCGTCGGACATGTCGCCGGCTGGGCAACATTGGCCCGTGGTCGTGGGGACGTCCCTATAGTCGCCGGACAAGTCAGCGGCGGGCCAACCTAGTCCCGGGGTCGTGGAGACGACCCTGTAGTCGTCGGACATGTCGGCGGCTTGCCAACCTAGTCCCGGGGTGGTAGGGACGACCCTATAGTCGTCGGACAAGTCGGCGGCGGGCCAACCTAGTCCCGGGGTCGTGGGGACGACCCTATAGTCGTCGGACATGTCGGCGGCTGGGCAACTTTGGCCCGTGGTCGTGGGGACGTCCCTATAGTCGTCGGACAAGTCGGCGGCGGGCCAACCTAGTCCCGGGGTCGTGGAGACGACCCTATAGTCGTCGGACATGTCGGCGGCTGACCAACTTTGGCCCGTGGTCGGGGGGACGACCCTATAGTCGTCGGACATGACGGTGGCGGGCCAATGTAGCCCCGGGGTCGTGGGGAGGACCCTATAGTCGTCGGACAAGTCGGCGGCGGGCCAGCATAGCCCCGGGGTCGTGGGGACGACCGTGTAGTCGTCGGACATGATGGTGGGGGGCCAATCTAGTCCCGGGGTCGTGGGGACGACCCTATAGTCGTTGGACATGTTGGCGGGTGGGCAACTTTGGCCCGTGGTCGCGGGGACGACCCTATAGTCGTTGGACATGTTGGCGGCTGGGCAACTTTGGCCCGTGGTCGTGGGGACGACCCTATAGTCGTCGGACATGTCGGCGGCTGGGCAACATTGGCCCTGGGTCATGGGGACGACCCTATAGTCGTCGGACAAGACGGCGGCGGGCCAACCTAGTCCCGGGGTCGTAGGGACGACCCTATAGTCGTCGGACATGTCGGCGGCTGGGCAACATTGGCCCTGGGTCATGGGGACGACCCTATAGTCGTCGGACAAGACGGCGGCGGGCCAACCCAGACCCGGGGTCGTGGGGACGACCCCATAGTCGTCGAAAATGTCGGCGGCTGGCCAATCTAGTCCCGGGGTCCTGGGGACGACCCTATAGTCGTCGGACAAGTCGGCGGCGGGCCAACCTAGTCCCGGGGTCGTGGGGACGACCCTATAGTCGTCGGACAAGTCGGCGGCGGGCCAACATAGTCCCGGGGTCGTGGGGACGACCCTATAGTCGTCGGACATGTCGGCGGCTGGGCATCATTGGCCCTGGGTCGTGGGGACGACCCTATAGTCGTCGGACAAGTCGGCGGCGGGCCAACATAGTCCCGGGGTCGTGGGGACGACCCTATAGTCGTCGGACAAGTCGGCGGCGGGCCAACCTAGTCCCGGGATCGTGGGGCGGCCCTATAGTCGTCGGACATGTCGGTGGCGGGACAATCTAGTCCCGGGGTCGTGGGGACGACCCTATAGTCGTCGGATATGTCGGTGGCGGGCCAATCTAGTCCCGGGGTCGTGGGGACGATCCTATAGTCGTCGGACATGTCGGCGGCTGGGCATCATTGGCCCTGGGTCGTGGGGACGACCCTATAGTCGTCGGACAAGTCGGCGGCGGGCCAACCTAGTCCCTAGGTCGTGGGGACGAACCTATAGTCGTCGGACATGATGGTGGCGGGCCAATCTAGTCCCGGGGTCGTGGGTACGACCCTATACTCGTCGGACATGACGGTGGCGGACCACTCTAGTCCCGGGGTTGTGGGGACGACCCCATAGTCGTCGAACATGTCGGCGGCTGGCCAAACTAGTCCCGGGGTCTTGGGGACGACCCTATAGTCGTCGGACAAGTCGGCGACGGGCCAACCCAGTCCCGGGGTCGTGGGGCGACCCTATAGTCGTCGGACATGTCGGTGGCGGGCCAATCTAGTCCCGGGGTCGTGGGGACGACCCTATAGTCGTCGGACATGTCGGCGGCTGGGCATCATTGGCCCTGGGTCGTGGGGACGACCCTATAGTCGTCGGACAAGTCGGCGGCGGGCCAACCTAGTCCCTAGGTCGTGGGGACGACCCTATAATCGTCGGACAAGTCGGCGGCGGGCCACCCTAGTCCCGGGGTCGTGGGGGCGACCCTATAGCCGTCGGACATGATGGTGGGGGGCCAACCTAGTCCCGGGGTCGTGGGGACGACCCTATAGCCGTCGGACATGATGGTGGGGGGCCAATCTAGTCCCGGGGTCGTGGGGACGACCCTATAGTCGTCGGACATGTCGGCGGCTGGGCAACATTGGCCCTGGGTCATGGGGACGACCCTATAGTCGTCGGACAAGACGGCGGCGGGCCAACCCAGACCCGGGGTCGTGGGGACGACCCCATAGTCGTCGAAAATGTCGGCGGCTGGCCAATCTAGTCCCGGGGTCCTGGGGACGTCCCTATAGTCGTCGGACAAGTCGGCGGCGGGCCAACCTAGTCCCGGGGTCGTGGGGACGACCCTATAGTCGTCGGACAAGTCGGCGGCGGGCCAACATAGTCCCGGGGTCGTGGGGACGACCCTATAGTCGTCGGACATGTCGGCGGCTGGGCAACTTTGGCCCGTGGTCGTGGGGACGACCCTATAGTCGTCGGACAACTCGGCGGCGGGCCAACCTAGTCCCGGGGTCGTGGGGACGACCCTATAGTCGTCGGACAAGTCGGCGGCGGGCCAACTTAGTCCCGGGATCGTGGGGCGGCCCTATAGTCGTCGGACATGTCGGTGGCGGGCCAATCTAGTCCCGGGGTCGTGGGGACGAGCCTATAGTCGTCGGACATGTCGGCGGCTGACCAACTTTGGCCCGGGGTCGTGGAGACGACCCTATAGTCGTCGGACATGTCGGCGGCTGGGCAACTTTGGCCCGTGGTCGTGGGGACGACCCTATAGTCGTCGGACAACTCGGCGGCGGGCCAACCTAGTCCCGGGGTCGTGGAGACGACCCTATAGTCGTCGGACATGACGGTGGTGGGGCAATCTACTCCTGGGGTCGTGGGGACGACCCTATAGTCGTCGGACAAGTCGGCGGCGGGCCAACCTAGTCCCGGGGTCGTGGGGACGACCCTATAGTCGTCGGACATGATGGTGGCGGGCCAACCTAGTCCCGGGGTCGTGGGGACGACCCTATAGTCGTCGGACATGTCGGCGGCTGGCCAACCTAGTCCCGGGGTCGTGGGGACGAACCTATAATCGTCGGACAATTCGGCGGCGGGCCACCCTAGTCCCGGGGTCCTGGGGACGACCCTATAGTCGTCGGACATGTCGGTGGCGGGCCAATCTAGTCCCGGGGTCGTGGGGACGACCCTATAGTCGTCGGACATGTCGGCGGCTGGGCATCATCGACCCTGGGTCGTGGGGACGACCCTATAGTCGTCGGACAAGTCGGCGGCGGGCCAACCTAGTCCCTAGGTCGTGGGGACGACCCTATAGTCGTCGGACATGATGGTGGCGGGCCAATCTAGTCCCGGGGTCGTGGGGACGACCCTATAGTCGTCGGACATGTCGGCGGCTGGGCAACATTGGCCCGTGGTCATGGGGACGTCCCTATAGTCGCCGGACAAGTCGGCGGCGGACCAACCTAGTCCCGGGGTCGTGGAGACGACCCTGTAGTCGTCGGACATGTCGGCGGCTTGCCAACCTAGTCCCGGGGTGGTAGGGACGACCCTATAGTCGTCGGACAAGTCGGCGGCGGGCCAACCTAGTCCCGGGGTCGTGGGGACGACCCTATAGTCGTCGGACATGTCGGCGGCTGGGCAACTTTGGCCCGTGGTCGTGGGGACGTCCCTAGAGTCGTCGGACAAGTCGGCGGCGGGCCAACCTAGTCCCGGGGCCCTGGAGACGACCCTATAGTCGTCGGACATGTCGGCAGCTGACCAACTTTGGCCCGTGGTCGTGGGGACGACCCTATAGTCGTCGGACATGACGGTGGCGGGACAATCTAGTCCCGGGGTCGTGGGGACGACCCTATAGTCGTCGGACATGTCGGCGGCTGGGCATCATTGGCCCTGGGTCGTGGGGACGACCCTATAGTCGTCGGACAAGTCGGCGGCGGGCCAACCTAGTCCCTAGGTCGTGGGGACGACCCTATAGTCGTCAGACATGATGGTGGCGGGCCAATCTAGTCCCGGGATCGTGGGGACGAGCCTATAGTCGTCGGACATGTCGGCGGCTGACCAACTTTGGCCCGGGGTCGTGGAGACGACCCTATAGTCGTCGGACATGTCGGCGGCTGGGCAACATTGGCCCGTGGTCGTGGGGACGACCCTATAGTCGTCGGACAACTCGGCGGCGGGCCAACCTAGTCCCGGGGTCGTGGAGACGACCCTATAGTCGTCGGACATGACGGTGGTGGGGCAATCTACTCCTGGGGTCGTGGGGACGACCCCATAGTCGTCGGACAAGTCGGCGGCGGGCCAACCTAGTCCCGGGGTCGTGGGGACGACCCTATAGTCGTCGGACATGATGGTGGCGGGCCAACCTAGTCCCGGGGTCGTGGGGAGGACCCTATAGTCGTCGGACATGTCGGCGGCTGGCCAACCTAGTCCCGGGGTCGTGGGGACGAACCTATAATCGTCGGACAATTCGGCGGCGGGCCACCCTAGTCCCGGGGTCCTGGGGACGACCCGATAGTCGTCGGACATGTCGGTGGCGGGCCAATCTAGTCCCGGGGTCGTGGGGACGACCCTATAGTCGTCGGAAATGTCGGTGGCGGGCCAATCTAGTCCCGGGGTCGTGGGGACGATCCTATAGTCGTCGGACATGTCGGCGGCTGGGCATCATTGGCCCTGGGTCGTGGGGACGACCCTATAGTCGTCGGACAAGTCGGCGGCGGGCCAACCTAGTCCCGGGGTCGTGGGGACGACCCTATAGTCGTCCGACAAGTCGGCGGCGGGCCAACCTAGTCCCTAGGTCGTGGGGACGACCCTATAGTCGTCGGACATGATGGTGGCGGGCCAATCTAGTCCCGGGGTCGTGGGGACGACCCTATCGTCGTCGGACATGTCGGCGGCTGGGCATCATTGGCCCTGGGTCGTGGGGACGACCCTATAGTCGTCGGACAAGTCGGCGGCGGGCCAACCTAGTCCCGGGGTCGTGGGGACGACCCTATAGTCGTCCGACAAGTCGGCGGCGGGCCAACCTAGTCCCTAGGTCGTGGGGACGACCCTATAGTCGTCGGACATGATGGTGGCGGGCCAATCTAGTCCCGGGGTCGTGGGGACGACCCTATCGTCGTCGGACATGTCGGCGGCTGGGCAACATTGGCCCGTGGTCGTGGGGACGTCCCTATAGTCGCCGGACAAGTCGGCGGCGGGCCAACCTAGTCCCGGGGTCGTGGAGACGACCCTGTAGTCGTCGGACATGTCGGCGGCTTGCCAACCTAGTCCCGGGGTGGTAGGGACGACCCTATAGTCGTCGGACAAGTCGGCGGCGGGCCAACCTAGTCCCGGGGTCGTGGGGACGACCCTATAGTCGTCGGACATGTCGGCGGCTGGGCAACTTTGGCCCGTGGTCGTGGGGACGTCCCTATAGTCGTCGGACAAGTCGGCGGCGGGCCAACCTAGTCCCGGGGTCGTGGGGACGACCCCATAGTCGTCGGACAAGTCGGCGGCGGGCCAACCTAGTCCCGGGGTCGTGGAGACGACCCTATAGTCGTCGGACATGTCGGCGGCTGACCAACCTAGTCCCGGGGTCGTGGGGACGACCCTATAGTCGTCGGACAAGTCGGCGGCGGGCCAACCTAGTCCCGGGGTCGTGGGGACGACCCCATAGTCGTCGGACAAGTCGGCGGCGGGCCAACCTAGTCCCGGGGTCGTGGAGACGACCCTATAGTCGTCGGACATGTCGGCGGCTGACCAACTTTGGCCCGTGGTCGTGGGGACGACCCTATAGTCGTCGGACATGACGGTGGCGGGACAATCTAGTCCCGGGGTCGTGGCGACGACCCTATAATCGTCGGACAAGTCAGCGGCGGGCCACCCTAGTCCCGGGGTCGTGGGGACGACCCTATAGCCGTCGGACATGATGGTGGGGGGCCAATCTAGTCCCGGGGTCGTGGGGACGACCCTATAGTCGTTGGACATGATGGCGGCTGGGCAACTTTGGCCCGTGGTCGTGGGGACGACCCTATAGTCGTCGGACATGTCGGCCGCTGGGAAACTTTGGCCCGTGGTCGTGGGGACGACCCTATAGTCGTCGGACAAGTCGGCGGCGGGCCAACATAGTCCCGGGGTCGTGGGGACGACCCTATAGTCGTCGGACAAGTCGGCGGGGGGCCAACCTAGTCCCGGGGTCGTGGGGCGACCCTATAGTCGTCTCGACATGACGGTGGCGGGCGAATCTAGTCCCGGGGTCGTGGGGACGAGCCTATAGTCGTCGGACATGTCGGCGGCTGACCAACTTTGGCCCGGGGTCGTGGAGACGACCCTATAGTCGTCGGACATGTCGGCGGCTGGGCAACTTTGGCCCGTGGTCGTGGGGACGACCCTATAGTCGTCGGACAAGTCGGCGGCGGGCCAACCCAGTCCCGGGGTCGTGGGGACGACCCTATAATCATCGGACAAGTCGGCGGCTGGCCAACCTAGTCCCGGGGTCGTGGGGACGACCCTATAATCGTCGGACAAGTCGGCGGCGGGCCACCCTAGTCCCGGGGTCGTGGGGGCGACCCTATAACCGTCGGACATGATGGTGGGGGGCCAACCTAGTCCCGGGGTCGTGGGGACGACCCTATAGCCGTCGGACATGGTGGTGGGGGGCCAATCTAGTCCCGGGGTCGTGGGGACGACCCTATAATCGTCGGACAAGCCGGCGGCGGGCCACCCTAGTCCCGGGGTCGTGGGGGCGACCCTATAGCCGTCGGACATGATGGTGGGGGGCCAACCTAGTATCGGGGTCGTGGGGACGACCCTATAGCCGTCGGACATGATGGTGGGGGGCCAATCTAGTCCCGGGGTCGTGGGGACGACCCTATAGTCGTTGGACATGTTGGCGGCTGGGCAACTTTGGCCCGTGGTCGTGGGGACGACCCTATAGTCGTCGGACATGTCGGCGGCTGGGCAACATTGGCCCTGGGTCATGGGGACGACCCTATAGTCGTCGGACAAGACGGCGGCGGGCCAACCCAGACCCGGGGTCGTGGGGACGACCCCATAGTCGTCGAAAATGTCGGCGGCTGGCCAATCTAGTCCCGGGGTCCTGGGGACGACCCTATAGTCGTCGGACAAGTCGGCGGCGGGCCAACCTAGTCCCGGGGTCGTGGGGACGACCCTATAGTCGTCGGACAAGTCGGCGGCGGGCCAACATAGTCCCGGGGTCGTGGGGACGACCCTATAGTCGTCGGACATGTCGGCGGCTGGGCATCATTGGCCCTGGGTCGTGGGGACGACCCTATAGTCGTCGGACAAGTCGGCGGCGGGCCAACATAGTCCCGGGGTCGTGGGGACGACCCTATAGTCGTCGGACAAGTCGGCGGCGGGCCAACCTAGTCCCGGGATCGTGGGGCGGCCCTATAGTCGTCGGACATGTCGGTGGCGGGACAATCTAGTCCCGGGGTCGTGGGGACGACCCTATAGTCGTCGGAAATGTCGGTGGCGGGCCAATCTAGTCCCGGGGTCGTGGGGACGATCCTATAGTCGTCGGACATGTCGGCGGCTGGGCATCATTGGCCCTGGGTCGTGGGGACGACCCTATAGTCGTCGGACAAGTCGGCGGCGGGCCAACCTAGTCCCGGGGTCGTGGGGACGACCCTATAGTCGTCCGACAAGTCGGCGGCGGGCCAACCTAGTCCCTAGGTCGTGGGGACGACCCTATAGTCGTCGGACAAGACGGCGGCGGGCCAACCCAGACCCGGGGTCGTGGGGACGACCCCATAGTCGTCGAAAATGTCGGCGGCTGGCCAATCTAGTCCCGGGGTCCTGGGGACGACCCTATAGTCGTCGGACAAGTCGGCGGCGGGCCAACCTAGTCCCGGGGTCGTGGGGACGACCCTATAGTCGTCGGACAAGTCGGCGGCGGGCCAACATAGTCCCGGGGTCGTGGGGACGACCCTATAGTCGTCGGACAAGTCGGCGGCGGGCCAACATAGTCCCGGGGTCGTGGGGACGACCCTATCGTCGTCGAAAATGTCGGCGGCTGGCCAATCTAGTCCCGGGGTCCTGGGGACGACCCTATAGTCGTCGGACAAGTCGGCGGCGGGCCAACCTAGTCCCGGGGTCGTGGGGACGACCCTATAGTCGTCGGACAAGACGGCGGCGGGCCAACCCAGACCCGGGGTCGTGGGGACGACCCCATAGTCGTCGAAAATGTCGGCGGCTGGCCAATCTAGTCCCGGGGTCCTGGGGACGACCCTATAGTCGTCGGACATGTCGGCGGCTGGGCATCATTGGCCCTGGGTCGTGGGGACGACCCTATAGTCGTCGGACAAGTCGGCGGCGGGCCAACATAGTCCCGGGGTCGTGGAGACGACCCTATAGTCGTCGGACAAGTCGGCGGCGGGCCAACATAGTCCCGGGGTCGTGGGGACGACCCTATAGTCGTCGGACATGTCGGCGGCTGGGCATCATTGGCCCTGGGTCGTGGGGACGACCCTATAGTCGTCGGACAAGTCGGCGGCGGGCCAACATAGTCCCGGCGTCGTGGAGACGACCCTATAGTCGTCGGACAAGACGGCGGCGGGCCAACCCAGACCCGGGGTCGTGGGGACGACCCCATAGTCGTCGAAAATGTCGGCGGCTGGCCAATCTAGTCCCGGGGTCGTGGGGACGACCCTATAGTCGTCGGACAAGTCGGCGGCGGGCCAACATAGTCCCGGGGTCGTGGGGACGACCCTATCGTCGTCGAAAATGTCGGCGGCTGGCCAATCTAGTCCCGGGGTCCTGGGGACGACCCTATAGTCGTCGGACAAGTCGGCGGCGGGCCAACCTAGTCCCGGGGTCGTGGGGACGACCCTATAGTCGTCGGACAAGACGGCGGCGGGCCAACCCAGACCCGGGGTCGTGGGGACGACCCCATAGTCGTCGAAAATGTCGGCGGCTGGCCAATCTAGTCCCGGGGTCGTGGGGACGACCCTATAGTCGTCGGACAAGTCGGCGGCGGGCCAACATAGTCCCGGGGTCGTGGGGACGACCCTATAGTCGTCGGACATGTCGGCGGCTGGGCATCATTGGCCCTGGGTCGTGGGGACGACCCTATAGTCGTCGGACAAGTCGGCGGCGGGCCAACATAGTCCCGGGGTCGTGGAGACGACCCTATAGTCGTCGGACAAGTCGGCGGCGGCCAACCTAGTCCCGGGATCGTGGGGACGACCCTATAGTCGTCGGACAAGTCGGCGGCGGGCCAACCCAGTCCCGGGGTCGTGGGGACGACCCTGTAGTCGTCGGACATGACGGTGGCGGGACAATCTAGTCCCGGGGTCGTGGCGACGACCCTATAATCGTCGGACAAGTCAGCGGCGGGCCACCCTAGTCCCGGGGTCGTGGGGACGACCCTATAGCCGTCGGACATGATGGTGGGGGGCCAATCTAGTCCCGGGGTCGTGGGGACGACCCTATAGTCGTTGGACATGATGGCGGCTGGGCAACTTTGGCCCGTGGTCTTGGGGACGACCCTATAGTCGTCGGACATGTCGGCCGCTGGGAAACTTTGGCCCGTGGTCGTGGGGACGACCCTATAGTCGTCGGACAAGTCGGCGGCGGGCCAACCCAGTCCCGGGGTCGTGGGGACGACCCTATAATCATCGGACAAGTCGGCGGCTGGCCAACCTAGTCCCGGGGTCGTGGGGACGACCCTATAATCGTCGGACAAGTCGGCGGCGGGCCACCCTAGTCCCGGGGTCGTGGGGGCGACCCTATAACCGTCGGACATGATGGTGGGGGGCCAACCTAGTCCCGGGGTCGTGGGGACGACCCTATAGCCGTCGGACATGGTGGTGGGGGGCCAATCTAGTCCCGGGGTCGTGGGGACGACCCTATAATCGTCGGACAAGTCGGCGGCGGGCCACCCTAGTCCCGGGGTCGTGGGGGCGACCCTATAGCCGTCGGACATGATGGTGGGGGGCCAACCTAGTATCGGGGTCGTGGGGACGACCCTAAAGCCGTCGGACATGATGGTGGGGGGCCAATCTAGTCCCGGGGTCGTGGGGACGACCCTATAGTCGTTGGACATGTTGGCGGCTGGGCAACTTTGGCCCGTGGTCGTGGGGACGACCCTATAGTCGTCGGACAAGACGGCGGCGGGCCAACCCAGACCCGGGGTCGTGGGAACGACCCCATAGTCGTCGAAAATGTCGGCGGCTGGCCAATCTAGTCCCGGGGTCCTGGGGACGACCCTATAGTCGTCGGACAAGTCGGCGGCGGGCCAACCTAGTCCCGGGGTCGTGGGGACGACCCTATAGTCGTCGGACAAGTCGGCGGCGGGCCAACATAGTCCCGGGGTCGTGGGGACGACCCTATAGTCGTCGGACATGTCGGCGGCTGGGCATCATTGGCCCTGGGTCGTGGGGACGACCCTATAGTCGTCGGACAAGTCGGCGGCGGGCCAACATAGTCCCGGGGTCGTGGGGACGACCCTATAGCCGTCGGACATGATGGTGGGGGGCCAATCTAGTCCCGGGGTCGTGGGGACGACCCTATAGTCGTTGGACATGTTGGCGGCTGGGCAACTTTGGCCCGTGGTCGTGGGGACGACCCTATAGTCGTCGGACATGTCGGCGGCTGGGCAACATTGGCCCTGGGTCATGGGGACGACCCTATAGTCGTCGGACAAGACGGCGGCGGGCCAACCCAGACCCGGGGTCGTGGGGACGACCCCATAGTCGTCGAAAATGTCGGCGGCTGGCCAATCTAGTCCCGGGGTCCTGGGGACGACCCTATAGTCGTCGGACAAGTCGGCGGCGGGCCAACCTAGTCCCGGGGTCGTGGGGACGACCCTATAGTCGTCGGACAAGTCGGCGGCGGGCCAACATAGTCCCGGGGTCGTGGGGACGACCCTATAGTCGTCGGACATGTCGGCGGCTGGGCATCATTGGCCCTGGGTCGTGGGGACGACCCTATAGTCGTCGGACAAGTCGGCGGCGGGCCAACATAGTCCCGGGGTCGTGGGGACGACCCTATAGTCGTCGGACAAGTCGGCGGCGGGCCAACCTAGTCCCGGGATCGTGGGGCGGCCCTATAGTCGTCGGACATGTCGGTGGCGGGACAATCTAGTCCCGGGGTCGTGGGGACGACCCTATAGTCGTCGGAAATGTCGGTGGCGGGCCAATCTAGTCCCGGGGTCGTGGGGACGATCCTATAGTCGTCGGACATGTCGGCGGCTGGGCATCATTGGCCCTGGGTCGTGGGGACGACCCTATAGTCGTCGGACAAGTCGGCGGCGGGCCAACCTAGTCCCGGGGTCGTGGGGACGACCCTATAGTCGTCCGACAAGTCGGCGGCGGGCCAACCTAGTCCCTAGGTCGTGGGGACGACCCTATAGTCGTCGGACATGATGGTGGCGGGCCAATCTAGTCCCGGGGTCGTGGGGACGACCCTATCGTCGTCGAAAATGTCGGCGGCTGGCCAATCTAGTCCCGGGATCCTGGGGACGACCCTATAGTCGTCGGACAAGTCGGCGGCGGGCCAACCTAGTCCCGGGGTCGTGGGGACGACCCTATAGTCGTCGGACAAGACGGCGGCGGGCCAACCCAGACCCGGGGTCGTGGGGACGACCCCATAGTCGTCGAAAATGTCGGCGGCTGGCCAATCTAGTCCCGGGGTCCTGGGGACGACCCTATAGTCGTCGGACAAGTCGGCGGCGGGCCAACCTAGTCCCGGGGTCGTGGGGACGACCCTATAGTCGTCGGACAAGTCGGCGGCGGGCCAACATAGTCCCGGGGTCGTGGGGACGACCCTATAGTCGTCGGACATGTCGGCGGCTGGGCATCATTGGCCCTGGGTCGTGGGGACGACCCTATAGTCGTCGGACAAGTCGGCGGCGGGCCAACATAGTCCCGGGGTCGTGGGGACGACCCTATAGTCGTCGGACAAGTCGGCGGCGGGCCAACCTAGTCCCGGGATCGTGGGGCGGCCCTATAGTCGTCGGACATGTCGGTGGCGGGACAATCTAGTCCCGGGGTCGTGGGGACGACCCTATAGTCGTCGGATATGTCGGTGGCGGGCCAATCTAGTCCCGGGGTCGTGGGGACGATCCTATAGTCGTCGGACATGTCGGCGGCTGGGCATCATTGGCCCTGGGTCGTGGGGACGACCCTATAGTCGTCGGACAAGTCGGCGGCGGGCCAACCTAGTCCCTAGGTCGTGGGGACGAACCTATAGTCGTCGGACATGATGGTGGCGGGCCAATCTAGTCCCTAGGTCGTGGGGACGACCCTATAGTCGTCGGACATGATGGTGGCGGGCCAATCTAGTCCCGGGGTCGTGGGGACGACCCTATAGTCGTCGGACAAGTCGGCGGCGGGCCAACATAGTCCCGGGGTCGTGGGGACGACCCTATAGTCGTCGGACAAGTCGGCGGCGGGCCAACCTAGTCCCGGGGTCGTGGGGCGACCCCATAGTCGTCGAACATGTCGGCGGCTGGCCAATCTAGTCCCGGGGTCCTGGGGACGACCCTATAGTCGTCGGACAAGTCGGCGGCGGGCCAACCTAGTCCCGGGGTCGTGGGGACGACCCTATAGTCGTCGGACAAGTCGGCGGCGGGCCAACATAGTCCCGGGGTCGTGGGGACGACCCTATCGTCGTCCGACATGTCGGCGGCTGGGCAACATTGGCCCGTGGTCGTGGGGACGTCCCTATAGTCGCCGGACAAGTCGGCGGCGGGCCAACCTAGTCCCGGGGTCGTGGAGACGACCCTGTAGTCGTCGGACATGTCGGCGGCTTGCCAACCTAGTCCCGGGGTGGTAGGGACGACCCTATAGTCGTCGGACAAGTCGGCGGCGGGCCAACCTAGTCCCGGGGTCGTGGGGACGACCCTATAGTCGTCGGACATGTCGGCGGCTGGGCATCATTGGCCCTGGGTCGTGGGGACGACCCTATAGTCGTCGGACAAGTCGGCGGCGGGCCAACATAGTCCCGGGGTCGTGGGGACGACCCTATAGTCGTCGGACAAGTCGGCGGCGGGCCAACTTAGTCCCGGGATCGTGGGGTGGCCCTATAGTCGTCGGACATGTCGGTGGCGGGCCAATCTAGTCCCGGGGTCGTGGGGACGAGCCTATAGTCGTCGGACATGTCGGCGGCTGACCAACTTTGGCCCGGGGTCGTGGAGACGACCCTATAGTCGTCGGACATGTCGGCGGCTGGGCAACTTTGGCCCGTGGTCGTGGGGACGACCCTATAGTCGTCGGACAACTCGGCGGCGGGCCAACCTAGTCCCGGGGTCGTGGAGACGACCCTATAGTCGTCGGACATGACGGTGGTGGGGCAATCTACTCCTGGGGTCGTGGGGACGACCCCATAGTCGTCGGACAAGTCGGCGGCGGGCCAACCTAGTCCCGGGGTCGTGGGGACGACCCTATAGTCGTCGGACATGATGGTGGCGGGCCAACCTAGTCCCGGGGTCGTGGGGACGACCCTATAGTCGTCGGACATGTCGGCGGCTGGCCAACCTAGTCCCGGGGTCGTGGGGACGAACCTATAATCGTCGGACAATTCGGCTGCGGGCCACCCTAGTCCCGGGGTCCTGGGGACGACCCTATAGTCGTCGGACATGTCGGTGGCGGGCCAATCTAGTCCCGGGGTCGTGGGGACGACACTATAGTCGTCGGACATGTCGGCGGCTGGGCATCATTGGCCCTGGGTCGTGGGGACGACCCTATAGTCGTCGGACAAGTCGGCGGCGGGCCAACCTAGTCCCTAGGTCGTGGGGACGACCCTATAGTCGTCGGACATGATGGTGGCGGGCCAATCTAGTCCCGGGGTCGTGGGGACGACCCTATAGTCGTCGGACATGTCGGCGGCTGGGCAACATTGGCCCGTGGTCATGGGGACGTCCCTATAGTCGCCGGACAAGTCGGCGGCGGACCAACCTAGTCCCGGGGTCGTGGAGACGACCCTGTAGTCGTCGGACATGTCGGCGGCTTGCCAACCTAGTCCCGGGGTGGTAGGGACGACCCTATAGTCGTCGGACAAGTCGGCGGCGGGCCAACCTAGTCCCGGCGTCGTGGAGACGACCCTATAGTCGTCGGACATGTCGGCGGCTGACCAACTTTGGCCCGTGGTCGTGGGGACGACCCTATAGTCGTCGGACATGACGGTGGCGGGCCAATGTAGCCCCGGGGTCGTGGGGAGGACCCTATAGTCGTCGGACAAGTCGGCGGCGGGCCAACATAGTCCCGGGGTCGTGGGGACGACCCTATAGTCGTCGGACAAGTCGGCGGCGGGCCAACCTAGTCCCGGGGTCGTGGGGCGACCCCATAGTCGTCGAACATGTCGGCGGCTGGCCAATCTAGTCCCGGGGTCCTGGGGACGACCCTATAGTCGTCGGACAAGTCGGCGGCGGGCCAACCTAGTCCCGGGGTCGTGGGGACGACCCTATAGTCGTCGGACAAGTCGGCGGCGGGCCAACATAGTCCCGGGGTCGTGGGGACGACCCTATCGTCGTCCGACATGTCGGCGGCTGGGCAACATTGGCCCGTGGTCGTGGGGACGTCCCTATAGTCGCCGGACAAGTCGGCGGCGGGCCAACCTAGTCCCGGGGTCGTGGAGACGACCCTGTAGTCGTCGGACATGTCGGCGGCTTGCCAACCGAGTCCCGGGGTGGTAGGGACGACCCTATAGTCGTCGGACAAGTCGGCGGCGGGCCAACCTAGTCCCGGGGTCGTGGGGACGACCCTATAGTCGTCGGACATGTCGGCGGCTGGGCATCATTGGCCCTGGGTCGTGGGGACGACCCTATAGTCGTCGGACAAGTCGGCGGCGGGCCAACATAGTCCCGGGGTCGTGGGGACGACCCTATAGTCGTCGGACAAGTCGGCGGCGGGCCAACTTAGTCCCGGGATCGTGGGGCGGCCCTATAGTCGTCGGACATGTCGGTGGCGGGCCAATCTAGTCCCGGGGTCGTGGGGACGAGCCTATAGTCGTCGGACATGTCGGCGGCTGACCAACTTTGGCCCGGGGTCGTGGAGACGACCCTATAGTCGTCGGACATGTCGGCGGCTGGGCAACTTTGGCCCGTGGTCGTGGGGACGACCCTATAGTCGTCGGACAACTCGGCGGCGGGCCAACCTAGTCCCGGGGTCGTGGAGACGACCCTATAGTCGTCGGACATGACGGTGGTGGGGCAATCTACTCCTGGGGTCGTGGGGACGACCCCATAGTCGTCGGACAAGTCGGCGGCGGGCCAACCTAGTCCCGGGGTCGTGGGGACGACCCTATAGTCGTCGGACATGATGGTGGCGGGCCAACCTAGTCCCGGGGTCGTGGGGACGACCCTATAGTCGTCGGACATGTCGGCGGCTGGCCAACCTAGTCCCGGGGTCGTGGGGACGAACCTATAATCGTCGGACAATTCGGCTGCGGGCCACCCTAGTCCCGGGGTCCTGGGGACGACCCTATAGTCGTCGGACATGTCGGTGGCGGGCCAATCTAGTCCCGGGGTCGTGGGGACGACACTATAGTCGTCGGACATGTCGGCGGCTGGGCATCATTGGCCCTGGGTCGTGGGGACGTCCCTATAGTCGCCGGACAAGTCGGCGGCGGACCAACCTAGTCCCGGGGTCGTGGAGACGACCCTGTAGTCGTCGGACATGTCGGCGGCTTGCCAACCTAGTCCCGGGGTGGTAGGGACGACCCTATAGTCGTCGGACAAGTCGGCGGCGGGCCAACCTAGTCCCGGGGTCGTGGGGACGACCCTATAGTCGTCGGACATGTCGGCGGCTGGGCATCATTGGCCCTGGGTCGTGGGGACGACCCTATAGTCGTCGGACAAGTCGGCGGCGGGCCAACATAGTCCCGGGGTCGTGGGGACGACCCTATAGTCGTCGGACAAGTCGGCGGCGGGCCAACTTATTCCCGGGATCGTGGGGCGGCCCTATAGTCGTCGGACATGTCGGTGGCGGGCCAATCTAGTCCCGGGGTCGTGGGGACGAGCCTATAGTCGTCGGACATGTCGGCGGCTGACCAACTTTGGCCCGGGGTCGTGGAGACGACCCTATAGTCGTCGGACATGTCGGCGGCTGGGCAACTTTGGCCCGTGGTCGTGGGGACGTCCCTAGAGTCGTCGGACAAGTCGGCGGCGGGCCAACCTAGTCCCGGGGCCCTGGAGACGACCCTATAGTCGTCGGACAAGTCGGCGGCGGGCCAACCTAGTCCCGGGGTGGTAGGGACGACCCTATAGTCGTCGGACAAGTCGGCGGCGGGCCAACCTAGTCCCGGGGTCGTGGGGACGACCCTATAGTCGTCGGACATGTCGGCGGCTGGGCAACTTTGGCCCGTGGTCGTGGGGACGTCCCTAGAGTCGTCGGACAAGTCGGCGGCGGGCCAACCTAGTCCCGGGGTCCTGGAGACGACCCTATAGTCGTCGGACATGTCGGCGGCTGACCAACTTTGGCCCGTGGTCGTGGGGACGACCCTATAGTCGTCGGACATGACGGTGGCGGGCCAATGTAGCCCCGGGGTCGTGGGGAGGACCCTATAGTCGTCGGACAAGTCGGCGGCGGGCCAACATAGTCCCGGGGTCGTGGGGACGACCCTATAGTCGTCGGACATGTCGGCGGCTGGGCAACTTTGGCCCGTGGTCGTGGGGACGTCCCTAGAGTCGTCGGACAAGTCGGCGGCGGGCCAACCTAGTCCCGGGGCCCTGGAGACGACCCTATAGTCGTCGGACATGTCGGCAGCTGACCAACTTTGGCCCGTGGTCGTGGGGACGACCCTATAGTCGTCGGACATGACGGTGGCGGGCCAATCTAGTCCCGGGGTCGTGGGGACGACCCTATAGTCGTCGGACATGTCGGCGGCTGGGCATCATTGGCCCTGGGTCGTGGGGACGACCCTATAGTCGTCGGACAAGTCGGCGGCGGGCCAACCTAGTCCCTAGGTCGTGGGGACGACCCTATAGTCGTCAGACATGATGGTGGCGGGCCAATCTAGTCCCGGGATCGTGGGGACGACCCTATAGTCGTCGGACATGTCGCCGGCTGGGCAACATTGGCCCGTGGTCGTGGGGACGTCCCTATAGTCGCCGGACAAGTCAGCGGCGGGCCAACCTAGTCCCGGGGTCGTGGAGACGACCCTGTAGTCGTCGGACATGTCGGCGGCTTGCCAACCTAGTCCCGGGGTGGTAGGGACGACCCTATAGTCGTCGGACAAGTCGGCGGCGGGCCAACCTAGTCCCGGGGTCGTGGGGACGACCCTATAGTCGTCGGACATGTCGGCGGCTGGGCAACTTTGGCCCGTGGTCGTGGGGACGTCCCTATAGTCGTCGGACAAGTCGGCGGCGGGCCAACCTAGTCCCGGGGTCGTGGAGACGACCCTATAGTCGTCGGACATGTCGGCGGCTGACCAACTTTGGCCCGTGGTCGGGGGGACGACCCTATAGTCGTCGGACATGACGGTGGCGGGCCAATGTAGCCCCGGGGTCGTGGGGAGGACCCTATAGTCGTCGGACAAGTCGGCGGCGGGCCAGCATAGCCCCGGGGTCGTGGGGACGACCGTGTAGTCGTCGGACATGATGGTGGGGGGCCAATCTAGTCCCGGGGTCGTGGGGACGACCCTATAGTCGTTGGACATGTTGGCGGGTGGGCAACTTTGGCCCGTGGTCGCGGGGACGACCCTATAGTCGTTGGACATGTTGGCGGCTGGGCAACTTTGGCCCGTGGTCGTGGGGACGACCCTATAGTCGTCGGACATGTCGGCGGCTGGGCAACATTGGCCCTGGGTCATGGGGACGACCCTATAGTCGTCGGACAAGACGGCGGCGGGCCAACCTAGTCCCGGGGTCGTAGGGACGACCCTATAGTCGTCGGACATGTCGGCGGCTGGGCAACATTGGCCCTGGGTCATGGGGACGACCCTATAGTCGTCGGACAAGACGGCGGCGGGCCAACCCAGACCCGGGGTCGTGGGGACGACCCCATAGTCGTCGAAAATGTCGGCGGCTGGCCAATCTAGTCCCGGGGTCCTGGGGACGACCCTATAGTCGTCGGACAAGTCGGCGGCGGGCCAACCTAGTCCCGGGGTCGTGGGGACGACCCTATAGTCGTCGGACAAGTCGGCGGCGGGCCAACATAGCCCCGGGGTCGTGGGGACGACCCTATAGTCGTCGGACATGTCGGCGGCTGGGCATCATTGGCCCTGGGTCGTGGGGACGACCCTATAGTCGTCGGACAAGTCGGCGGCGGGCCAACATAGTCCCGGGGTCGTGGGGACGACCCTATAGTCGTCGGACAAGTCGGCGGCGGGCCAACCTAGTCCCGGGATCGTGGGGCGGCCCTATAGTCGTCGGACATGTCGGTGGCGGGACAATCTAGTCCCGGGGTCGTGGGGACGACCCTATAGTCGTCGGATATGTCGGTGGCGGGCCAATCTAGTCCCGGGGTCGTGGGGACGATCCTATAGTCGTCGGACATGTCGGCGGCTGGGCATCATTGGCCCTGGGTCGTGGGGACGACCCTATAGTCGTCGGACAAGTCGGCGGCGGGCCAACCTAGTCCCTAGGTCGTGGGGACGAACCTATAGTCGTCGGACATGATGGTGGCGGGCCAATCTAGTCCCGGGGTCGTGGGTACGACCCTATACTCGTCGGACATGACGGTGGCGGACCACTCTAGTCCCGGGGTTGTGGGGACGACCCCATAGTCGTCGAACATGTCGGCGGCTGGCCAAACTAGTCCCGGGGTCTTGGGGACGACCCTATAGTCGTCGGACAAGTCGGCGACGGGCCAACCCAGTCCCGGGGTCGTGGGGCGACCCTATAGTCGTCGGACATGTCGGTGGCGGGCCAATCTAGTCCCGGGGTCGTGGGGACGACCCTATAGTCGTCGGACATGTCGGCGGCTGGGCATCATTGGCCCTGGGTCGTGGGGACGACCCTATAGTCGTCGGACAAGTCGGCGGCGGGCCAACCTAGTCCCTAGGTCGTGGGGACGACCCTATAATCGTCGGACAAGTCGGCGGCGGGCCACCCTAGTCCCGGGGTCGTGGGGGCGACCCTATAGCCGTCGGACATGATGGTGGGGGGCCAACCTAGTCCCGGGGTCGTGGGGACGACCCTATAGCCGTCGGACATGATGGTGGGGGGCCAATCTAGTCCCGGGGTCGTGGGGACGACCCTATAGTCGTCGGACATGTCGGCGGCTGGGCAACATTGGCCCTGGGTCATGGGGACGACCCTATAGTCGTCGGACAAGACGGCGGCGGGCCAACCCAGACCCGGGGTCGTGGGGACGACCCCATAGTCGTCGAAAATGTCGGCGGCTGGCCAATCTAGTCCCGGGGTCCTGGGGACGTCCCTATAGTCGTCGGACAAGTCGGCGGCGGGCCAACCTAGTCCCGGGGTCGTGGGGACGACCCTATAGTCGTCGGACAAGTCGGCGGCGGGCCAACATAGTCCCGGGGTCGTGGGGACGACCCTATAGTCGTCGGACATGTCGGCGGCTGGGCAACTTTGGCCCGTGGTCGTGGGGACGACCCTATAGTCGTCGGACAACTCGGCGGCGGGCCAACCTAGTCCCGGGGTCGTGGGGACGACCCTATAGTCGTCGGACAAGTCGGCGGCGGGCCAACTTAGTCCCGGGATCGTGGGGCGGCCCTATAGTCGTCGGACATGTCGGTGGCGGGCCAATCTAGTCCCGGGGTCGTGGGGACGAGCCTATAGTCGTCGGACATGTCGGCGGCTGACCAACTTTGGCCCGGGGTCGTGGAGACGACCCTATAGTCGTCGGACATGTCGGCGGCTGGGCAACTTTGGCCCGTGGTCGTGGGGACGACCCTATAGTCGTCGGACAACTCGGCGGCGGGCCAACCTAGTCCCGGGGTCGTGGAGACGACCCTATAGTCGTCGGACATGACGGTGGTGGGGCAATCTACTCCTGGGGTCGTGGGGACGACCCTATAGTCGTCGGACAAGTCGGCGGCGGGCCAACCTAGTCCCGGGGTCGTGGGGACGACCCTATAGTCGTCGGACATGATGGTGGCGGGCCAACCTAGTCCCGGGGTCGTGGGGACGACCCTATAGTCGTCGGACATGTCGGCGGCTGGCCAACCTAGTCCCGGGGTCGTGGGGACGAACCTATAATCGTCGGACAATTCGGCGGCGGGCCACCCTAGTCCCGGGGTCCTGGGGACGACCCTATAGTCGTCGGACATGTCGGTGGCGGGCCAATCTAGTCCCGGGGTCGTGGGGACGACCCTATAGTCGTCGGACATGTCGGCGGCTGGGCATCATCGACCCTGGGTCGTGGGGACGACCCTATAGTCGTCGGACAAGTCGGCGGCGGGCCAACCTAGTCCCTAGGTCGTGGGGACGACCCTATAGTCGTCGGACATGATGGTGGCGGGCCAATCTAGTCCCGGGGTCGTGGGGACGACCCTATAGTCGTCGGACATGTCGGCGGCTGGGCAACATTGGCCCGTGGTCATGGGGACGTCCCTATAGTCGCCGGACAAGTCGGCGGCGGACCAACCTAGTCCCGGGGTCGTGGAGACGACCCTGTAGTCGTCGGACATGTCGGCGGCTTGCCAACCTAGTCCCGGGGTGGTAGGGACGACCCTATAGTCGTCGGACAAGTCGGCGGCGGGCCAACCTAGTCCCGGGGTCGTGGGGACGACCCTATAGTCGTCGGACATGTCGGCGGCTGGGCAACTTTGGCCCGTGGTCGTGGGGACGTCCCTAGAGTCGTCGGACAAGTCGGCGGCGGGCCAACCTAGTCCCGGGGCCCTGGAGACGACCCTATAGTCGTCGGACATGTCGGCAGCTGACCAACTTTGGCCCGTGGTCGTGGGGACGACCCTATAGTCGTCGGACATGACGGTGGCGGGACAATCTAGTCCCGGGGTCGTGGGGACGACCCTATAGTCGTCGGACATGTCGGCGGCTGGGCATCATTGGCCCTGGGTCGTGGGGACGACCCTATAGTCGTCGGACAAGTCGGCGGCGGGCCAACCTAGTCCCTAGGTCGTGGGGACGACCCTATAGTCGTCAGACATGATGGTGGCGGGCCAATCTAGTCCCGGGATCGTGGGGACGAGCCTATAGTCGTCGGACATGTCGGCGGCTGACCAACTTTGGCCCGGGGTCGTGGAGACGACCCTATAGTCGTCGGACATGTCGGCGGCTGGGCAACATTGGCCCGTGGTCGTGGGGACGACCCTATAGTCGTCGGACAACTCGGCGGCGGGCCAACCTAGTCCCGGGGTCGTGGAGACGACCCTATAGTCGTCGGACATGACGGTGGTGGGGCAATCTACTCCTGGGGTCGTGGGGACGACCCCATAGTCGTCGGACAAGTCGGCGGCGGGCCAACCTAGTCCCGGGGTCGTGGGGACGACCCTATAGTCGTCGGACATGATGGTGGCGGGCCAACCTAGTCCCGGGGTCGTGGGGAGGACCCTATAGTCGTCGGACATGTCGGCGGCTGGCCAACCTAGTCCCGGGGTCGTGGGGACGAACCTATAATCGTCGGACAATTCGGCGGCGGGCCACCCTAGTCCCGGGGTCCTGGGGACGACCCGATAGTCGTCGGACATGTCGGTGGCGGGCCAATCTAGTCCCGGGGTCGTGGGGACGACCCTATAGTCGTCGGACATGTCGGCGGCTGGGCATCATTGGCCCTGGGTCGTGGGGACGACCCTATAGTCGTCGGACAAGTCGGCGGCGGGCCAACCTAGTCCCTAGGTCGTGGGGACGACCCTATAGTCGTCGGACATGATGGTGGCGGGCCAATCTAGTCCCGGGGTCGTGGGGACGACCCTATAGTCGTCGGACATGTCGGCGGCTGGGCAACATTGGCCCGTGGTCATGGGGACGTCCCTATAGTCGCCGGACAAGTCGGCGGCGGACCAACCTAGTCCCGGGGTCGTGGAGACGACCCTGTAGTCGTCGGACATGTCGGCGGCTTGCCAACCTAGTCCCGGGGTGGTAGGGACGACCCTATAGTCGTCGGACAAGTCGGCGGCGGGCCAACCTAGTCCCGGGGTCGTGGGGACGACCCTATAGTCGTCGGACATGTCGGCGGCTGGGCAACTTTGGCCCGTGGTCGTGGGGACGTCCCTAGAGTCGTCGGACAAGTCGGCGGCGGGCCAACCTAGTCCCGGGGTCCTGGAGACGACCCTATAGTCGTCGGACATGTTGGCGGCTTGCCAACCTAGTCCCGGGGTGGTAGGGACGACCCTATAGACGTCGGACAAGTCGGCGGCGGGCCAACCTAGTCCCGGGGTCGTGGGGACGACCCTATAGTCGTCGGACATGTCGGCGGCTGGGCAACTTTGGCCCGTGGTCGTGGGGACGTCCCTAGAGTCGTCGGACAAGTCGGCGGCGGGCCAACCTAGTCCCGGGGTCCTGGAGACGACCCTATAGTCGTCGGACATGTCGGCGGCTGACCAACTTTGGCCCGTGGTCGTGGGGACGACCCTATAGTCGTCGGACATGACGGTGGCGGGCCAATGTAGCCCCGGGGTCGTGGGGAGGACCCTATATTCGTCGGACAAGTCGGCGGCGGGCCAACATAGTCCCGGGGTCGTGGGGACGACCCTATAGTCGTCGGACATGTCGGCGGCTGGGCAACTTTGGCCCGTGGTCGTGGGGACGTCCCTAGAGTCGTCGGACAAGTCGGCGGCGGGCCAACCTAGTCCCGGGGCCCTGGAGACGACCCTATAGTCGTCGGACATGTCGGCGGCTGACCAACTTTGGCCCGTGGTCGTGGGGACGACCCTATAGTCGTCGGACATGACGGTGGCGGGCCAATCTAGTCCCGGGGTCGTGGGGACGACCCTATAGTCGTCGGACATGCCGGCGGCTGGGCATCATTGGCCCTGGGTCGTGGGGACGACCCTATAGTCGTCGGACAAGTCGGCGGCTTGCCAACCTAGTCCCGGGGTGGTAGGGACGACCCTATAGTCGTCGGACAAGTCGGCGGCGGGCCAACCTAGTCCCGGGGTCGTGGGGACGACCTTATAGTCGTCGGACATGACGGCGGCTGGGCAACTTTGGCCCGTGGTCGTGGGGACGTCCCTATAGTCGCCGGACAAGTCGGCGGCGGGCCAACCTAGTCCCGGGGTCGTGGAGACGACCCTGTAGTCGTCGGACATGTCGGCGGCTTGCCAACCTAGTCCCGGGGTGGTAGGGACGACCCTATAGTCGTCGGACATGTCGGCGGCTGGCCAACTTTGGCCCGTGGTCGTGGGGACAACCCTATAGACCTCCGACATGATGGTGGCGGGCCAATCTAGTCCCGGGGTCGTGGGGACGACCCTATAGTCGTCTGACAAGTCGGCGGCGGGCCAACATAGTCCCGGGGTCGTGGGGACGACCCTTTAGTCGTCGGACAAGTCGGCGGCGGGCCAACCTATTCCAGGGGGCGTGGAGCGACCCTATAGGGGTCGGACATGTCGGTGGCGGGCCAATCAAGTCGCGGGGTCGTGGGGACGACCCTATAGTCGTCGGACAAGTCGGCGGCGGGTCATCCTAGTCCCTGGGTCGTGGGGACGAACCTATAGTCGTCGGACAAGTCGGCGGCGGGCGAACCTAGTCCCGGGGTCGTGGGGAAGACCCTGTAGTCGTCGGACATGATGGTGGGGGGCCAATCTAGTCCCGGGGTCGTGGGGACGACCCTATAGTCGTTGGACATGTTGGCGGGTGGGCAACTTTGGCCCGTGGTCGCAGGGACGACCCTATAGTCGTCGGACATGTCGGCGGCTGGCCAACTTTGGCCCGTGGTCGTGGGGACAACCCTATAGACCTCCGACATGATGGTGGCGGGCCAATCTAGTCCCGGGGTCGTGGGGACGACCGTATAGTCGTCTGACAATTCGGCGGCGGGCCAACATAGTCCCGGGGTCGTGGGGACGACCCTATAGTCGTCGGACAAGTCGGCGGCGGGCCAACCTATTCCAGGGGGCGTGGGGCGACCCTATAGTCGTCGGACATGTCGGTGGCGGGCCAATCAAGTCCCGGGGTCGTGGGGACGACCCTATAGTCGTCGGACAAGTCGGCGGCGGGTCATCCTAGTCCCTGGGTCGTGGGGACGACCCTATAGTCGTCGAACATGTCGGCGGCTGGCCAATCTAGTCCCGGTGTCCTGGGGACGACCCTATAGTCGTCGGACAACTCGGCGGCGGGCCAACCTAGTCCCGGGGTCGTGGAGACGACCCTATAGGCGTCGGACATGACGGTGGCGGGGCAATCTACTCCTGGGGTCGTGGGGACGACCCCATAGTCGTCAGACAAGTCGGCGACGGGCCAACCTAGTCCCGGGGTCGTGGGGACGACCCTATAGTCGTCGGACAAGTCGGCGGCGGGACAACCTAGTCCCGGGGTCGTGGGGCGACCCCATAGTCGTCGAACATGTCGGCGGCTGGCCAATCTAGTCCCGGGGTCCTGGGGACGACCCTACAGTCGTCGGACAAGTCGGCGGCGGGCCAACCTAGTCCCGGGGTCGTGGGGACGACCCTATAGTCGTCGGACAAGTCGGCGGCGGGCCAACCTATTCCCGGGGTCGTGGAGACGACCCTATAGTCGTCGGACATGTCGGCGGCGGGCCAACATAGTCCCGGGGTCGTGGGGACGACCCTATATTCGTCGGACAAGTCGGCGGCGGGCCAACCTAGTCCCGGGGTCGTGGGGCGACCCCATAGTCGTCGAACATGTCGGCGGCTGGCCAATCTAGTCCCGGGATCCTGGAGACGACCCTGTAGTCGTCGGACAAGTCGGCGACGGGCCAACCTAGTCCCGGGGTCGTGGGGACGACCCTATAGTCGTCGGACAAGTCGGCGGCGGGCCAACATAGTCCCGGGGTCGTGGGGACGACCCTATAGTCGTCGGACATGTCGGCGGCTGGGCATCATTGGCCCTGTGTCGTGGGGACGACCCTATAGTCGTCGGACAAGTCGGCGGCGGGCCACCATAGTCCCGGGGTCGTGGGGACGACCCTATAGTCGTCGGACAAGTCGGCGGCGGGCCAACCTAGTCCCGGGATCGTGGGGCGGCCCTATAGTCGTCGGACATGTCGGTGGCGGGACAATCTAGTCCCGGGGTCGTGGAGACGACCCTATAGTCGTCGGACATGTCGGCGGCGGGCCAACATAGTCCCGGGGTCGTGGGGACGACCCTATAGTCGTCGGACAAGTCGGCGGCGGGCCAACCTAGTCCCGGGGTCGTGGGGCGACCCCATAGTCGTCGAACATGTCGGCGGCTGGCCAATCTAGTCCCGGGGTCCTGGCGACGACCCTGTAGTCGTCGGACAAGTCGGCGGCGGGCCAACCTAGTCCCGGGGTCGTGGGGACGACCCTATAGTCGTCGGACATGACGGTGGCGGGGCAATCTAGTCCGGGGATCGTGGGGACGATCCTGTAGTCGTCGAACATGTCGGCGGCTGGCCAACCTAGTCCCGGGGTGGTAGGGACGACCCTATAGTCGTCGGACAAGTCGGCGGCGGGCCAACCTAGTCCCGGGGTCGTGGGGACGACCCTGTAGTCGTCGGACATGACGGTGATGGGCCAATCTAGTCCCGGGGTCGTGGGGACGACCCTATTGTCGTCGGACATGTCGGCGGCGGGTCATCTTAGTCCCTGGGTCGTGGGGACGACCCTATAGTCGTCGGACAAGTCGGCGGCGGGCCAACCCAGTCCCGGGGTCGTGGGGACGACCCTATAGTCGTCGGACAAGTCGGCGGCGGGCCAACCTAGTCCCGGGGTCGTGGGGACGACCCTGTAGTCGTCGGACATGACGGTGGTGGGCCAATCTAGTCCCGGGGTCGTGGGGACGACCCTATTGTCGTCGGACATGTCGGCGGCTGGCCAACCTAGTCGCGGGATCGTGGGGACGACCCTACAGTCGTCGGACATTTCGGCGGCGGGCCAACGTATGCCTAGGGTCTTAGGCACGAACCTATATTCGTCGGACATGACGGTGGCGGGCCAATCTAGTCCCGGGGTCGTTGGGACGACCCTATAGTCGTCGGACTAGTTGGCAGCGGGCCAACCTAGTCCCGGGGTCGTGGGGACGACTCTATAGTCGTCGGACAAGTCGGCGGCTGGCCAACCTAGTCCCGGGGTGGTAGGGACGACCCTATAGTCGTCGGACAAGTCGGCGGCGGGCCAACCTAGTCCCGGGGTCGTGGGGACGACCCTGTAGTCGTCGGACATGACGGTGGTGGGCCAATCTAGTCCCGGGGTCGTGGGGACGACCCTATTGTCGTCGGACATGTCGGCGGCGGGTCATCTTAGTCCCTGGGTCGTGGGGACGACCCTATAGTCGTCGGACAAGTCGGCGGCGGGCCAACCCAGTCCCGGAGTCGTGGGGACGACCCTATAGTCGTCGGACAAGTCGGCGGCGGGCCAACCTAGTCCCGGGGTCGTGGGGACGACCCTGTAGTCGTCGGACATGACGGTGGTGGGCCAATCTAGTCCCGGGGTCGTGGGGACGACCCTATTGTCGTCGGACATGTCGGCGGCTGGCCAACCTAGTCGCGGGACCGTGGGGACGACCCTACAGTCGTCGGACATTTCGGCGGCGGGCCAACGTATGCCTAGGGTCTTAGGCACGAACCTATATTCGTCGGACATGACGGTGGCGGGCCAATCTAGTCCCGGGGTCGTTGGGACGACCCTATAGTCGTCGGACTAGTTGGCAGCGGGCCAACCTAGTCCCGGGGTCGTGGGGACGACTCTATAGTCGTCGGACAAGTCGGCGGCGGGTCATCCTAGTCCCTGGGTCGTGGGGACGACCCTATTGTCGTCGGACAAGTCGGCGGCGGGCCAACCTAGTCCCGGGGTCGTGGGGACGACCCTATAGTCGTCGGACATGATGGTGGCGGGCCAACCTAGTCCCGGGGTCGTGGGGCGACCCTATAGTCGTCGGACATGTCGGTGGCGGGCCAATCTAGTCCCGGGGTCGTGGGGACGACCCTATAGTCTTCGGACATGTCGGCGGCTGGGCAACATTGGCCCGTGGTCGTGGGGACGTCCCTATAGTCGCCGGACAAGTCGACGGCGGGCCAACCTAGTCCCGGGGTCGTGGAGACGACCCTATAGTCGTCGGACATGTCGGCGGCTTGCCAACCTAGTCCCGGGGTGTTAGGGACGACCCTATAGTCGTCGGACAAGTCGGCGGCTTGCCAACCTAGTCCCGGGGTGGTAGGGACGACCCTATAATCGTCGGACAAGTCGGCGGCGGGCCAACCTAGTCCCGGGGTCGTGGGGACGACCCTATAGTCGTCGGACAAGTCGGCGGCGGGCCAACCTATTCCAGGGGGCGTGGGGCGACCCTATAGTCGTCGGACATGTCGGTGTCGGGCCAATCAAGTCCCGGGGTCGTGGGGACGACCCTATAGTCATCGGACAAGTCGGCGGCGGGTCATCCTAGTCCCTGGGTCGTTGGGACGACCCTATAGTCGTCGGACAAGTCGGCGGCGGGCCAACCCAGTCCCGGGTTCGTGGGGACGACCCTATAGTCGTCGGAAATGACGGTGGCGGGCCACTCTAGTCCCGGGGTTGTGGGGACGACCCCATTGTCGTCGAACATGTCGGCGGCTGGCCAATCTAGTCCCGGTGTCCTGGGGACGACCCTATTGTCGTCGGACAACTCGGCGGCGGGCCAACCTAGTCCCGGGGTCGTGGAGACGACCCTATAGGCGTCGGACATGACGGTGGCGGGGCAATCTACTCCTGGGGTCGTGGGGACGACCCCATAGTCGTCAGACAAGTCGGCGACGGGCCAACCTAGTCCCGGGGTCGTGGGGACGACCCTATAGTCGTCGGACATGATGGTGGCGGGCCAACCTAGTCCCGGGGTCGTGGGGCGACCCTATAGTCGTCGGACATGTCGGTGGCGGGCCAATCTAGTCCCGGGGTCGTGGGGACGACCCCATAGTCGTCAGACAAGTCGGCGGCTTGCCAACCTAGTCCCGGGGTGTTAGGGACGACCCTATAGTCGTCGGACAGTCGGCGGCTTGCCAACCTAGTCCCGGGGTGGTAGGGACGACCCTATAATCGTCGGACAAGTCGGCGGCGGGCCAACCTAGTCCCGGGGTCGTGGGGACGACCCTATAGTCGTCGGACAAGTCGGCGGCGGGCCAACCTAGTCCCTAGGTCGTGGGGACGACCCTATAGTCGTCAGACATGATGGTGGCGGGCCAATCTAGTCCCGGGATCGTGGGGACGACCCTATAGTCGTCGGACATGTCGGCGGCTGGGCAACATTGGCCCGTGGTCGTGGGGACGTCCCTATAGTCGCCGGACAAGTCAGCGGCGGGCCAACCTAGTCCCGGGGTCGTGGAGACGACCCTGTAGTCGTCGGACATGTCGGCGGCTTGCCAACCTAGTCCCGGGTGGTAGGGACGACCCTATAGTCGTCGGACAAGTCGGCGGCGGGCCAACCTAGTCCCGGGGTCGTGGGGACGACCCTATAGTCGTCGGACATGTCGGCGGCTGGGCAACTTTGGCCCGTGGTCGTGGGGACGTCCCTATAGTCGTCGGACAAGTCGGCGGCGGGCCAACCTAGTCCCGGGGTCGTGGAGACGACCCTATAGTCGTCGGACATGTCGGCGGCTGACCAACTTTGGCCCGTGGTCGGGGGGACGACCCTATAGTCGTCGGACATGACGGTGGCGGGCCAATGTAGCCCCGGGGTCGTGGGGAGGACCCTATAGTCGTCGGACAAGTCGGCGGCGGGCCAGCATAGCCCCGGGGTCGTGGGGACGACCGTGTAGTCGTCGGACATGATGGTGGGGGGCCAATCTAGTCCCGGGGTCGTGGGGACGACCCTATAGTCGTCGGACAAGTCGGCGGCGGGCCAACCTAGTCCCGGGGTCGTGGGGACGACCCTATAGTCGTCGGACATGTCGGCGGCTGGGCAACTTTGGCCCGTGGTCGTGGGGACGTCCCTATAGTCGTCGGACAAGTCGGCGGCGGGCCAACCTAGTCCCGGGGTCGTGGAGACGACCCTATAGTCGTCGGACATGTCGGCGGCTGACCAACTTTGGCCCGTGGTCGGGGGGACGACCCTATAGTCGTCGGACATGACGGTGGCGGGCCAATGTAGCCCCGGGGTCGTGGGGAGGACCCTATAGTCGTCGGACAAGTCGGCGGCGGGCCAGCATAGCCCCGGGGTCGTGGGGACGACCGTGTAGTCGTCGGACATGATGGTGGGGGGCCAATCTAGTCCCGGGGTCGTGGGGACGACCCTATAGTCGTTGGACATGTTGGCGGGTGGGCAACTTTGGCCCGTGGTCGCGGGGACGACCCTATAGTCGTTGGACATGTTGGCGGCTGGGCAACTTTGGCCCGTGGTCGTGGGGACGACCCTATAGTCGTCGGACATGTCGGCGGCTGGGCAACATTGGCCCTGGGTCATGGGGACGACCCTATAGTCGTCGGACAAGACGGCGGCGGGCCAACCTAGTCCCGGGGTCGTAGGGACGACCCTATAGTCGTCGGACATGTCGGCGGCTGGGCAACATTGGCCCTGGGTCATGGGGACGACCCTATAGTCGTCGGACAAGACGGCGGCGGGCCAACCCAGACCCGGGGTCGTGGGGACGACCCCATAGTCGTCGAAAATGTCGGCGGCTGGCCAATCTAGTCCCGGGGTCCTGGGGACGACCCTATAGTCGTCGGACAAGTCGGCGGCGGGCCAACCTAGTCCCGGGGTCGTGGGGACGACCCTATAGTCGTCGGACAAGTCGGCGGCGGGCCAACATAGTCCCGGGGTCGTGGGGACGACCCTATAGTCGTCGGACATGTCGGCGGCTGGGCATCATTGGCCCTGGGTCGTGGGGACGACCCTATAGTCGTCGGACAAGTCGGCGGCGGGCCAACATAGTCCCGGGGTCGTGGGGACGACCCTATAGTCGTCGGACAAGTCGGCGGCGGGCCAACCTAGTCCCGGGATCGTGGGGCGGCCCTATAGTCGTCGGACATGTCGGTGGCGGGACAATCTAGTCCCGGGGTCGTGGGGACGACCCTATAGTCGTCGGATATGTCGGTGGCGGGCCAATCTAGTCCCGGGGTCGTGGGGACGATCCTATAGTCGTCGGACATGTCGGCGGCTGGGCATCATTGGCCCTGGGTCGTGGGGACGACCCTATAGTCGTCGGACAAGTCGGCGGCGGGCCAACCTAGTCCCTAGGTCGTGGGGACGAACCTATAGTCGTCGGACATGATGGTGGCGGGCCAATCTAGTCCCGGGGTCGTGGGTACGACGCTATACTCGTCGGACATGACGGTGGCGGACCACTCTAGTCCCGGGGTTGTGGGGACGACCCCATAGTCGTCGAACATGTCGGCGGCTGGCCAAACTAGTCCCGGGGTCTTGGGGACGACCCTATAGTCGTCGGACAAGTCGGCGACGGGCCAACCCAGTCCCGGGGTCGTGGGGCGACCCTATAGTCGTCGGACATGTCGGTGGCGGGCCAATCTAGTCCCGGGGTCGTGGGGACGACCCTATAGTCGTCGGACATGTCGGCGGCTGGGCATCATTGGCCCTGGGTCGTGGGGACGACCCTATAGTCGTCGGACAAGTCGGCGGCGGGCCAACCTAGTCCCTAGGTCGTGGGGACGACCCTATAATCGTCGGACAAGTCGGCGGCGGGCCACCCTAGTCCCGGGGTCGTGGGGGCGACCCTATAGCCGTCGGACATGATGGTGGGGGGCCAACCTAGTCCCGGGGTCGTGGGGACGACCCTATAGCCGTCGGACATGATGGTCGGGGGCCAATCTAGTCCCGGGGTCGTGGGGACGACCCTATAGTCGTCGGACATGTCGGCGGCTGGGCAACATTGGCCCTGGGTCATGGGGACGACCCTATAGTCGTCGGACAAGACGGCGGCGGGCCAACCCAGACCCGGGGTCGTGGGGACGACCCCATAGTCGTCGAAAATGTCGGCGGCTGGCCAATCTAGTCCCGGGGTCCTGGGGACGACCCTATAGTCGTCGGACAAGTCGGCGGCGGGCCAACCTAGTCCCGGGGTCGTGGGGACGACCCTATAGTCGTCGGACAAGTCGGCGGCGGGCCAACATAGTCCCGGGGTCGTGGGGACGACCCTATAGTCGTCGGACATGTCGGCGGCTGGGCAACTTTGGCCCGTGGTCGTGGGGACGACCCTATAGTCGTCGGACAACTCGGCGGCGGGCCAACCTAGTCCCGGGGTCGTGGGGACGACCCTATATTCGTCGGACAAGTCGGCGGCGGGCCAACTTAGTCCCGGGATCGTGGGGCGGCCCTATAGTCGTCGGACATGTCGGTGGCGGGCCAATCTAGTCCCGGGGTCGTGGGGACGAGCCTATAGTCGTCGGACATGTCGGCGGCTGACCAACTTTGGCCCGGGGTCGTGGAGACGACCCTATAGTCGTCGGACATGTCGGCGGCTGGGCAACTTTGGCCCGTGGTCGTGGGGACGACCCTATAGTCGTCGGACAACTCGGCGGCGGGCCAACCTAGTCCCGGGGTCGTGGAGACGACCCTATAGTCGTCGGACATGACGGTGGTGGGGCAATCTACTCCTGGGGTCGTGGGGACGACCCTATAGTCGTCGGACAAGTCGGCGGCGGGCCAACCTAGTCCCGGGGTCGTGGGGACGACCCTATAGTCGTCGGACATGATGGTGGCGGGCCAACCTAGTCCCGGGGTCGTGGGGACGACCCTATAGTCGCCGGACATGTCGGCGGCTGGCCAACCTAGTCCCGGGGTCGTGGGGACGAACCTATAATCGTCGGACAATTCGGCGGCGGGCCACCCTAGTCCCGGGGTCCTGGGGACGACCCTATAGTCGTCGGACATGTCGGTGGCGGGCCAATCTAGTCCCGGGGTCGTGGGGACGACCCTATAGTCGTCGGACATGTCGGCGGCTGGGCATCATCGACCCTGGGTCGTGGGGACGACCCTATAGTCGTCGGACAAGTCGGCGGCGGGCCAACCTAGTCCCTAGGTCGTGGGGACGACCCTATAGTCGTCGGACATGATGGTGGCGGGCCAATCTAGTCCCGGGGTCGTGGGGACGACCCTATAGTCGTCGGACATGTCGGCGGCTGGGCAACATTGGCCCGTGGTCATGGGGACGTCCCTATAGTCGCCGGACAAGTCGGCGGCGGACCAACCTAGTCCCGGGGTCGTGGAGACGACCCTGTAGTCGTCGGACATGTCGGCGGCTTGCCAACCTAGTCCCGGGGTGGTAGGGACGACCCTATAGTCGTCGGACAAGTCGGCGGCGGGCCAACCTAGTCCCGGGGTCGTGGGGACGACCCTATAGTCGTCGGACATGTCGGCGGCTGGGCAACTTTGGCCCGTGGTCGTGGGGACGTCCCTAGAGTCGTCGGACAAGTCGGCGGCGGGCCAACCTAGTCCCGGGGTCCTGGAGACGACCCTATAGTCGTCGGACATGTCGGCGGCTGACCAACTTTGGCCCGTGGTCGTGGGGACGACCCTATAGTCGTCGGACATGACGGTGGCGGGCCAATGTAGCCCCGGGGTCGTGGGGAGGACCCTATAGTCGTCGGACAAGTCGGCGGCGGGCCAACATAGTCCCGGGGTCGTGGGGACGACCCTATAGTCGTCGGACATGTCGGCGGCTGGGCAACTTTGGCCCGTGGTCGTGGGGACGTCCCTAGAGTCGTCGGACAAGTCGGCGGCGGGCCAACCTAGTCCCGGGGCCCTGGAGACGACCCTATAGTCGTCGGACATGTCGGCAGCTGACCAACTTTGGCCCGTGGTCGTGGGGACGACCCTATAGTCGTCGGACATGACGGTGGCGGGCCAATCTAGTCCCGGGGTCGTGGGGACGACCCTATAGTCGTCGGACATGTCGGCGGCTGGGCATCATTGGCCCTGGGTCGTGGGGACGACCCTATAGTCGTCGGACAAGTCGGCGGCGGGCCAACCTAGTCCCTAGGTCGTGGGGACGACCCTATAGTCGTCAGACATGATGGTGGCGGGCCAATCTAGTCCCGGGATCGTGGGGACGAGCCTATAGTCGTCGGACATGTCGGCGGCTGACCAACTTTGGCCCGGGGTCGTGGAGACGACCCTATAGTCGTCGGACATGTCGGCGGCTGGGCAACATTGGCCCGTGGTCGTGGGGACGACCCTATAGTCGTCGGACAACTCGGCGGCGGGCCAACCTAGTCCCGGGGTCGTGGAGACGACCCTATAGTCGTCGGACATGACGGTGGTGGGGCAATCTACTCCTGGGGTCGTGGGGACGACCCCATAGTCGTCGGACAAGTCGGCGGCGGGCCAACCTAGTCCCGGGGTCGTGGGGACGACCCTATAGTCGTCGGACATGATGGTGGCGGGCCAACCTAGTCCCGGGGTCGTGGGGAGGACCCTATAGTCGTCGGACATGTCGGCGGCTGGCCAACCTAGTCCCGGGGTCGTGGGGACGACCCTATAGTCGTCGGACAAGTCGGCGGCGGGCCAACCTAGTCCCGGGGTCGTGGGGACGACCCTATAGTCGTCGGACAAGTCGGCGGCGGGCCAACATAGTCCCGGGGTCGTGGGGACGACCCTATAGTCGTCGGACATGTCGGCGGCTGGGCATCATTGGCCCTGGGTCGTGGGGACGACCCTATAGTCGTCGGACAAGTCGGCGGCGGGCCAACATAGTCCCGGGGTCGTGGGGACGACCCTATAGTCGTCGGACAAGTCGGCGGCGGGCCAACCTAGTCCCGGGATCGTGGGGCGGCCCTATAGTCGTCGGACATGTCGGTGGCGGGACAATCTAGTCCCGGGGTCGTGGGGACGACCCTATAGTCGTCGGATATGTCGGTGGCGGGCCAATCTAGTCCCGGGGTCGTGGGGACGATCCTATAGTCGTCGGACATGTCGGCGGCTGGGCATCATTGGCCCTGGGTCGTGGGGACGACCCTATAGTCGTCGGACAAGTCGGCGGCGGGCCAACCTAGTCCCTAGGTCGTGGGGACGAACCTATAGTCGTCGGACATGATGGTGGCGGGCCAATCTAGTCCCGGGGTCGTGGGTACGACGCTATACTCGTCGGACATGACGGTGGCGGACCACTCTAGTCCCGGGGTTGTGGGGACGACCCCATAGTCGTCGAACATGTCGGCGGCTGGCCAAACTAGTCCCGGGGTCTTGGGGACGACCCTATAGTCGTCGGACAAGTCGGCGACGGGCCAACCCAGTCCCGGGGTCGTGGGGCGACCCTATAGTCGTCGGACATGTCGGTGGCGGGCCAATCTAGTCCCGGGGTCGTGGGGACGACCCTATAGTCGTCGGACATGTCGGCGGCTGGGCATCATTGGCCCTGGGTCGTGGGGACGTCCCTATAGTCGTCGGACAAGTCGGCGGCGGGCCAACCTAGTCCCTAGGTCGTGGGGACGACCCTATAATCGTCGGACAAGTCGGCGGCGGGCCACCCTAGTCCCGGGGTCGTGGGGGCGACCCTATAGCCGTCGGACATGATGGTGGGGGGCCAACCTAGTCCCGGGGTCGTGGGGACGACCCTATAGTCGTCGGACATGTCGGCGGCTGGGCAACATTGGCCCTGGGTCATGGGGACGACCCTATAGTCGTCGGACAAGACGGCGGCGGGCCAACCCAGACCCGGGGTCGTGGGGACGACCCCATAGTCGTCGAAAATGTCGGCGGCTGGCCAATCTAGTCCCGGGGTCCTGGGGACGACCCTATAGTCGTCGGACAAGTCGGCGGCGGGCCAACCTAGTCCCGGGGTCGTGGGGACGACCCTATAGTCGTCGGACAAGTCGGCGGCGGGCCAACATAGTCCCGGGGTCGTGGGGACGACCCTATAGTCGTCGGACATGTCGGCGGCTGGGCAACTTTGGCCCGTGGTCGTGGGGACGACCCTATAGTCGTCGGACAACTCGGCGGCGGGCCAACCTAGTCCCGGGGTCGTGGGGACGACCCTATATTCGTCGGACAAGTCGGCGGCGGGCCAACTTAGTCCCGGGATCGTGGGGCGGCCCTATAGTCGTCGGACATGTCGGTGGCGGGCCAATCTAGTCCCGGGGTCGTGGGGACGAGCCTATAGTCGTCGGACATGTCGGCGGCTGACCAACTTTGGCCCGGGGTCGTGGAGACGACCCTATAGTCGTCGGACATGTCGGCGGCTGGGCAACTTTGGCCCGTGGTCGTGGGGACGACCCTATAGTCGTCGGACAACTCGGCGGCGGGCCAACCTAGTCCCGGGGTCGTGGAGACGACCCTATAGTCGTCGGACATGACGGTGGTGGGGCAATCTACTCCTGGGGTCGTGGGGACGACCCTATAGTCGTCGGACAAGTCGGCGGCGGGCCAACCTAGTCCCGGGGTCGTGGGGACGACCCTATAGTCGTCGGACATGTCGGCGGCTGGGCAACTTTGGCCCGTGGTCGTGGGGACGTCCCTAGAGTCGTCGGACAAGTCGGCGGCGGGCCAACCTAGTCCCGGGGTCCTGGAGACGACCCTATAGTCGTCGGACATGTCGGCGGCTGACCAACTTTGGCCCGTGGTCGTGGGGACGACCCTATAGTCGTCGGACATGACGGTGGCGGGCCAATGTAGCCCCGGGGTCGTGGGGAGGACCCTATAGTCGTCGGACAAGTCGGCGGCGGGCCAACATAGTCCCGGGGTCGTGGGGACGACCCTATAGTCGTCGGACATGTCGGCGGCTGGGCAACTTTGGCCCGTGGTCGTGGGGACGTCCCTAGAGTCGTCGGACAAGTCGGCGGCGGGCCAACCTAGTCCCGGGGCCCTGGAGACGACCCTATAGTCGTCGGACATGTCGGCAGCTGACCAACTTTGGCCCGTGGTCGTGGGGACGACCCTATAGTCGTCGGACATGACGGTGGCGGGCCAATCTAGTCCCGGGGTCGTGGGGACGACCCTATAGTCGTCGGACATGTCGGCGGCTGGGCATCATTGGCCCTGGGTCGTGGGGACGACCCTATAGTCGTCGGACAAGTCGGCGGCGGGCCAACCTAGTCCCTAGGTCGTGGGGACGACCCTATAGTCGTCAGACATGATGGTGGCGGGCCAATCTAGTCCCGGGATCGTGGGGACGAGCCTATAGTCGTCGGACATGTCGGCGGCTGACCAACTTTGGCCCGGGGTCGTGGAGACGACCCTATAGTCGTCGGACATGTCGGCGGCTGGGCAACATTGGCCCGTGGTCGTGGGGACGACCCTATAGTCGTCGGACAACTCGGCGGCGGGCCAACCTAGTCCCGGGGTCGTGGAGACGACCCTATAGTCGTCGGACATGACGGTGGTGGGGCAATCTACTCCTGGGGTCGTGGGGACGACCCCATAGTCGTCGGACAAGTCGGCGGCGGGCCAACCTAGTCCCGGGGTCGTGGGGACGACCCTATAGTCGTCGGACATGATGGTGGCGGGCCAACCTAGTCCCGGGGTCGTGGGGAGGACCCTATAGTCGTCGGACATGTCGGCGGCTGGCCAACCTAGTCCCGGGGTCGTGGGGACGAACCTATAATCGTCGGACAATTCGGCGGCGGGCCACCCTAGTCCCGGGGTCCTGGGGACGACCCGATAGTCGTCGGACATGTCGGTGGCGGGCCAATCTAGTCCCGGGGTCGTGGGGACGACCCTATAGTCGTCGGACATGTCGGCGGCTGGGCATCATTGGCCCTGGGTCGTGGGGACGACCCTATAGTCGTCGGACAAGTCGGCGGCGCGCCAACCTAGTCCCTAGGTCGTGGGGACGACCCTATAGTCGTCGGACATGATGGTGGCGGGCCAATCTAGTCCCGGGGTCGTGGGGACGACCCTATAGTCGTCGGACATGTCGGCGGCTGGGCAACATTGGCCCGTGGTCATGGGGACGTCCCTATAGTCGCCGGACAAGTCGGCGGCGGACCAACCTAGTCCCGGGGTCGTGGAGACGACCCTGTAGTCGTCGGACATGTCGGCGGCTTGCCAACCTAGTCCCGGGGTGGTAGGGACGACCCTATAGTCGTCGGACAAGTCGGCGGCGGGCCAACCTAGTCCCGGGGTCGTGGGGACGACCCTATAGTCGTCGGACATGTCGGCGGCTGGGCAACTTTGGCCCGTGGTCGTGGGGACGTCCCTAGAGTCGTCGGACAAGTCGGCGGCGGGCCAACCTAGTCCCGGGGTCCTGGAGACGACCCTATAGTCGTCGGACATGTTGGCGGCTTGCCAACCTAGTCCCGGGGTGGTAGGGACGACCCTATAGACGTCGGACAAGTCGGCGGCGGGCCAACCTAGTCCCGGGGTCGTGGGGACGACCCTATAGTCGTCGGACATGTCGGCGGCTGGGCAACTTTGGCCCGTGGTCGTGGGGACGTCCCTAGAGTCGTCGGACAAGTCGGCGGCGGGCCAACCTAGTCCCGGGGTCCTGGAGACGACCCTATAGTCGTCGGACATGTCGGCGGCTGACCAACTTTGGCCCGTGGTCGTGGGGACGACCCTATAGTCGTCGGACATGACGGTGGCGGGCCAATGTAGCCCCGGGGTCGTGGGGAGGACCCTATATTCGTCGGACAAGTCGGCGGCGGGCCAACATAGTCCCGGGGTCGTGGGGACGACCCTATAGTCGTCGGACATGTCGGCGGCTGGGCAACTTTGGCCCGTGGTCGTGGGGACGTCCCTAGAGTCGTCGGACAAGTCGGCGGCGGGCCAACCTAGTCCCGGGGCCCTGGAGACGACCCTATAGTCGTCGGACATGTCGGCGGCTGACCAACTTTGGCCCGTGGTCGTGGGGACGACCCTATAGTCGTCGGACATGACGGTGGCGGGCCAATCTAGTCCCGGGGTCGTGGGGACGACCCTATAGTCGTCGGACATGACGGTGGCGGGCCAATGTAGCCCCGGGGTCGTGGGGAGGACCCTATATTCGTCGGACAAGTCGGCGGCGGGCCAACCTAGTCCCGGGGTCGTGGAGACGACCCTATAGTCGTCGGACATGACGGTGGTGGGGCAATCTACTCCTGGGGTCGTGGGGACGACCCTATAGTCGTCGGACAAGTCGGCGGCGGGCCAACCCAGTCCCGGGGTCGTGGGGACGACCCTATAGTCGTCGGACAAGTCGGCGGCGGGCCAACCTAGTCCCGGGGTCGTGGGGACGACCCTGTAGTCGTCGGACATGACGGTGGTGGGCCAATCTAGTCCCGGGGTCGTGGGGACGACCCTATTGTCGTCGGACATGTCGGCGGCTGGCCAACCTAGTCGCGGGATCGTGGGGACGACCCTACAGTCGTCGGACATTTCGGCGGCGGGCCAACGTATGCCTAGGGTCTTAGGCACGAACCTATATTCGTCGGACATGACGGTGGCGGGCCAATCTAGTCCCGGGGTCGTTGGGACGACCCTATAGTCGTCGGACTAGTTGGCAGCGGGCCAACCTAGTCCCGGGGTCGTGGGGACGACTCTATAGTCGTCGGACAAGTCGGCGGCTGGCCAACCTAGTCCCGGGGTGGTAGGGACGACCCTATAGTCGTCGGACAAGTCGGCGGCGGGCCAACCTAGTCCCGGGGTCGTGGGGACGACCCTGTAGTCGTCGGACATGACGGTGGTGGGCCAATCTAGTCCCGGGGTCGTGGGGACGACCCTATTGTCGTCGGACATGTCGGCGGCGGGTCATCTTAGTCCCTGGGTCGTGGGGACGACCCTATAGTCGTCGGACAAGTCGGCGGCGGGCCAACCCAGTCCCGGAGTCGTGGGGACGACCCTATAGTCGTCGGACAAGTCGGCGGCGGGCCAACCTAGTCCCGGGGTCGTGGGGACGACCCTGTAGTCGTCGGACATGACGGTGGTGGGCCAATCTAGTCCCGGGGTCGTGGGGACGACCCTATTGTCGTCGGACATGTCGGCGGCTGGCCAACCTAGTCGCGGGACCGTGGGGACGACCCTACAGTCGTCGGACATTTCGGCGGCGGGCCAACGTATGCCTAGGGTCTTAGGCACGAACCTATATTCGTCGGACATGACGGTGGCGGGCCAATCTAGTCCCGGGGTCGTTGGGACGACCCTATAGTCGTCGGACTAGTTGGCAGCGGGCCAACCTAGTCCCGGGGTCGTGGGGACGACTCTATAGTCGTCGGACAAGTCGGCGGCGGGTCATCCTAGTCCCTGGGTCGTGGGGACGACCCTATTGTCGTCGGACAAGTCGGCGGCGGGCCAACCTAGTCCCGGGGTCGTGGGGACGACCCTATAGTCGTCGGACATGATGGTGGCGGGCCAACCTAGTCCCGGGGTCGTGGGGCGACCCTATAGTCGTCGGACATGTCGGTGGCGGGCCAATCTAGTCCCGGGGTCGTGGGGACGACCCTATAGTCTTCGGACATGTCGGCGGCTGGGCAACATTGGCCCGTGGTCGTGGGGACGTCCCTATAGTCGCCGGACAAGTCGACGGCGGGCCAACCTAGTCCCGGGGTCGTGGAGACGACCCTATAGTCGTCGGACATGTCGGCGGCTTGCCAACCTAGTCCCGGGGTGTTAGGGACGACCCTATAGTCGTCGGACAAGTCGGCGGCTTGCCAACCTAGTCCCGGGGTGGTAGGGACGACCCTATAATCGTCGGACAAGTCGGCGGCGGGCCAACCTAGTCCCGGGGTCGTGGGGACGACCCTATAGTCGTCGGACAAGTCGGCGGCGGGCCAACCTATTCCAGGGGGCGTGGGGCGACCCTATAGTCGTCGGACATGTCGGTGTCGGGCCAATCAAGTCCCGGGGTCGTGGGGACGACCCTATAGTCATCGGACAAGTCGGCGGCGGGTCATCCTAGTCCCTGGGTCGTTGGGACGACCCTATAGTCGTCGGACAAGTCGGCGGCGGGCCAACCCAGTCCCGGGTTCGTGGGGACGACCCTATAGTCGTCGGAAATGACGGTGGCGGGCCACTCTAGTCCCGGGGTTGTGGGGACGACCCCATTGTCGTCGAACATGTCGGCGGCTGGCCAATCTAGTCCCGGTGTCCTGGGGACGACCCTATTGTCGTCGGACAACTCGGCGGCGGGCCAACCTAGTCCCGGGGTCGTGGAGACGACCCTATAGGCGTCGGACATGACGGTGGCGGGGCAATCTACTCCTGGGGTCGTGGGGACGACCCCATAGTCGTCAGACAAGTCGGCGACGGGCCAACCTAGTCCCGGGGTCGTGGGGACGACCCTATAGTCGTCGGACATGATGGTGGCGGGCCAACCTAGTCCCGGGGTCGTGGGGCGACCCTATAGTCGTCGGACATGTCGGTGGCGGGCCAATCTAGTCCCGGGGTCGTGGGGACGACCCCATAGTCGTCAGACAAGTCGGCGGCTTGCCAACCTAGTCCCGGGGTGTTAGGGACGACCCTATAGTCGTCGGACAGTCGGCGGCTTGCCAACCTAGTCCCGGGGTGGTAGGGACGACCCTATAATCGTCGGACAAGTCGGCGGCGGGCCAACCTAGTCCCGGGGTCGTGGGGACGACCCTATAGTCGTCGGACAAGTCGGCGGCGGGCCAACCTAGTCCCTAGGTCGTGGGGACGACCCTATAGTCGTCAGACATGATGGTGGCGGGCCAATCTAGTCCCGGGATCGTGGGGACGACCCTATAGTCGTCGGACATGTCGGCGGCTGGGCAACATTGGCCCGTGGTCGTGGGGACGTCCCTATAGTCGCCGGACAAGTCAGCGGCGGGCCAACCTAGTCCCGGGGTCGTGGAGACGACCCTGTAGTCGTCGGACATGTCGGCGGCTTGCCAACCTAGTCCCGGGTGGTAGGGACGACCCTATAGTCGTCGGACAAGTCGGCGGCGGGCCAACCTAGTCCCGGGGTCGTGGGGACGACCCTATAGTCGTCGGACATGTCGGCGGCTGGGCAACTTTGGCCCGTGGTCGTGGGGACGTCCCTATAGTCGTCGGACAAGTCGGCGGCGGGCCAACCTAGTCCCGGGGTCGTGGAGACGACCCTATAGTCGTCGGACATGTCGGCGGCTGACCAACTTTGGCCCGTGGTCGGGGGGACGACCCTATAGTCGTCGGACATGACGGTGGCGGGCCAATGTAGCCCCGGGGTCGTGGGGAGGACCCTATAGTCGTCGGACAAGTCGGCGGCGGGCCAGCATAGCCCCGGGGTCGTGGGGACGACCGTGTAGTCGTCGGACATGATGGTGGGGGGCCAATCTAGTCCCGGGGTCGTGGGGACGACCCTATAGTCGTCGGACAAGTCGGCGGCGGGCCAACCTAGTCCCGGGGTCGTGGGGACGACCCTATAGTCGTCGGACATGTCGGCGGCTGGGCAACTTTGGCCCGTGGTCGTGGGGACGTCCCTATAGTCGTCGGACAAGTCGGCGGCGGGCCAACCTAGTCCCGGGGTCGTGGAGACGACCCTATAGTCGTCGGACATGTCGGCGGCTGACCAACTTTGGCCCGTGGTCGGGGGGACGACCCTATAGTCGTCGGACATGACGGTGGCGGGCCAATGTAGCCCCGGGGTCGTGGGGAGGACCCTATAGTCGTCGGACAAGTCGGCGGCGGGCCAGCATAGCCCCGGGGTCGTGGGGACGACCGTGTAGTCGTCGGACATGATGGTGGGGGGCCAATCTAGTCCCGGGGTCGTGGGGACGACCCTATAGTCGTTGGACATGTTGGCGGGTGGGCAACTTTGGCCCGTGGTCGCGGGGACGACCCTATAGTCGTTGGACATGTTGGCGGCTGGGCAACTTTGGCCCGTGGTCGTGGGGACGACCCTATAGTCGTCGGACATGTCGGCGGCTGGGCAACATTGGCCCTGGGTCATGGGGACGACCCTATAGTCGTCGGACAAGACGGCGGCGGGCCAACCTAGTCCCGGGGTCGTAGGGACGACCCTATAGTCGTCGGACATGTCGGCGGCTGGGCAACATTGGCCCTGGGTCATGGGGACGACCCTATAGTCGTCGGACAAGACGGCGGCGGGCCAACCCAGACCCGGGGTCGTGGGGACGACCCCATAGTCGTCGAAAATGTCGGCGGCTGGCCAATCTAGTCCCGGGGTCCTGGGGACGACCCTATAGTCGTCGGACAAGTCGGCGGCGGGCCAACCTAGTCCCGGGGTCGTGGGGACGACCCTATAGTCGTCGGACAAGTCGGCGGCGGGCCAACATAGTCCCGGGGTCGTGGGGACGACCCTATAGTCGTCGGACATGTCGGCGGCTGGGCATCATTGGCCCTGGGTCGTGGGGACGACCCTATAGTCGTCGGACAAGTCGGCGGCGGGCCAACATAGTCCCGGGGTCGTGGGGACGACCCTATAGTCGTCGGACAAGTCGGCGGCGGGCCAACCTAGTCCCGGGATCGTGGGGCGGCCCTATAGTCGTCGGACATGTCGGTGGCGGGACAATCTAGTCCCGGGGTCGTGGGGACGACCCTATAGTCGTCGGATATGTCGGTGGCGGGCCAATCTAGTCCCGGGGTCGTGGGGACGATCCTATAGTCGTCGGACATGTCGGCGGCTGGGCATCATTGGCCCTGGGTCGTGGGGACGACCCTATAGTCGTCGGACAAGTCGGCGGCGGGCCAACCTAGTCCCTAGGTCGTGGGGACGAACCTATAGTCGTCGGACATGATGGTGGCGGGCCAATCTAGTCCCGGGGTCGTGGGTACGACGCTATACTCGTCGGACATGACGGTGGCGGACCACTCTAGTCCCGGGGTTGTGGGGACGACCCCATAGTCGTCGAACATGTCGGCGGCTGGCCAAACTAGTCCCGGGGTCTTGGGGACGACCCTATAGTCGTCGGACAAGTCGGCGACGGGCCAACCCAGTCCCGGGGTCGTGGGGCGACCCTATAGTCGTCGGACATGTCGGTGGCGGGCCAATCTAGTCCCGGGGTCGTGGGGACGACCCTATAGTCGTCGGACATGTCGGCGGCTGGGCATCATTGGCCCTGGGTCGTGGGGACGACCCTATAGTCGTCGGACAAGTCGGCGGCGGGCCAACCTAGTCCCTAGGTAGTGGGGACGACCCTATAATCGTCGGACAAGTCGGCGGCGGGCCACCCTAGTCCCGGGGTCGTGGGGGCGACCCTATAGCCGTCGGACATGATGGTGGGGGGCCAACCTAGTCCCGGGGTCGTGGGGACGACCCTATAGCCGTCGGACATGATGGTCGGGGGCCAATCTAGTCCCGGGGTCGTGGGGACGACCCTATAGTCGTCGGACATGTCGGCGGCTGGGCAACATTGGCCCTGGGTCATGGGGACGACCCTATAGTCGTCGGACAAGACGGCGGCGGGCCAACCCAGACCCGGGGTCGTGGGGACGACCCCATAGTCGTCGAAAATGTCGGCGGCTGGCCAATCTAGTCCCGGGGTCCTGGGGACGACCCTATAGTCGTCGGACAAGTCGGCGGCGGGCCAACCTAGTCCCGGGGTCGTGGGGACGACCCTATAGTCGTCGGACAAGTCGGCGGCGGGCCAACATAGTCCCGGGGTCGTGGGGACGACCCTATAGTCGTCGGACATGTCGGCGGCTGGGCAACTTTGGCCCGTGGTCGTGGGGACGACCCTATAGTCGTCGGACAACTCGGCGGCGGGCCAACCTAGTCCCGGGGTCGTGGGGACGACCCTATATTCGTCGGACAAGTCGGCGGCGGGCCAACTTAGTCCCGGGATCGTGGGGCGGCCCTATAGTCGTCGGACATGTCGGTGGCGGGCCAATCTAGTCCCGGGGTCGTGGGGACGAGCCTATAGTCGTCGGACATGTCGGCGGCTGACCAACTTTGGCCCGGGGTCGTGGAGACGACCCTATAGTCGTCGGACATGTCGGCGGCTGGGCAACTTTGGCCCGTGGTCGTGGGGACGACCCTATAGTCGTCGGACAACTCGGCGGCGGGCCAACCTAGTCCCGGGGTCGTGGAGACGACCCTATAGTCGTCGGACATGACGGTGGTGGGGCAATCTACTCCTGGGGTCGTGGGGACGACCCTATAGTCGTCGGACAAGTCGGCGGCGGGCCAACCTAGTCCCGGGGTCGTGGGGACGACCCTATAGTCGTCGGACATGATGGTGGCGGGCCAACCTAGTCCCGGGGTCGTGGGGACGACCCTATAGTCGCCGGACATGTCGGCGGCTGGCCAACCTAGTCCCGGGGTCGTGGGGACGAACCTATAATCGTCGGACAATTCGGCGGCGGGCCACCCTAGTCCCGGGGTCCTGGGGACGACCCTATAGTCGTCGGACATGTCGGTGGCGGGCCAATCTAGTCCCGGGGTCGTGGGGACGACCCTATAGTCGTCGGACATGTCGGCGGCTGGGCATCATCGACCCTGGGTCGTGGGGACGACCCTATAGTCGTCGGACAAGTCGGCGGCGGGCCAACCTAGTCCCTAGGTCGTGGGGACGACCCTATAGTCGTCGGACATGATGGTGGCGGGCCAATCTAGTCCCGGGGTCGTGGGGACGACCCTATAGTCGTCGGACATGTCGGCGGCTGGGCAACATTGGCCCGTGGTCATGGGGACGTCCCTATAGTCGCCGGACAAGTCGGCGGCGGACCAACCTAGTCCCGGGGTCGTGGAGACGACCCTGTAGTCGTCGGACATGTCGGCGGCTTGCCAACCTAGTCCCGGGGTGGTAGGGACGACCCTATAGTCGTCGGACAAGTCGGCGGCGGGCCAACCTAGTCCCGGGGTCGTGGGGACGACCCTATAGTCGTCGGACATGTCGGCGGCTGGGCAACTTTGGCCCGTGGTCGTGGGGACGTCCCTAGAGTCGTCGGACAAGTCGGCGGCGGGCCAACCTAGTCCCGGGGTCCTGGAGACGACCCTATAGTCGTCGGACATGTCGGCGGCTGACCAACTTTGGCCCGTGGTCGTGGGGACGACCCTATAGTCGTCGGACATGACGGTGGCGGGCCAATGTAGCCCCGGGGTCGTGGGGAGGACCCTATAGTCGTCGGACAAGTCGGCGGCGGGCCAACATAGTCCCGGGGTCGTGGGGACGACCCTATAGTCGTCGGACATGTCGGCGGCTGGGCAACTTTGGCCCGTGGTCGTGGGGACGTCCCTAGAGTCGTCGGACAAGTCGGCGGCGGGCCAACCTAGTCCCGGGGCCCTGGAGACGACCCTATAGTCGTCGGACATGTCGGCAGCTGACCAACTTTGGCCCGTGGTCGTGGGGACGACCCTATAGTCGTCGGACATGACGGTGGCGGGCCAATCTAGTCCCGGGGTCGTGGGGACGACCCTATAGTCGTCGGACATGTCGGCGGCTGGGCATCATTGGCCCTGGGTCGTGGGGACGACCCTATAGTCGTCGGACAAGTCGGCGGCGGGCCAACCTAGTCCCTAGGTCGTGGGGACGACCCTATAGTCGTCAGACATGATGGTGGCGGGCCAATCTAGTCCCGGGATCGTGGGGACGAGCCTATAGTCGTCGGACATGTCGGCGGCTGACCAACTTTGGCCCGGGGTCGTGGAGACGACCCTATAGTCGTCGGACATGTCGGCGGCTGGGCAACATTGGCCCGTGGTCGTGGGGACGACCCTATAGTCGTCGGACAACTCGGCGGCGGGCCAACCTAGTCCCGGGGTCGTGGAGACGACCCTATAGTCGTCGGACATGACGGTGGTGGGGCAATCTACTCCTGGGGTCGTGGGGACGACCCCATAGTCGTCGGACAAGTCGGCGGCGGGCCAACCTAGTCCCGGGGTCGTGGGGACGACCCTATAGTCGTCGGACATGATGGTGGCGGGCCAACCTAGTCCCGGGGTCGTGGGGAGGACCCTATAGTCGTCGGACATGTCGGCGGCTGGCCAACCTAGTCCCGGGGTCGTGGGGACGACCCTATAGTCGTCGGACAAGTCGGCGGCGGGCCAACCTAGTCCCGGGGTCGTGGGGACGACCCTATAGTCGTCGGACAAGTCGGCGGCGGGCCAACATAGTCCCGGGGTCGTGGGGACGACCCTATAGTCGTCGGACATGTCGGCGGCTGGGCATCATTGGCCCTGGGTCGTGGGGACGACCCTATAGTCGTCGGACAAGTCGGCGGCGGGCCAACATAGTCCCGGGGTCGTGGGGACGACCCTATAGTCGTCGGACAAGTCGGCGGCGGGCCAACCTAGTCCCGGGATCGTGGGGCGGCCCTATAGTCGTCGGACATGTCGGTGGCGGGACAATCTAGTCCCGGGGTCGTGGGGACGACCCTATAGTCGTCGGATATGTCGGTGGCGGGCCAATCTAGTCCCGGGGTCGTGGGGACGATCCTATAGTCGTCGGACATGTCGGCGGCTGGGCATCATTGGCCCTGGGTCGTGGGGACGACCCTATAGTCGTCGGACAAGTCGGCGGCGGGCCAACCTAGTCCCTAGGTCGTGGGGACGAACCTATAGTCGTCGGACATGATGGTGGCGGGCCAATCTAGTCCCGGGGTCGTGGGTACGACGCTATACTCGTCGGACATGACGGTGGCGGACCACTCTAGTCCCGGGGTTGTGGGGACGACCCCATAGTCGTCGAACATGTCGGCGGCTGGCCAAACTAGTCCCGGGGTCTTGGGGACGACCCTATAGTCGTCGGACAAGTCGGCGACGGGCCAACCCAGTCCCGGGGTCGTGGGGCGACCCTATAGTCGTCGGACATGTCGGTGGCGGGCCAATCTAGTCCCGGGGTCGTGGGGACGACCCTATAGTCGTCGGACATGTCGGCGGCTGGGCATCATTGGCCCTGGGTCGTGGGGACGTCCCTATAGTCGTCGGACAAGTCGGCGGCGGGCCAACCTAGTCCCTAGGTCGTGGGGACGACCCTATAATCGTCGGACAAGTCGGCGGCGGGCCACCCTAGTCCCGGGGTCGTGGGGGCGACCCTATAGCCGTCGGACATGATGGTGGGGGGCCAACCTAGTCCCGGGGTCGTGGGGACGACCCTATAGTCGTCGGACATGTCGGCGGCTGGGCAACATTGGCCCTGGGTCATGGGGACGACCCTATAGTCGTCGGACAAGACGGCGGCGGGCCAACCCAGACCCGGGGTCGTGGGGACGACCCCATAGTCGTCGAAAATGTCGGCGGCTGGCCAATCTAGTCCCGGGGTCCTGGGGACGACCCTATAGTCGTCGGACAAGTCGGCGGCGGGCCAACCTAGTCCCGGGGTCGTGGGGACGACCCTATAGTCGTCGGACAAGTCGGCGGCGGGCCAACATAGTCCCGGGGTCGTGGGGACGACCCTATAGTCGTCGGACATGTCGGCGGCTGGGCAACTTTGGCCCGTGGTCGTGGGGACGACCCTATAGTCGTCGGACAACTCGGCGGCGGGCCAACCTAGTCCCGGGGTCGTGGGGACGACCCTATATTCGTCGGACAAGTCGGCGGCGGGCCAACTTAGTCCCGGGATCGTGGGGCGGCCCTATAGTCGTCGGACATGTCGGTGGCGGGCCAATCTAGTCCCGGGGTCGTGGGGACGAGCCTATAGTCGTCGGACATGTCGGCGGCTGACCAACTTTGGCCCGGGGTCGTGGAGACGACCCTATAGTCGTCGGACATGTCGGCGGCTGGGCAACTTTGGCCCGTGGTCGTGGGGACGACCCTATAGTCGTCGGACAACTCGGCGGCGGGCCAACCTAGTCCCGGGGTCGTGGAGACGACCCTATAGTCGTCGGACATGACGGTGGTGGGGCAATCTACTCCTGGGGTCGTGGGGACGACCCTATAGTCGTCGGACAAGTCGGCGGCGGGCCAACCTAGTCCCGGGGTCGTGGGGACGACCCTATAGTCGTCGGACATGTCGGCGGCTGGGCAACTTTGGCCCGTGGTCGTGGGGACGTCCCTAGAGTCGTCGGACAAGTCGGCGGCGGGCCAACCTAGTCCCGGGGTCCTGGAGACGACCCTATAGTCGTCGGACATGTCGGCGGCTGACCAACTTTGGCCCGTGGTCGTGGGGACGACCCTATAGTCGTCGGACATGACGGTGGCGGGCCAATGTAGCCCCGGGGTCGTGGGGAGGACCCTATAGTCGTCGGACAAGTCGGCGGCGGGCCAACATAGTCCCGGGGTCGTGGGGACGACCCTATAGTCGTCGGACATGTCGGCGGCTGGGCAACTTTGGCCCGTGGTCGTGGGGACGTCCCTAGAGTCGTCGGACAAGTCGGCGGCGGGCCAACCTAGTCCCGGGGCCCTGGAGACGACCCTATAGTCGTCGGACATGTCGGCAGCTGACCAACTTTGGCCCGTGGTCGTGGGGACGACCCTATAGTCGTCGGACATGACGGTGGCGGGCCAATCTAGTCCCGGGGTCGTGGGGACGACCCTATAGTCGTCGGACATGTCGGCGGCTGGGCATCATTGGCCCTGGGTCGTGGGGACGACCCTATAGTCGTCGGACAAGTCGGCGGCGGGCCAACCTAGTCCCTAGGTCGTGGGGACGACCCTATAGTCGTCAGACATGATGGTGGCGGGCCAATCTAGTCCCGGGATCGTGGGGACGAGCCTATAGTCGTCGGACATGTCGGCGGCTGACCAACTTTGGCCCGGGGTCGTGGAGACGACCCTATAGTCGTCGGACATGTCGGCGGCTGGGCAACATTGGCCCGTGGTCGTGGGGACGACCCTATAGTCGTCGGACAACTCGGCGGCGGGCCAACCTAGTCCCGGGGTCGTGGAGACGACCCTATAGTCGTCGGACATGACGGTGGTGGGGCAATCTACTCCTGGGGTCGTGGGGACGACCCCATAGTCGTCGGACAAGTCGGCGGCGGGCCAACCTAGTCCCGGGGTCGTGGGGACGACCCTATAGTCGTCGGACATGATGGTGGCGGGCCAACCTAGTCCCGGGGTCGTGGGGAGGACCCTATAGTCGTCGGACATGTCGGCGGCTGGCCAACCTAGTCCCGGGGTCGTGGGGACGAACCTATAATCGTCGGACAATTCGGCGGCGGGCCACCCTAGTCCCGGGGTCCTGGGGACGACCCGATAGTCGTCGGACATGTCGGTGGCGGGCCAATCTAGTCCCGGGGTCGTGGGGACGACCCTATAGTCGTCGGACATGTCGGCGGCTGGGCATCATTGGCCCTGGGTCGTGGGGACGACCCTATAGTCGTCGGACAAGTCGGCGGCGCGCCAACCTAGTCCCTAGGTCGTGGGGACGACCCTATAGTCGTCGGACATGATGGTGGCGGGCCAATCTAGTCCCGGGGTCGTGGGGACGACCCTATAGTCGTCGGACATGTCGGCGGCTGGGCAACATTGGCCCGTGGTCATGGGGACGTCCCTATAGTCGCCGGACAAGTCGGCGGCGGACCAACCTAGTCCCGGGGTCGTGGAGACGACCCTGTAGTCGTCGGACATGTCGGCGGCTTGCCAACCTAGTCCCGGGGTGGTAGGGACGACCCTATAGTCGTCGGACAAGTCGGCGGCGGGCCAACCTAGTCCCGGGGTCGTGGGGACGACCCTATAGTCGTCGGACATGTCGGCGGCTGGGCAACTTTGGCCCGTGGTCGTGGGGACGTCCCTAGAGTCGTCGGACAAGTCGGCGGCGGGCCAACCTAGTCCCGGGGTCCTGGAGACGACCCTATAGTCGTCGGACATGTTGGCGGCTTGCCAACCTAGTCCCGGGGTGGTAGGGACGACCCTATAGACGTCGGACAAGTCGGCGGCGGGCCAACCTAGTCCCGGGGTCGTGGGGACGACCCTATAGTCGTCGGACATGTCGGCGGCTGGGCAACTTTGGCCCGTGGTCGTGGGGACGTCCCTAGAGTCGTCGGACAAGTCGGCGGCGGGCCAACCTAGTCCCGGGGTCCTGGAGACGACCCTATAGTCGTCGGACATGTCGGCGGCTGACCAACTTTGGCCCGTGGTCGTGGGGACGACCCTATAGTCGTCGGACATGACGGTGGCGGGCCAATGTAGCCCCGGGGTCGTGGGGAGGACCCTATATTCGTCGGACAAGTCGGCGGCGGGCCAACATAGTCCCGGGGTCGTGGGGACGACCCTATAGTCGTCGGACATGTCGGCGGCTGGGCAACTTTGGCCCGTGGTCGTGGGGACGTCCCTAGAGTCGTCGGACAAGTCGGCGGCGGGCCAACCTAGTCCCGGGGCCCTGGAGACGACCCTATAGTCGTCGGACATGTCGGCGGCTGACCAACTTTGGCCCGTGGTCGTGGGGACGACCCTATAGTCGTCGGACATGACGGTGGCGGGCCAATCTAGTCCCGGGGTCGTGGGGACGACCCTATAGTCGTCGGACATGTCGGCGGCTGGGCATCATTGGCCCTGGGTCGTGGGGACGACCCTATAGTCGTCGGACAAGTCGGCGGCTTGCCAACCTAGTCCCGGGGTGGTAGGGACGACCCTATAGTCGTCGGACAAGTCGGCGGCGGGCCAACCTAGTCCCGGGGTCGTGGGGACGACCTTATAGTCGTCGGACATGACGGCGGCTGGGCAACTTTGGCCCGTGGTCGTGGGGACGTCCCTATAGTCGCCGGACAAGTCGGCGGCGGGCCAACCTAGTCCCGGGGTCGTGGAGACGACCCTGTAGTCGTCGGACATGTCGGCGGCTTGCCAACCTAGTCCCGGGGTGGTAGGGACGACCCTATAGTCGTCGGACATGTCGGCGGCTGGCCAACTTTGGCCCGTGGTCGTGGGGACAACCCTATAGTCGTCGGACATGTCGGTGGCGGGCCAATCTAGTCCCGGGGTCGTGGGGACGACCCTATAGTCGTCGGACATGTCGGCGGCTGGGCAACATTGGCCCGTGGTCATGGGGACGTCCCTATAGTCGCCGGACAAGTCGGCGGCGGACCAACCTAGTCCCGGGGTCGTGGAGACGACCCTGTAGTCGTCGGACATGTCGGCGGCTTGCCAACCTAGTCCCGGGGTGGTAGGGACGACCCTATAGTCGTCGGACAAGTCGGCGGCGGGCCAACCTAGTCCCGGGGTCGTGGGGACGACCCTATAGTCGTCGGACATGTCGGCGGCTGGGCAACTTTGGCCCGTGGTCGTGGGGACGTCCCTAGAGTCGTCGGACAAGTCGGCGGCGGGCCAACCTAGTCCCGGGGTCCTGGAGACGACCCTATAGTCGTCGGACATGTCGGCGGCTGACCAACTTTGGCCCGTGGTCGTGGGGACGACCCTATAGTCGTCGGACATGACGGTGGCGGGCCAATGTAGCCCCGGGGTCGTGGGGAGGACCCTATAGTCGTCGGACAAGTCGGCGGCGGGCCAACATAGTCCCGGGGTCGTGGGGACGACCCTATAGTCGTCGGACATGTCGGCGGCTGGGCAACTTTGGCCCGTGGTCGTGGGGACGTCCCTAGAGTCGTCGGACAAGTCGGCGGCGGGCCAACCTAGTCCCGGGGCCCTGGAGACGACCCTATAGTCGTCGGACATGTCGGCAGCTGACCAACTTTGGCCCGTGGTCGTGGGGACGACCCTATAGTCGTCGGACATGACGGTGGCGGGCCAATCTAGTCCCGGGGTCGTGGGGACGACCCTATAGTCGTCGGACATGTCGGCGGCTGGGCATCATTGGCCCTGGGTCGTGGGGACGACCCTATAGTCGTCGGACAAGTCGGCGGCGGGCCAACCTAGTCCCTAGGTCGTGGGGACGACCCTATAGTCGTCAGACATGATGGTGGCGGGCCAATCTAGTCCCGGGATCGTGGGGACGAGCCTATAGTCGTCGGACATGTCGGCGGCTGACCAACTTTGGCCCGGGGTCGTGGAGACGACCCTATAGTCGTCGGACATGTCGGCGGCTGGGCAACATTGGCCCGTGGTCGTGGGGACGACCCTATAGTCGTCGGACAACTCGGCGGCGGGCCAACCTAGTCCCGGGGTCGTGGAGACGACCCTATAGTCGTCGGACATGACGGTGGTGGGGCAATCTACTCCTGGGGTAGTGGGGACGACCCCATAGTCGTCGGACAAGTCGGCGGCGGGCCAACCTAGTCCCGGGGTCGTGGGGACGACCCTATAGTCGTCGGACATGATGGTGGCGGGCCAACCTAGTCCCGGGGTCGTGGGGAGGACCCTATAGTCGTCGGACATGTCGGCGGCTGGCCAACCTAGTCCCGGGGTCGTGGGGACGACCCTATAGTCGTCGGACAAGTCGGCGGCGGGCCAACCTAGTCCCGGGGTCGTGGGGACGACCCTATAGTCGTCGGACAAGTCGGCGGCGGGCCAACATAGTCCCGGGGTCGTGGGGACGACCCTATAGTCGTCGGACATGTCGGCGGCTGGGCATCATTGGCCCTGGGTCGTGGGGACGACCCTATAGTCGTCGGACAAGTCGGCGGCGGGCCAACATAGTCCCGGGGTCGTGGGGACGACCCTATAGTCGTCGGACAAGTCGGCGGCGGGCCAACCTAGTCCCGGGATCGTGGGGCGGCCCTATAGTCGTCGGACATGTCGGTGGCGGGACAATCTAGTCCCGGGGTCGTGGGGACGACCCTATAGTCGTCGGATATGTCGGTGGCGGGCCAATCTAGTCCCGGGGTCGTGGGGACGATCCTATAGTCGTCGGACATGTCGGCGGCTGGGCATCATTGGCCCTGGGTCGTGGGGACGACCCTATAGTCGTCGGACAAGTCGGCGGCGGGCCAACCTAGTCCCTAGGTCGTGGGGACGAACCTATAGTCGTCGGACATGATGGTGGCGGGCCAATCTAGTCCCGGGGTCGTGGGTACGACGCTATACTCGTCGGACATGACGGTGGCGGACCACTCTAGTCCCGGGGTTGTGGGGACGACCCCATAGTCGTCGAACATGTCGGCGGCTGGCCAAACTAGTCCCGGGGTCTTGGGGACGACCCTATAGTCGTCGGACAAGTCGGCGACGGGCCAACCCAGTCCCGGGGTCGTGGGGCGACCCTATAGTCGTCGGACATGTCGGTGGCGGGCCAATCTAGTCCCGGGGTCGTGGGGACGACCCTATAGTCGTCGGACATGTCGGCGGCTGGGCATCATTGGCCCTGGGTCGTGGGGACGTCCCTATAGTCGTCGGACAAGTCGGCGGCGGGCCAACCTAGTCCCTAGGTCGTGGGGACGACCCTATAATCGTCGGACAAGTCGGCGGCGGGCCACCCTAGTCCCGGGGTCGTGGGGGCGACCCTATAGCCGTCGGACATGATGGTGGGGGGCCAACCTAGTCCCGGGGTCGTGGGGACGACCCTATAGCCGTCGGACATGATGGTCGGGGGCCAATCTAGTCCCGGGGTCGTGGGGACGACCCTATAGTCGTCGGACATGTCGGCGGCTGGGCAACATTGGCCCTGGGTCATGGGGACGACCCTATAGTCGTCGGACAAGACGGCGGCGGGCCAACCCAGACCCGGGGTCGTGGGGACGACCCCATAGTCGTCGAAAATGTCGGCGGCTGGCCAATCTAGTCCCGGGGTCCTGGGGACGACCCTATAGTCGTCGGACAAGTCGGCGGCGGGCCAACCTAGTCCCGGGGTCGTGGGGACGACCCTATAGTCGTCGGACAAGTCGGCGGCGGGCCAACATAGTCCCGGGGTCGTGGGGACGACCCTATAGTCGTCGGACATGTCGGCGGCTGGGCAACTTTGGCCCGTGGTCGTGGGGACGACCCTATAGTCGTCGGACAACTCGGCGGCGGGCCAACCTAGTCCCGGGGTCGTGGGGACGACCCTATATTCGTCGGACAAGTCGGCGGCGGGCCAACTTAGTCCCGGGATCGTGGGGCGGCCCTATAGTCGTCGGACATGTCGGTGGCGGGCCAATCTAGTCCCGGGGTCGTGGGGACGAGCCTATAGTCGTCGGACATGTCGGCGGCTGACCAACTTTGGCCCGGGGTCGTGGAGACGACCCTATAGTCGTCGGACATGTCGGCGGCTGGGCAACTTTGGCCCGTGGTCGTGGGGACGACCCTATAGTCGTCGGACAACTCGGCGGCGGGCCAACCTAGTCCCGGGGTCGTGGAGACGACCCTATAGTCGTCGGACATGACGGTGGTGGGGCAATCTACTCCTGGGGTCGTGGGGACGACCCTATAGTCGTCGGACAAGTCGGCGGCGGGCCAACCTAGTCCCGGGGTCGTGGGGACGACCCTATAGTCGTCGGACATGTCGGCGGCTGGGCAACTTTGGCCCGTGGTCGTGGGGACGTCCCTAGAGTCGTCGGACAAGTCGGCGGCGGGCCAACCTAGTCCCGGGGTCCTGGAGACGACCCTATAGTCGTCGGACATGTCGGCGGCTGACCAACTTTGGCCCGTGGTCGTGGGGACGACCCTATAGTCGTCGGACATGACGGTGGCGGGCCAATGTAGCCCCGGGGTCGTGGGGAGGACCCTATAGTCGTCGGACAAGTCGGCGGCGGGCCAACATAGTCCCGGGGTCGTGGGGACGACCCTATAGTCGTCGGACATGTCGGCGGCTGGGCAACTTTGGCCCGTGGTCGTGGGGACGTCCCTAGAGTCGTCGGACAAGTCGGCGGCGGGCCAACCTAGTCCCGGGGCCCTGGAGACGACCCTATAGTCGTCGGACATGTCGGCAGCTGACCAACTTTGGCCCGTGGTCGTGGGGACGACCCTATAGTCGTCGGACATGACGGTGGCGGGCCAATCTAGTCCCGGGGTCGTGGGGACGACCCTATAGTCGTCGGACATGTCGGCGGCTGGGCATCATTGGCCCTGGGTCGTGGGGACGACCCTATAGTCGTCGGACAAGTCGGCGGCGGGCCAACCTAGTCCCTAGGTCGTGGGGACGACCCTATAGTCGTCAGACATGATGGTGGCGGGCCAATCTAGTCCCGGGATCGTGGGGACGAGCCTATAGTCGTCGGACATGTCGGCGGCTGACCAACTTTGGCCCGGGGTCGTGGAGACGACCCTATAGTCGTCGGACATGTCGGCGGCTGGGCAACATTGGCCCGTGGTCGTGGGGACGACCCTATAGTCGTCGGACAACTCGGCGGCGGGCCAACCTAGTCCCGGGGTCGTGGAGACGACCCTATAGTCGTCGGACATGACGGTGGTGGGGCAATCTACTCCTGGGGTCGTGGGGACGACCCCATAGTCGTCGGACAAGTCGGCGGCGGGCCAACCTAGTCCCGGGGTCGTGGGGACGACCCTATAGTCGTCGGACATGATGGTGGCGGGCCAACCTAGTCCCGGGGTCGTGGGGAGGACCCTATAGTCGTCGGACATGTCGGCGGCTGGCCAACCTAGTCCCGGGGTCGTGGGGACGAACCTATAATCGTCGGACAATTCGGCGGCGGGCCACCCTAGTCCCGGGGTCCTGGGGACGACCCGATAGTCGTCGGACATGTCGGTGGCGGGCCAATCTAGTCCCGGGGTCGTGGGGACGACCCTATAGTCGTCGGACATGTCGGCGGCTGGGCATCATTGGCCCTGGGTCGTGGGGACGACCCTATAGTCGTCGGACAAGTCGGCGGCGCGCCAACCTAGTCCCTAGGTCGTGGGGACGACCCTATAGTCGTCGGACATGATGGTGGCGGGCCAATCTAGTCCCGGGGTCGTGGGGACGACCCTATAGTCGTCGGACATGTCGGCGGCTGGGCAACATTGGCCCGTGGTCATGGGGACGTCCCTATAGTCGCCGGACAAGTCGGCGGCGGACCAACCTAGTCCCGGGGTCGTGGAGACGACCCTGTAGTCGTCGGACATGTCGGCGGCTTGCCAACCTAGTCCCGGGGTGGTAGGGACGACCCTATAGTCGTCGGACAAGTCGGCGGCGGGCCAACCTAGTCCCGGGGTCGTGGGGACGACCCTATAGTCGTCGGACATGTCGGCGGCTGGGCAACTTTGGCCCGTGGTCGTGGGGACGTCCCTAGAGTCGTCGGACAAGTCGGCGGCGGGCCAACCTAGTCCCGGGGTCCTGGAGACGACCCTATAGTCGTCGGACATGTTGGCGGCTTGCCAACCTAGTCCCGGGGTGGTAGGGACGACCCTATAGACGTCGGACAAGTCGGCGGCGGGCCAACCTAGTCCCGGGGTCGTGGGGACGACCCTATAGTCGTCGGACATGTCGGCGGCTGGGCAACTTTGGCCCGTGGTCGTGGGGACGTCCCTAGAGTCGTCGGACAAGTCGGCGGCGGGCCAACCTAGTCCCGGGGTCCTGGAGACGACCCTATAGTCGTCGGACATGTCGGCGGCTGACCAACTTTGGCCCGTGGTCGTGGGGACGACCCTATAGTCGTCGGACATGACGGTGGCGGGCCAATGTAGCCCCGGGGTCGTGGGGAGGACCCTATATTCGTCGGACAAGTCGGCGGCGGGCCAACATAGTCCCGGGGTCGTGGGGACGACCCTATAGTCGTCGGACATGTCGGCGGCTGGGCAACTTTGGCCCGTGGTCGTGGGGACGTCCCTAGAGTCGTCGGACAAGTCGGCGGCGGGCCAACCTAGTCCCGGGGCCCTGGAGACGACCCTATAGTCGTCGGACATGTCGGCGGCTGACCAACTTTGGCCCGTGGTCGTGGGGACGACCCTATAGTCGTCGGACATGACGGTGGCGGGCCAATCTAGTCCCGGGGTCGTGGGGACGACCCTATAGTCGTCGGACATGTCGGCGGCTGGGCATCATTGGCCCTGGGTCGTGGGGACGACCCTATAGTCGTCGGACAAGTCGGCGGCTTGCCAACCTAGTCCCGGGGTGGTAGGGACGACCCTATAGTCGTCGGACAAGTCGGCGGCGGGCCAACCTAGTCCCGGGGTCGTGGGGACGACCTTATAGTCGTCGGACATGACGGCGGCTGGGCAACTTTGGCCCGTGGTCGTGGGGACGTCCCTATAGTCGCCGGACAAGTCGGCGGCGGGCCAACCTAGTCCCGGGGTCGTGGAGACGACCCTGTAGTCGTCGGACATGTCGGCGGCTTGCCAACCTAGTCCCGGGGTGGTAGGGACGACCCTATAGTCGTCGGACATGTCGGCGGCTGGCCAACTTTGGCCCGTGGTCGTGGGGACAACCCTATAGACCTCCGACATGATGGTGGCGGGCCAATCTAGTCCCGGGGTCGTGGGGACGACCCTATAGTCTTCTGACAAGTCGGCGGCGGGCCAACATAGTCCCGGGGTCGTGGGGACGACCCTTTAGTCGTCGGACAAGTCGGCGGCGGGCCAACCTAGTCCCGGGGTCGTGGGGACGACTCTATAGTCGTCGGACAAGTCGGCGGCTGGCCAACCTAGTCCCGGGGTGGTAGGGACGACCCTATAGTCGTCGGACAAGTCGGCGGCGGGCCAACCTAGTCCCGGGGTCGTGGGGACGACCCTGTAGTCGTCGGACATGACGGTGGTGGGCCAATCTAGTCCCGGGGTCGTGGGGACGACCCTATTGTCGTCGGACATTTCGGCGGCGGGTCATCTTAGTCCCTGGGTCGTGGGGACGACCCTATAGTCGTCGGACAAGTCGGCGGCGGGCCAACCCAGTCCCGGAGTCGTGGGGACGACCCTATAGTCGTCGGACAAGTCGGCGGCGGGCCAACCTAGTCCCGGGGTCGTGGGGACGACCCTGTAGTCGTCGGACATGACGGTGGTGGGCCAATCTAGTCCCGGGGTCGTGGGGACGACCCTATTGTCGTCGGACATGTCGGCGGCTGGCCAACCTAGTCGCGGGACCGTGGGGACGACCCTACAGTCGTCGGACATTTCGGCGGCGGGCCAACGTATGCCTAGGGTCTTAGGCACGAACCTATATTCGTCGGACATGACGGTGGCGGGCCAATCTAGTCCCGGGGTCGTTGGGACGACCCTATAGTCGTCGGACTAGTTGGCAGCGGGCCAACCTAGTCCCGGGGTCGTGGGGACGACTCTATAGTCGTCGGACAAGTCGGCGGCGGGTCATCCTAGTCCCTGGGTCGTGGGGACGACCCTATAGTCGTCGGACATGATGGTGGCGGGCCAACCTAGTCCCGGGGTCGTGGGGACGACCCTATAGTCGTCGGACATGTCGGCGGCTGGTCAACCTAGTCCCGGGGTCGTGGGGACGACCCTATTGTCGTCGGACATGTCGGCGGCTGGCCAACCTAGTCGCGGGATCGTGGGGACGACCCTACAGTCGTCGGACATTTCGGCGGCGGGCCAACGTATGCCTAGGGTCTTAGGCACGAACCTATATTCGTCGGACATGACGGTGGCGGGCCAATCTAGTCCCGGGGTCGTTGGGACGACCCTATAGTCGTCGGACTAGTTGGCAGCGGGCCAACCTAGTCCCGGGGTCGTGGGGACGACTCTATAGTCGTCGGACAAGTCGGCGGCGGGTCATCCTAGTCCCTGGGTCGTGGGGACGACCCTATAGTCGTCGGACATGACGGTGGCGGGCCAATCTAGTCCCGGGGTCGTTGGGACGACCCTATAGTCGTCGGACTAGTTGGCAGCGGGCCAACCTAGTCCCGGGGTCGTGGGGACGACCCTATAGTCGTCGGACAAGTCGGCGGCGGGCCAACCTAGTCCCGGGGTCGTGGGGACGACCCTGTAGTCGTCGGACATGACGGTGGTGGGCCAATCTAGTCCCGGGGTCGTGGGGACGACCCTATTGTCGTCGGACATGTCGGCGGCTGGCCAACCTAGTCGCGGGATCGTGGGGACGACCCTACAGTCGTCGGACATTTCGGCGGCGGGCCAACGTATGCCTAGGGTCTTAGGCACGAACCTATATTCGTCGGACATGACGGTGGCGGGCCAATCTAGTCCCGGGGTCGTGGGGACGACCCTATAGTCTTCGGACATGTCGGCGGCTGGGCAACATTGGCCCGTGGTCGTGGGGACGTCCCTATAGTCGCCGGACAAGTCGACGGCGGGCCAACCTAGTCCCGGGGTCGTGGAGACGACCCTATAGTCGTCGGACATGTCGGCGGCTTGCCAACCTAGTCCCGGGGTGTTAGGGACGACCCTATAGTCGTCGGACAAGTCGGCGGCTTGCCAACCTAGTCCCGGGGTGGTAGGGACGACCCTATAATCGTCGGACAAGTCGGCGGCGGGCCAACCTAGTCCCGGGGTCGTGGGGACGACCCTATAGTCGTCGGACAAGTCGGCGGCGGGCCAACCTATTCCAGGGGGCGTGGGGCGACCCTATAGTCGTCGGACATGTCGGTGTCGGGCCAATCAAGTCCCGGGGTCGTGGGGACGACTCTATAGTCATCGGACAAGTCGGCGGCGGGTCATCCTAGTCCCTGGGTCGTGGGGACGACCCTATAGTCGTCGGACAAGTCGGCGGCGGGCCAACCCAGTCCCGGGTTCGTGGGGACGACCCTATAGTCGTCGGAAATGACGGTGGCGGGCCACTCTAGTCCCGGGGTTGTGGGGACGACCCCATTGTCGTCGAACATGTCGGCGGCTGGCCAATCTAGTCCCGGTGTCCTGGGGACGACCCTATTGTCGTCGGACAACTCGGCGGCGGGCCAACCTAGTCCCGGGGTCGTGGAGACGACCCTATAGGCGTCGGACATGACGGTGGCGGGGCAATCTACTCCTGGGGTCGTGGGGACGACCCCATAGTCGTCAGACAAGTCGGCGACGGGCCAACCTAGTCCCGGGGTCGTGGGGACGACCCTATAGTCGTCGGACATGATGGTGGCGGGCCAACCTAGTCCAGGGGTCGTGGGGACGACCCTATAGTCGTCGGACATGTCGGCGGCTGGTCAACCTAGTCCCGGGGTCGTGGGGACGACCCTATAATCGTCGGACAAGTCGGCGGCGGGCCACCCTAGTCCCGGTGTCCTGGGGACGACCCTATTGTCGTCGGACAACTCGGCGGCGGGCCAACCTAGTCCCGGGGTCGTGGAGACGACCCTATAGGCGTCGGACATGACGGTGGCGGGGCAATCTACTCCTGGGGTCGTGGGGACGACCCCATAGTCGTCGGACATGTCGGCGGCTGGGCATCATTGGCCCTGGGTCGTGGGGACGACCCTATAGTCGTCGGACAAGTCGGCGGCGGGCCAACCTAGTCCCGGGGTCGTGGGGACGACCCTATAGTCGTCCGACAAGTCGGCGGCGGGCCAACCTAGTCCCTAGGTCGTGGGGACGACCCTATAGTCGTCGGACATGATGGTGGCGGGCCAATCTAGTCCCGGGGTCGTGGGGACGACCCTATCGTCGTCGAAAATGTCGGCGGCTGGCCAATCTAGTCCCGGGGTCCTGGGGACGACCCTATAGTCGTCGGACAAGTCGGCGGCGGGCCAACCTAGTCCCGGGGTCGTGGGGACGACCCTATAGTCGTCGGACATGTCGGCGGCTGGTCAACCTAGTCCCGGGGTTGTGGGGACGACCCCATTGTCGTCGAACATGTCGGCGGCTGGCCAATCTAGTCCCGGTGTCCTGGGGACGACCCTATTGTCGTCGGACAACTCGGCGGCGGGCCAACCTAGTCCCGGGGTCGTGGAGACGACCCTATAGGCGTCGGACATGACGGTGGCGGGGCAATCTACTCCTGGGGTCGTGGGGACGACCCCATAGTCGTCAGACAAGTCGGCGACGGGCCAACCTAGTCCCGGGGTCGTGGGGACGACCCTATAGTCGTCGGACATGATGGTGGCGGGCCAACCTAGTCCCGGGGTCGTGGGGACGACCCTATAGTCGTCGGACATGTCGGCGGCTGGTCAACCTAGTCCCGGGGTCGTGGGGACGACCCTATAATCGTCGGACAAGTCGGCGGCGGGCCACCCTAGTCCCGGTGTCCTGGGGACGACCCTATTGTCGTCGGACAACTCGGCGGCGGGCCAACCTAGTCCCGGGGTCGTGGAGACGACCCTATAGGCGTCGGACATGACGATGGCGGGGCAATCTACTCCTGGGGTCGTGGGGACGACCCCATAGTCGTCGGACATGTCGGCGGCTGGGCATCATTGGCCCTGGGTCGTGGGGACGACCCTATAGTCGTCGGACAAGTCGGCGGCGGGCCAACCTAGTCCCGGGGTCGTGGGGACGACCCTATAGTCGTCCGACAAGTCGGCGGCGGGCCAACCTAGTCCCTAGGTCGTGGGGACGACCCTATAGTCGTCGGACATGATGGTGGCGGGCCAATCTAGTCCCGGGGTCGTGGGGACGACCCTATCGTCGTCGAAAATGTCGGCGGCTGGCCAATCTAGTCCCGGGGTCCTGGGGACGACCCTATAGTCGTCGGACAAGTCGGCGGCGGGCCAACCTAGTCCCGGGGTCGTGGGGACGACCCTATAGTCGTCGGACATGTCGGCGGCTGGTCAACCTAGTCCCGGGGTTGTGGGGACGACCCCATTGTCGTCGAACATGTCGGCGGCTGGCCAATCTAGTCCCGGTGTCCTGGGGACGACCCTATTGTCGTCGGACAACTCGGCGGCGGGCCAACCTAGTCCCGGGGTCGTGGAGACGACCCTATAGGCGTCGGACATGACGGTGGCGGGGCAATCTACTCCTGGGGTCGTGGGGACGACCCCATAGTCGTCGGACATGTCGGCGGCTGGGCATCATTGGCCCTGGGTCGTGGGGACGACCCTATAGTCGTCGGACAAGTCGGCGGCGGGCCAACCTAGTCCCGGGGTCGTGGGGACGACCCTATAGTCGTCCGACAAGTCGGCGGCGGGCCAACCTAGTCCCTAGGTCGTGGGGACGACCCTATAGTCGTCGGACATGATGGTGGCGGGCCAATCTAGTCCCGGGGTCGTGGGGACGACCCTATCGTCGTCGAAAATGTCGGCGGCTGGCCAATCTAGTCCCGGGGTCCTGGGGACGACCCTATAGTCGTCGGACAAGTCGGCGGCGGGCCAACCTAGTCCCGGGGTCGTGGGGACGACCCTATAGTCGTCGGACAAGACGGCGGCGGGCCAACCCAGACCCGGGGTCGTGGGGACGACCCCATAGTCGTCGAAAATGTCGGCGGCTGGCCAATCTAGTCCCGGGGTCCTGGGGACGACCCTATAGTCGTCGGACAAGTCGGCGGCGGGCCAACCTAGTCCCGGGGTCGTGGGGACGACCCTATAGTCGTCGGACAAGTCGGCGGCGGGCCAACATAGTCCCGGGGTCGTGGGGACGACCCTATAGTCGTCGGACATGTCGGCGGCTGGGCATCATTGGCCCTGGGTCGTGGGGACGACCCTATAGTCGTCGGACAAGTCGGCGGCGGGCCAACATAGTCCCGGGGTCGTGGGGACGACCCTATAGTCGTCCGACAAGTCGGCGGCGGGCCAACCTAGTCCCTAGGTCGTGGGGACGACCCTATAGTCGTCTCGACATGACGGTGGCGGGCCAATCTAGCCCCGGGGTTGTGGGGACGACCCTATAGTCGTCGGACATGTCGGCGGCTGACCAACTTTGGCCCGTGGTCGTGGGGACGACCCTATAGTCGTCGGACATGACGGTGGCGGGCCAATGTAGCCCCGGGGTCGTGGGGAGGACCCTATAGTCGTCGGACATGTCGGCGGCTGGGCAACTTTGGCCCGTGGTCGTGGGGACGTCCCTATAGTCGTCGGACAAGTCGGCGGCGGGCCAACCTAGTCCCGGGGTCGTGGAGACGACCCTATAGTCGTCGGACATGTCGGCGGCTGACCAACTTTGGCCCGTGGTCGTGGGGACGACCCTATAGTCGTCGGACAAGTCGGCGGCGGGCCAACATAGTCCCGGGGTCGTGGGGACGACCCTATAGTCGTCGGACATGTCGGCGGCTGGGCATCATTGGCCCTGGGTCGTGGGGACGACCCTATAGTCGTCGGACAAGTCGGCGGCGGGCCAACATAGTCCCGGGGTCGTGGGGACGACCCTATAGTCGTCGGACAAGTCGGCGGCGGGCCAACCTAGTCCCGGGATCGTGGGGCGGCCCTATAGTCGTCGGACATGTCGGTGGCGGGACAATCTAGTCCCGGGGTCGTGGGGACGACCCTATAGTCGTCGGATATGTCGGTGGCGGGCCAATCTAGTCCCGGGGTCGTGGAGACGACCCTATAGGCGTCGGACATGACGGTGGCGGGGCAATCTACTCCTGGGGTCGTGGGGACGACCCCATAGTCGTCAGACAAGTCGGCGACGGGCCAACCTAGTCCCGGGGTCGTGGGGACGACCCTATAGTCGTCGGACATGATGGTGGCGGGCCAACCTAGTCCCGGGGTCGTGGGGACGACCCTATAGTCGTCGGACATGTCGGCGGCTGGTCAACCTAGTCCCGGGGTCGTGGGGACGACCCTATAATCGTCGGACAAGTCGGCGGCGGGCCACCCTAGTCCCGGTGTCCTGGGGACGACCCTATTGTCGTCGGACAACTCGGCGGCGGGCCAACCTAGTCCCGGGGTCGTGGAGACGACCCTATAGGCGTCGGACATGACGGTGGCGGGGCAATCTACTCCTGGGGTCGTGGGGACGACCCCATAGTCGTCGGACATGTCGGCGGCTGGGCATCATTGGCCCTGGGTCGTGGGGACGACCCTATAGTCGTCGGACAAGTCGGCGGCGGGCCAACCTAGTCCCGGGGTCGTGGGGACGACCCTATAGTCGTCCGACAAGTCGGCGGCGGGCCAACCTAGTCCCTAGGTCGTGGGGACGACCCTATAGTCGTCGGACATGATGGTGGCGGGCCAATCTAGTCCCGGGGTCGTGGGGACGACCCTATCGTCGTCGAAAATGTCGGCGGCTGGCCAATCTAGTCCCGGGGTCCTGGGGACGACCCTATAGTCGTCGGACAAGTCGGCGGCGGGCCAACCTAGTCCCGGGGTCGTGGGGACGACCCTATAGTCGTCCGACAAGTCGGCGGCGGGCCAACCTAGTCCCTAGGTCGTGGGGACGACCCTATAGTCGTCGGACATGATGGTGGCGGGCCAATCTAGTCCCGGGGTCGTGGGGACGACCCTATCGTCGTCGAAAATGTCGGCGGCTGGCCAATCTAGTCCCGGGGTCCTGGGGACGACCCTATAGTCGTCGGACAAGTCGGCGGCGGGCCAACCTAGTCCCGGGGTCGTGGGGACGACCCTATAGTCGTCGGACAAGACGGCGGCGGGCCAACCCAGACCCGGGGTCGTGGGGACGACCCCATAGTCGTCGAAAATGTCGGCGGCTGGCCAATCTAGTCCCGGGGTCCTGGGGACGACCCTATAGTCGTCGGACAAGTCGGCGGCGGGCCAACCTAGTCCCGGGGTCGTGGGGACGACCCTATAGTCGTCGGACAAGTCGGCGGCGGTCCAACATAGTCCCGGGGTCGTGGGGACGACCCTATAGTCGTCGGACATGTCGGCGGCTGGGCATCATTGGCCCTGGGTCGTGGGGACGACCCTATAGTCGTCGGACAAGTCGGCGGCGGGCCAACATAGTCCCGGGGTCGTGGGGACGACCCTATAGTCGTCCGACAAGTCGGCGGCGGGCCAACCTAGTCCCTAGGTCGTGGGGACGACCCTATAGTCGTCTCGACATGACGGTGGCGGGCCAATCTAGCCCCGGGGTTGTGGGGACGACCCTATAGTCGTCGGACATGTCGGCGGCTGACCAACTTTGACCCGTGGTCGTGGGGACGACCCTATAGTCGTCGGACATGACGGTGGCGGGCCAATGTAGCCCCGGGGTCGTGGGGAGGACCCTATAGTCGTCGGACATGTCGGCGGCTGGGCAACTTTGGCCCGTGGTCGTGGGGACGTCCCTATAGTCGTCGGACAAGTCGGCGGCGGGCCAACCTAGTCCCGGGGTCGTGGAGACGACCCTATAGTCGTCGGACATGTCGGCGGCTGACCAACTTTGGCCCGTGGTCGTGGGGACGACCCTATAGTCGTCGGACAAGTCGGCGGCGGGCCAACATAGTCCCGGGGTCGTGGGGACGACCCTATAGTCGTCGGACATGTCGGCGGCTGGGCATCATTGGCCCTGGGTCGTGGGGACGACCCTATAGTCGTCGGACAAGTCGGCGGCGGGCCAACATAGTCCCGGGGTCGTGGGGACGACCCTATAGTCGTCGGACAAGTCGGCGGCGGGCCAACCTAGTCCCGGGATCGTGGGGCGGCCCTATAGTCGTCGGACATGTCGGTGGCGGGACAATCTAGTCCCGGGGTCGTGGGGACGACCCTATAGTCGTCGGATATGTCGGTGGCGGGCCAATCTAGTCCCGGGGTCGTGGGGACGATCCTATAGTCGTCGGACATGTCGGCGGCTGGGCATCATTGGCCCTGGGTCGTGGGGACGACCCTATAGTCGTCGGACAAGTCGGCGGCGGGCCAACCTAGTCCCTAGGTCGTGGGGACGAACCTATAGTCGTCGGACATGATGGTGGCGGGCCAATCTAGTCCCGGGGTCGTGGGTACGACCCTATACTCGACGGACATGACGGTGGCGGACCACTCTAGTCCCGGGGTCGTGGGGACGACACTATAGTCGTCGGACATGTCGGCGGCTGGGCATCATTGGCCCTGGGTCGTGGGGACGACCCTATAGTCGTCGGACAAGTCGGCGGCGGGCCAACCTAGTCCCTAGCTCGTGGGGACGACCCTATAGTCGTCGGACATGATGGTGGCGGGCCAACCTAGTCCCGGGGTCGTGGGGCGACCCTATAGTCGTCGGACATGTCGGTGGCGGGCCAATCTAGTCCCGGGGTCGTGGGGACGACCCTATAGTCTTCGGACATGTCGGCGGCTGGGCAACATTGGCCCGTGGTCGTGGGGACGTCCCTATAGTCGCCGGACAAGTCGACGGCGGGCCAACCTAGTCCCGGGGTCGTGGAGACGACCCTATAGTCGTCGGACATGTCGGCGGCTTGCCAACCTAGTCCCGGGGTGTTAGGGACGACCCTATAGTCGTCGGACAAGTCGGCGGCTTGCCAACCTAGTCCCGGGGTGGTAGGGACGACCCTATAATCGTCGGACAAGTCGGCGGCGGGCCAACCTAGTCCCGGGGTCGTGGGGACGACCCTATAGTCGTCGGACAAGTCGGCGGCGGGCCAACCTATTCCAGGGGGCGTGGGGCGACCCTATAGTCGTCGGACATGTCGGTGTCGGGCCAATCAAGTCCCGGGGTCGTGGGGACGACCCTATCGTCATCGGACAAGTCGGCGGCGGGTCATCCTAGTCCCTGGGTCGTGGGGACGACCCTATAGTCGTCGGACAAGTCGGCGGCGGGCCAACCCAGTCCCGGGTTCGTGGGGACGACCCTATAGTCGTCGGAAATGACGGTGGCGGGCCACTCTAGTCCCGGGGTTGTGGGGACGACCCCATTGTCGTCGAACATGTCGGCGGCTGGCCAATCTAGTCCCGGTGTCCTGGGGACGACCCTATAGTCGTCGGACAAGTCGGCGGCGGGCCAACCCAGTCCCGGGTTCGTGGAGACGACCCTATAGGCGTCGGACATGACGGTGGCGGGGCAATCTACTCCTGGGGTCGTGGGGACGACCCCATAGTCGTCAGACAAGTCGGCGACGGGCCAACCTAGTCCCGGGGTCGTGGGGACGACCCTATAGTCGTCGGACATGATGGTGGCGGGCCAACCTAGTCCCGGGGTCGTGGGGACGACCCTATAATCGTCGGACAAGTCGGCGGCGGGCCACCCTAGTCGCGGGGTCGTGGAGACGACCCTATAGTCGTCGGACATTTCGGCGGCGGGCCAACATAGTCCCGGGGTCGTGGGGACGACCCTATAGTCGTCGGACAAGTCGGCGGCGGGCCAACCTAGTCCCGGGGTCGTGGGGCGACCCCATAGTCGTCGAACATGTCGGCGGCTGGCCAATCTAGTCCCGGGGTCCAGGGGACGACCCTGTAGTCGTCGGACAAGTCGGCGGCGGGCCAACCTAGTCCCGGGGTCGTGGGGACGACCCTATAGTCGTCGGACAAGTCGCCGGCGGGCCAACATAGTCCCGGGGTCGTGGGGACGACCCTATAGTCGTCGGACATGTCGGCGGCTGGGCATCATTGGCCCTGTGTCGTGGGGACGACCCTATAGTCGCCGGACAAGTCGGCGGCGGGCCACCATAGTCCCGGGGTCGTGGGGACGACCCTATAGTCGTCGGACAAGTCGGCGGCGGGCCAACCTAGTCCCGGGATCGTGGGGCGGCCCTATAGTCGTCGGACATGTCGGTGGCGGGACAATCTAGTCCCGGGGTCGTGGGGCGACCCTATAGTCGTCGGACATGTCGGTGGCGGGCCAATCAAGTCCCGGGGTCGTGGGGACGACCCTATAGTCATCGGACAAGTCGGCGGCGGGTCATCCTAGTCCCTGGGTCGTGGGGACGACCCTATAGTCGTCGGACAAGTCGGCGGCGGGCCAACCCAGTCCCGGGTTCGTGGGGACGACCCTATAGTCGTCGGAAATGACGGTGGCGGGCCACTCTAGTCCCGGGGTTGTGGGGACGACCCCATTGTCGTCGAACATGTCGGCGGCTGGCCAATCTAGTCCCGGTGTCCTGGGGACGACCCTATTGTCGTCGGACAACTCGGCGGCGGGCCAACCTAGTCCCGGGGTCGTGGAGACGACCCTATAGGCGTCGGACATGACGGTGGCGGGGCAATCTACTCCTGGGGTCGTGGGGACGACCCCATAGTCGTCAGACAAGTCGGCGACGGGCCAACCTAGTCCCGGGGTCGTGGGGACGACCCTATAGTCGTCGGACATGATGGTGGCGGGCCAACCTAGTCCCGGGGTCGTGGGGACGACCCTATAGTCGTCGGACATGTCGGCGGCTGGTCAACCTAGTCCCGGGGTCGTGGGGACGACCCTATAGTCATCGGACAAGTCGGCGGCGGGCCAACATAGTCCCGGGGACGTGGGGACGACCCTATAGTCGTCGGACATGACGGTGGTGGGGCAATCTACTCCTGGGGTCGTGGGGACGACCCCATAGTCGTCGGACAAGTCGGCGGCGGGCCAACCTAGTCCCGGGGTCGTGGGAACGACCCTATAGTCGTCGGACAAGATGGTGGCGGGCCAACCTAGTCCCGGGGTCGTGGGGACGACCCTATAGTCGTCGGACATGTCGGCGGCTGGCCAACCTAGTCCCGGGGTCGTGGGGACGAACCTATAATCGTCGGACAAGTCGGCGGCGGGCCACCCTAGTCCCGGGGTCCTGGGGACGACCCTATAGCCGTCGGACATGATGGTGGGGGGCCAATCTAGTCCCGGGGTCGTGGGGACGACCCTATAGTCGTTGGACATGTTGGCGGGTGGGCAACATTGGCCCGTGGTCGCGGGGACGACCCTATAGTCGTCGGACATGTCGGCGGCTGGCCAACTTTGGCCCGTGGTCGTGGGGACAACCCTATAGACCTCCGACATGATGGTGGCGGGCCAATCTAGTCCCGGGGTCGTGGGGACGACCCTATAGTCGTCGGACAAGATGGTGGCGGGCCAACCTAGTCCCGGGGTCGTGGGGACGACCCTATAGTCGTCGGACATGTCGGCGGCTGGCCAACCTAGTCCCGGGGTCGTGGGAACGACCCTATAGTCGTCGGACAAGATGGTGGCGGGCCAACCTAGTCCCGGGGTCGTGGGGACGACCCTATAGTCGTCGGACATGTCGGCGGCTGGCCAACCTAGTCCCGGGGTCGTGGGGACGAACCTATAATCGTCGGACAAGTCGGCGGCGGGCCACCCTAGTCCCGGGGTCCTGGGGACGACCCTATAGCCGTCGGACAAGATGGTGGGGGGCCAATCTAGTCCCGGGGTCGTGGGGACGACCCTATAGTCGTTGGACATGTTGGCGGGTGGGCAACTTTGGCCCGTGGTCGCGGGGACGACCCTATAGTCGTCGGACATGTCGGCGGCTGGCCAACTTTGGCCCGTGGTCGTGGGGACAACCCTATAGACCTCCGACATGATGGTGGCGGGCCAATCTAGTCCCGGGGTCGTGGGGACGACCCTATAATCGTCGGACAAGTCGGCGGCGGGCCAACCTAGTCCCGGGGTCGTGGGGACGACCCTATTGTCGTCGGACAAGTCGGCGGCGGGCCAACCTATTCCAGGGGGCGTGGGGCGACCCTATAGTCGTCGGACATGTCGGTGGCGGGCCAACCTAGTCCCGGGGTCGTGGAGACGACCCTATAGGCGTCGGACATGACGGTGGCGGGGCAATCTACTCCTGGGGTCGTGGGGACGACCCCATAGTCGTCAGACAAGTCGGCGACGGGCCAACCTAGTCCCGGGGTCGTGGGGACGACCCTATAGTCGTCGGACATGATGGTGGCGGGCCAACCTAGTCCCGGGGTCGTGGGGACGACCCTATAGTCGTCGGACATGTCGGCGGCTGGCCAACCTAGTCCCGGGGTCGTGGGGACGACCCTATAATCGTCGGACAAGTCGGCGGCGGGCCACCCTAGTCCCGGGGTCGTGGGGGCGACCCTATAGCCGTCGGACATGATGGTGGGGGGCCAACCTAGTCCCGGGGTCGTGGGGACGACCCTATAGCCGTCGGACATGATGGTGGGGGGCCAATCTAGTCCCGGGGTCGTGGGGACGACCCTATAGTCGTTAGACATGTTGGCGGCTGGGCAACTTTGGCCCGTGGTCGTGGGGACGACCCTATAGTCGTCGGACATGTCGGCGGCTGGCCATCTTTGGCCCGTGGTCGTAGGGACAACCCTATAGACCTCCGACATGATGGTGGCGGGCCAACCTAGTCCCGGGGTCGTGGGGACGACCCTATAGTCGTCGGACATGTCGGCGGCTGGCCAACCTAGTCCCTGGGTCGTGGGGACGACCCTATAGTCGTCGGACAAGTCGGCGGCGGGCCAACATAGTCCCGGGGTCGTGGGGACGACCCTATAGTCGTCGGACAAGTCGGCGGCGGGCCAACCTAGTCCCGGGATCGTGGGGCGGCCCTATAGTCGTCGGACATGTCGGTGGCGGGACAATCTAGTCCCGGGGTCGTGGGGACGACCCTATAGTCGTCGGACAAGTCGGTGGCGGGCCAATCTAGTCCCGGGGTCGTGGGGACGACCCTATAGTCGTCGGACATGTCGGCGGCTGGGCATCATTGGCCCTGGGTCGTGGGGACGACCCTATAGTCGTCGGACAAGTCGGCGGCGGGCCAACCTAGTCCCTAGGTCGTGGGGACGACCCTATAGTCGTCGGACATGATGGTGGCGGGCCAATCTAGTCCCGGGGTCGTGGGTACGACCCTATACTCGTCGGACATGACGGTGGCGGACCACTCTAGTCCCGGGGTTGTGGGGACGACCCCATAGTCGTCGAACATGTCGGCGGCTGGCCAATCTAGTCCCGGGGTCCTGGGGACGACCCTACAGTCGTCGGACAAGTCGGCGGCGGGCCAACCTAGTCCCGGGGTCGTGGGGACGACCCTATAGTCGTCGGACAAGTCGGCGGCGGGCCAACATAGTCCCGGGGTCGTGGGGACGACCCTATAGTCGTCGGACAAGTCGGCGGCGGGCCAACCTAGTCCCGGGGTCGTGGGGACGACCCTATAGTCGTCGGACAAGTCGGCGGCGGGCCAACATAGTCCCGGGGTCGTGGGGACGACCCTATAGTCGTCGGACATGTCGGCGGCTGGGCATCATTGGCCCTGGGTCGTGGGGACGACCCTATAGTCGTCGGACATGGCGGCGGCGGGCCAACCTAGTCCCGGGGTCGTGGGGACGACCCTATAGTCGTCGGACAAGTCGGCGGCGGGCCAACATAGTCCCGGGGTCGTGGGGACGACCCCATAGTCGTCGAACATGTCGGCGGCTGGCCAATCTAGTCCCGGGGTCGTGGGGACGCCTCTATAGTCGTCGGACAAGTCGGCGGCGGGCCAACCTAGTCCCGGGGTCGTGTGGACGACCCTATTGTCGTCGGACATGTCGGCGGCGGGTCATCCTAGTCCCTGGGTCGTGGGGACGACCCTATTGTCGTCGGACAAGTCGGCGGCGGGCCAACCTAGTCCCGGGGTCGTGGCGACGACCCTATAGTCGTCGGACATGATGGTGGCGGGCCAATCTAGTCCCGGGGTCGTGGGGACGACCCTATTGTCGTCGGACATGTCGGCGGCTGGCCAACCTAGTCGCGGGATCGTGGGGACGACCCTATAGTCGTCGGACATTTCGGCGGCGGCCCAACGTATGCCCAGGGTCTTAGGCACGAACCTATATTCGTCGGACATGACGGTGGCGGGCCAATCTAGTCCCGGGGTCGTTGGGACGACCCTATAGTCGTCGGACTAGTCGGCGGCGGGCCAACCTAGTCCCGGGGTCGTGGGGACGCCTCTATAGTCGTCGGACAAGTCGGCGGCGGGTCATCCTAGCCCCTGGGTCGTGGGGACGACCCTATTGTCGTCGGACAAGTCGGCGGCGGGCCAACCTAGTCCCGAGGTCGTGGGGACGACCCTATAGTCGTCGGACATGATGGTGGCGGGCCAACCTAGTCCCGGGGTCGTGGGGACGACCCTATAGTCGTCGGACAAGTCGGCGGCGGGCCAACCTAGTCCCGGGGTCGAGGGGACGACCCTATAGTCGTCGGACAAGCCGGCGGCGGGCCAACCTAGTCCCGGGGTCGTGGGGACGACCCTATAGTCGTCGGACAAGTCGGCGGCGGGCCAACATAGTCCCGGGGTCGTGGGGACGACCCTATAGTCGTCGGACAAGTCGGCGGCGGGCCAACCTAGTCCCGGGATCGTGGGGCGGCCCTATAGTCGTCGGACATGTCGGTGGCGGGACAATCTAGTCCCGGGGTCGTGGGGACGTCCCTATAGTCGTCGGACATGACGGTGGCGGGGCAATCTAGTCCGGGGATCGTGGGGACGATCCTGTAGTCGTCGAACATGTCGGCGGCTGGCCAACCTAGTCGCGGGATCGTGGGGACGACCCTATAGTCGTCGGACATTTCGGCGGCGGCCCAACGTATGCCCAGGGTCTTAGGCACGAACCTATATTCGTCGGACATGACGGTAGCGGGCCAACCTAGTCCCGGGGTCGTGGGGACGACCCTATAGTCGTCGGACAAGTCGGCGGCTGGCCAACCTAGTCCCGGGGTCGAGGGGACGACCCTATAGTCGTCGGACAAGCCGGCGGCGGGCCAACCTAGTCCCGGGGTCGTGGGGACGACCCTATAGTCGTCGGACATGTCGGCGGCTGGCCAACTTTGGCCCGTGGTCGTGGGGACGACCCTATAATCGTCGGACATGATGGTGGCGGGCCAATCTAGTCCCGGGGTCGTGGGGACGACCCTATAGTCGTCGGACAAGTCGGCGGCGGGCCAACATAGTCCCGGGGTCGTGGGGACGACCCTATAGTCGTCGGACAAGTCGGCGGCGGGCCAACCTAGTCCCGGGATCGTGGGGACGACCCAATAGTCGTCGGACATGTCGGCGGCTGGCCAACCTAGTTCCGGGGTGGGTGGGGACGACCCTATAGTCGTCGGACAAGTCGGCGGCGGGCCAACCTACTCCCGGGATCGTGGGGCGACCCTATAGTCGCCGGACATGTCGGTGGCGGGCCAACCTAGTCCCGGGGTCGTGGAGAAGACCCTATAGTCATCGGACAAGTCGGCGGCGGGCCAACCTAGTCCCGGTGTCGTGGGGACGACCCTATAGTCGTCGGACATGATTGTGGCGGGCCAATCTAGTCCGGGGGTCGTGGGGACGACCCTATAGTCGTCGGACATGTCGGCGGCTGGCCAACTTTGGCCCGTGGTCGTGGGGACGACCCTATAATCGTCGGACATGATGGTGGCGGGCCAATCTAGTCCCGGGGTCGTGGGGCGACCCTATAGTCGTCGGACAAGTCGGCGGCGGGCCAACATAGTCCCGGGGTCGTGGGGACGACCCTATAGTCGTCGGGCAAGTCGGCGGCGGGCCAACCTAGTCCCGGGATCGTGGGGCGACCCTATAGTCGCCGGACATGTCGGTGGCGGGCCAATCTAGTCCCGGGGTCGTGGGGACGACCCTATAGTCGTCGAACATGTCGGCGTCTGGGCAGCTTTGGCCCGTGGTCGTGGGGACGTCCCTATAGTCGTCGGACAAGTCGGCGGCGGGCCAACCTAGTCCCGGGGTCGTGGAGACGACCCTATAGTCGTCGGACATGACGATGGCGGGGCAATCTAGTCCGGGGGTCGTGGGGACGATCCTGTAGTCGTCGGACATGACGGTGGTGGGCCAATCTATTCCCGGGGCCGTGGGGACGACCCTATAGTCGTCGGACATGTCGGCGGCTGGCCAACCTAGTCCCGGGATCGTGGGGACGACCCTATAGTCGTCGGACATGTCGGCGGCTGGCCAACTTTGGCCCGTGGTCGTGGGGACGTCCCTATAGTCGTCGGACTAGTCGGCGGCGGGCCAACCTAGTCCCGGGGTCGTGGAGACGACCCTATAGTCGTCGAACATGTCGGCGGCTGACCAACTTTGGCCCGTGGTCGTGGGGACGACCCTATAGTCGTCGGACATGACGGTGGCGG